>JAHRHJ020001510.1:0-364688 GCA_019776745.2 Taxus chinensis | reverse complement strand
TTAAGAATCCAATTTAATGTTGTCTGTGATAATCAAACTAGGGCTTAGTAATTTAATTCAGCCTGATATCGTTCTGTTGAGTTCATTTTAACCCTATTTGTAGAAAGACAAAGATTTTAAAATTCAATTTTTCTTTCGATTAGAAAAATTAGAAAACTAAACACTCATAAGAATTAAATCTCCATATTTCTTGTTAACTTTATTGACAATCACAAACGTCTCAATTTATTTACATGATAACAATGCCCCTCTGGTAATAACCAAAGATGGTCACAATCAGAATAAGAATACAAAAACACAATAAGTGCAACTACTTATTCCATCTTTTCAGATCTCTACAGATAGATACATTTTGTACAATCAGCATACTTATACAATGCCTCACGAAAAGTGACATCTTTCCTCATATAATACATTTTAGAGAATTCTATATGAAACTCTACTTAAAACAAATTTAATCAATCTGATTATCCTTCAGATCTGCATGCTTTACCACTTACCGGCAACCATCTGCAAAAAATAGTCAAACATGAGTCCAGTTCGATGAATGTTGAACTGAAGCATGATAAGCCGCACTAATTTTAAAACAATTGCAATCCATCAATTGTTTTCATTAAACACCGTGTTTAAATGATATAAAATCACCAATCAAATAAACATGACTCAGACTATACCTTAAGAATCATCTCATGTCTATAAGTGTGTAACAATAATTTTCGTTTACGGAGTAGCCTATATACTTCTCAAAATATTTCTCCAAATATTAGGGATTCAAGAAAAGAAGAACAAAAGTGTCCTAAGCAATTATCATTGTAAAAATCACCAAGTTGAACAAACATCAGATTCAATCATTATATTCAACTTAAAAGAGGAATATTCATATCAATCCAGTTAGCGTCATTATGTAAAATCAATTACAAGATGTTAGTTAAACAATATATCAACTTATAATTTACACACAGAAGAGAAATTAAACAAATGTACATGTTCACTTTGAACTAGCCATGTCTTACAATATCTTCAATAAGCAAGGCATCACTTAATAACATGGACTAATAAATCAGTTGAGTCCCATCATCAACACCATAGTTTTATTAAAACTTACATAAAGCAACTAAAGTACAGTAGTAGCTTCTTGCAAAAACGGCGTTCTATCTACCAGCCGGATCGTATGACCTTACGCAAAAAGCGACAAAATAAGAAGATGGCATGAAAGGCTTTAGACCACAAGGTCGAAACAAAGAACTCCTTTGCTTATCGCAGTCAAACCAAAGACCATGATCATTTAAGCAATAATGACATTTCCCTACGACTATGCCGGAAGGGATTTTTCCATGGACTCCAAGCAGCATGCATAGCCACATCAAACTGGATGTAATTAGAAGGAAAACATAACAGAATATAGTCAATCACCCCCTGAACGACAATCAGAGTTGAAAAAGTATGGTATTCGCGACCTACTTAAACAGGCATAATTCATTTTTGTTTATAAGCTTAATAAAGAAAACCAACAAAAAGAAAAGAAACATTACATGTTATACTCAAAAACTTTATTACGGAAAGGAAAACAGTGACATGATTACCATTCGAGGAATTTAAAATAATTCAAAATAGTATTCACAGTTTAGCTTATCCAGGAGCGGAATACAAGATATCTTCCCTACTCACAGACCCAACAAGTCAAAAACAAAGAAAACCCAACAGTTATAATTTGAAAAGTTTAAATGTTTATCTATCAAGAATTTCAACTGCAGTCCCAAACAACAGGTAAACAGAAAATAAATCGAAGATAATGATTCCATCCGTTGACAACATTGGCAAGCCTTAAAATCAGGTTGTACAAAAAGCTATATAATGATTTAGTAACAAGCAATCCAACGGAGCCCATATAATAGATTTGCTCCAAGTTTACATAGAGTTGGAATACCTATGTACTACTGCCTAACTGGTTGAGTACAAAAATTCGTTGTTAAAACGAAAGTATTTCATTACCAAATAAAGGAAGTCACCTTACCTGGTTACTCAAACAAGACTCAGACAAAGAATTTTCCAACATCAAATAATATATTATAGCTTCCACAGGGGCCCAAATTCTTTATACAAATATTTATGGAATCTACAGAGTCGTTCAAAAAAAATATATATCCCTATTGTATTACTGGGAAACGGGTGCGTGGGGTTTTTTATTTTTTGGATCCTATCATACCACAATTAAAAAGGAAAAAAAACTTCCATAGGGTCATAATGACTACTGTAACACATTAGGTACCTCTTCCCAAAAAAAACTTTAAAAGACAAAACGAAAACCCAACAGTAGAAATAACCACCCCACAATAACCACGACAGAGCTTAAAGGTTCTTTTAAAACTAAATAATCAAACAAATGTCCAACAGTTTTCCCTTCCACAAGTATTCACAACATTGCATCGACGACAAATCGACAAGCAAACAGGGGCCTGTACCCATCAAAGAAATATTTAGGGCTCTCGCCGAGCAGCGAGCATGACATTCCTTTATATATTTGCATATTTAAGCCAGAGAATGCCAAAACACAAAGAATAAGCCAAGTTTGAATTTAATAAACACCCATCAGGGGGATAAATGAAAAAACTCGGAAAACCGCATGAAGATACAGTGTCAAAAAATCAACACAAGACATCAAAGAAAATCCTCTCTTACCCATAAACCCTCATTTGAACAGAGTTGTCTAATGAAATCACTTAAAAGACAGCACCCAAGATTTAACAGGTTAGGGCCTAACATGCCTGGATTTTTTGCTCAAAATTTGAAGCAAACCAAGGAAAGAGCTCCGGACTTCCTTTTCCTTTCCAGTTAGAGCGACTAACAAACTGTTCATATCTCCATGAAATCATATATTTTCCTTGCCAGAGAAAAGAGCTAGATACGCTTTCATACTCGAATGCAACAGCAAAGAAGACTGGTGCGAAAGAAAAGAACAGTGAAAGGCAGAAGAACAAAGAAAAACTGAAATTCGCGATAACCAAACAAAACAAACAAACTTTCCAATTTGCCATGCCTTCTTGCGAATTCTGAGCTTCGACTACCGAGCTCATTAATGCATGTACATCCAAAATTTCCCACTCAAAACTCCCTGCCACCGACACGCCAATTGCGATAGACAAATAGAAGTTCAAGACCATTTCAGTTTTGGTTGACCTACTGCACGTCGGCGCAGTTAAGCCGTTTCTAAAACCTCCGCCAAAATAATGTCTTCATTATTATCCTTTGTATAAATAACATAGAAAAACTACGCCCATGGTCGCATACCATCCTAGGTCCCCCATAATCTTGCCCAATAGTCGGTTAGTAATTAGGTTAGCATGTAGGATAACACCTTGTCTTAAATCTTCAGAACAGAGATACTAATTAGGACATTAGTTCTTAGCCTAGGTCTAGGTTAGATTAACACTAAATATAAACACCTAGGTTAGGTTTAGTTTGAGGTTACTAATTACATTCCCCAGTCAAGGTTACATCCGTAACTCAGAAAAGCCTAAAATGCATTATTGAATAGGGTTAGCTCGTTCTGCTTTAGGCTAACAAAATGTAGAAAACCGAATATTACCTGGTCCATGATGCGACCTCCAGATATATTCGATATCTAGGAAATAATCCATTTCACATGCTAACTGACGGTGTTATACTCCGGACTAGCTTATGCAATGCTTCTAGACCTTGCAAAACCGTTAAAGGTCGTGTTAATTTTAATCATCCCGAACAAACTTAAGACAATACTTGGATTAATTCCATGATACAAGGCTAGGTATTATAGATGGATAAACTCTATGATTCCATTATGAGATCAAATATTAAAACTCAGATACACAAAATGAAAGAAATATAAAAGAGTCCAATCATATTTTGATTATTCAAAGATCTGCAAAGTTGTAAAGAAGATACATAGTACATATCAAGCGATGATTTCTCAATCAAGGACACATCTGTTTCACAAAGAAATTAACATATCAAAACTTGTAGCTTAGGGAGGACAAGATAACAATTTATTAGTTCTAGGGGTGGTACCTGCTTCCCTCCTAAAAAAAATTTCATCGCCGATGATTCCTATTCGATTACTTAGGTCAATCAATTTATGAGTTAACAAATTCATGCGACTATTTCAACTTGAATAGTCCATAAATCAATGTACACACACATTTTATTCAACGGAATATGTTTTCTTTCATCTGGCTATCTAAATACTTATAAAAAAAAGTTCCATTAAAGAAGGTTTTGTTAACAAATTTCATTCTGTTGAAAAAGAGAAGGAAAAGCAGTTTTCATTCTCTTCCAGATTTCCCAAGTTACACTTGTCTTCGTTAAATTGTCCCTACTGGGACCTTACCTTGTTGTATTCACGATTTCTTACATTGCAATTAGTGAGTTTCCAGCACTCGTGTGGGTTTAACCACGATTATTCTGGGTCTTGGACTCCAAGGAATTCCCATTTAAACACATGTGACAGATTCGAAAGGTATTATATTAAGTAAAAAGAATATGAAAACACTATGCATGCGAGATAAAAGTAGGTGGCAAAATGTAACTAAACGATAAGCTACGGATTGATTATTTTGACAATTTTGAAAGGTCCACAAACGATCCTGACGGTGACCACGGGCAGCCTTGCCAAAAGTATTGACTCTTCCTGGGTTTAACATGAAGAAAGAAAAACTTATCCACCAAGCTCAAAACCTTCTATCACCGATTAATCAGCGTTCGCTCTTCGGTCTATCTGCTGCTTCCTTTCGTCGTTCACGAATCAGCTTAACTTGCGTTCCAGTTCTGTGAGACCTCGGTTTCCAATTACACTCTATCCTCAACACTGTCCCAACTAATAGGAGTTCTGCACTTTCTTCCATAAGTGACTGCAAATGTGCCATTTTAAGGATGATAAGTGATAAGTAGGTGATGGAACTCAACTAATGGAAGATACTCCTCGACGATTCTACTGCGATCCATGCAAAATACATACGAACAGGTCCTCCAACAATGATTTACCTCTCAGTTTGTCCTATCCGTTACGGCTGGATATGCACGAACTAAAGTTTAGTTTGTTCACGAGCTGCCGTAAGCGTTTGCCAAACCTTGACGTCATTCTAGGACCCTGATCAGCGTATAATCAAACTTCTGGTACACCCTGCAATCTGAAATTTCGTTGTACGAATCTTTTGGGCAGCAATGCGTGCATCATTCTTAAATTTCTAGTGATTGAAATGAGCTACCGAGTCAGTTTATCTACACTACTAGGATAACCATCATGTTTATTCCTAGACATGGGTAGTCCTTGTCAAAATCCCTGGTTACTTACTTGCCATTTGCTACTGCGGTATGATATGTGATATAACAGTCCAACAGCGGTGCATATGTTCTACCTTCACCCGCTGACATTCCAGACAAGGAGTCACAAAATTATACATCCTTGTTCATACCTGTCCAAAAGTATTGCTATTTCAATCAGCAAGTATTTTTTGTGTACCCAGGTGTCCAGAGACAGGTGACTTATGAAATTCAACTAACAACTTCTTCTTCAAATCTTCAGCATCGGTACATATCCCCTGTTTTTCATATGCAAGATCCTTCATTATCAAAATGAAAACCTTTATACATTATTACTTAGGTTCTGCCAGAAAGCGTTGCTTTTACTTGTTGAAAAAGGATGCACTGCTTCGGAGGAACTTTACTCGTCTTAAAATAAGTTCTTAATGTTTATAGGCATAAAGGTGGCCTCTACGACTTAGAGCATCAGCTACTCCTATCTCACTTACATTTGATTATTGCTAATATCAAAGTCATATTTGTAAAAATTCTAACCACCTTCTCTATCTGGCTTCAGATTGGGTAAGTAAAAATATATTTCAGTCCTTAAGGATCAGGTTTCAACTCAAAGGTTTCCCAAGTAAGTAGTAGTAGGTCTCAGAATGAAGTTGCGCATGAACATGGGCAGCAAGTTCCAAATCATGAGGGGAATACTTCAGCTCATGTACTTAAGTTTTCTATTTCCTATGCTATGACCTGATCCTTTTGTAGCAAAAACACTCCAAGGCCTTCCCCAGAAGCGTCCGTTTACAACTGGGTAAATCCGCATTAGGGTCTGGTACAACTAATATAGGTGCAGCGTCAACTGGTCTTTACAGAATTTGAAAGCTGCTCACCACTGGTCACGTCACATGGAATTTCTGATCATTCGTTTGCCAAGAGTTATGGTTGCAGCTATTTTTTAGAAAAACCTTTACAAATGTTCTAAGTAACCAGCAAGACCCATGAAGCTTCGTATTCATGCACATTCTTTGGTGCCAGGCCAATTGTTATTGCACTATTTTTGTAGGATCTACAGGAATTCCTTCTTTACTCGATGACATGACCAAATAGTGAATTACTGAATCAAGAAAAAGAACATTGGATAATTACATACAACATTTCTGTTTCTCAGAATTCCCAAAACATCTTCAAATGATCATTGTGCTCTCAACGCTTTTAGAATAAAATGAGAATATCACAGAATACAAGTACAAACTTGTACAAGTATTCCTTGAAAAATATTTTTCATCACGTTCTAAATGGTTTTCGGGTGCATTAGTGAAATCCAAAGGGGTAGAATTGTGAATTCATAATGTCTGTACCTTGTTCGGAAAGGTGTCTATGAATTATCGTCCTCCTACTCCTTAATAATGCATAACCAGCTTGAAGATGTCTATCTAGAATAAACCATGCTCCACGCATCATTTTGATCAAACAGATAGTCAATCCTAGGAAGTGGATATCGGTTCTTGATGTTGCTTTGTTCAACATCCGCTAAGCATAAACAGGCCATATGTTTCATCCTTCTTTTCACAATACTAAGGACGTCCCAAGGTTCAAACACTTGGTTGATCAAACGTAGAAAAAAGCTCTTGAACTGGGCCTTAAGATCAAACTAACTCTGTAGTAGTCATCAATAAGGTGCTTTGGAAATAGGTTCTGTACTGGCTTGATTTCAATGAAGGTAACTCTCGATTTGGGTGGGAAACCCTGGTATTCTCCGGAAAAACCTTCCTGAAACTTTGTAAAGAGGAATGTTTCAGTAAATCATCATCTTTCCGAAGATAGATTCAGTATCTTACGCATAAAGGGTAAATCCTTTATTTTAGCCTTTTTAAGCTGCATAGCTGACATTTTCTAACTGAAATTTCCCGTTGTCACCCCTTGAATCTTGCTGATTCCAGCAGATCATCTACAACATTTTATGTTCTTTCGTAGCAGTCTATTTTTCTTTATGGTCAAGACTAACCAATTGACACCGATAAATGTACAACGATCTAAAGGTGACAACCATAGAGGTAAACTTAGTGGAAAAGTTAGGTAAGTCAAGGACTGCCCAAAAAGACACATACTCACTGTATGAACAGGAATTATACATTTACGTACAGTCCAAGATTAACGATTGATCATTTTTCCATCCTTTTATGTTAAGTTTAGAAGCAAGTTTAGTAGGATAATAAAACATCAGTAGCCCTGTATCAAAAGAATAGTGACAGGTATGCCGGAATAACTTAATCGGAACTTCTATAGGTGTCACTGGCTTTTCAGCTTGCTTGTCGCTACTACGCATGTATCTTATGTTGCTGATTAGATCATCCTTTCAAAGGGCACTGGATTTGCGTAGTGATCTTTGCCACCATTGTAGCAGCCTCTACAGGTTCATTTTTTAGCTCAAGTAGTACCTCCAGTTTTGTAAGTCACATTTCCTCCTAGGCTTCTGCCCATTGTTATACTTTTTAGGCAAAATATCCCTTACGTTTCCAGCAGGCTTATTTAACTACTGTTTTTTTATTGTTATCCTCCTGGAAAACTTACTCTTGTTTCCAGACTTTTTCCGGAGTCCTTTTCTTGGGGCAAGAGAGGTTGAAGAGGGTTTGCAGTCTTCTTCTGCACTTCCCTCTTATGAGCAGGAAATAGCCTTTAATTTTTTTTCTTACCTTATGGCTTTTCAACAACTCCTTCCATAGTGGTGAGGCTGTGAACATCGAACCTTCCCCCTATCATGGGATTCAATCCCATGATGAATTTCCGTATTTGAAATTCTCGTCAGTTTGATACTGCGGTACATACGTGAGGGTTTTTGTAAACCGCTCCAGTATTAGTTACCGTTAGCTTCCCCTTGAGCTACGTTCTGAAATTATGTCATTTCTAGATCATAGAAAAGGTGTAGTGGGCAGCCAAGTTGCCTAAAAGCCTTTAAAGTAATCCCAAGTAATATGGTCTCCAATGTTTAGTTCGCTTTACGGCTATTCCCAACCACGAGATGCTTGGGGAAGGAAAGCTGATAGGTCCCTAAATAGCTTTGGTTTACCTCTGAGAAGTTCTTATTGCAAAGTACTTCCCATTTCGTTGAGCCAGTTATCAGCTCCATCTCCTATGTGGGGCAATAATACTTAGGTGGAATTATCCTTTTTATTATCATTAGTGGTTCTACTTGCCAATCTGGCCTTTTTGTTTTCTGGTTGACAGGTTGCCTCCAGCATTAACATCAACACCCATTTCGGGGTTGCTCACTACGGAGGTCTGATTATTATTATCGCTTTCTCTCTCATCGTTTCCATCAACTGCTGTTCAATACAGATAAGCGATCTTTGTGTCAAAAGGGCAGCAAAGGATTCATTCACGTTTCTGGGGTGGTTGCCGCTACCTCCTTTAGGTGAGCAAGCTCAGTATTCACAACGTTCCCCCTTGGTCTAACCATTTTGCTGTTAGAAGAAAATTAAGGTTTTATCAGATTATGGAAACAGAGTAGAGTCCAAAAGCTGCAACCTTCAGCTTTGATACACAGAGGTAACGTCTCATTTGATAATTTAGAACAAGTGATTGAATTATTTTTTTGAAAATTGCATCCTGCGTTCAAATACATAATTTAGAACTCACAAATCAAATAACTATTCTTATAACAGACCACATATGCAGTTGTAATGACTAGGAGTACCTTGATCTATTAATTCCAGACTCGGTAATCTACCGATCTATTCAGTGAGTAATAAGAGTTGGCATTTATTTAACACTTCATCTGCGGTTCCTTCCCTATTCTGGGAGTCAGCATGCTCTGTCCAAGGAACTAAACTGAACTAATTGTACCATTATCACGGCATCTCATCATTTAGACTAGTGAATGTAGGACAACGCAATCAGCCGCTTGCGATAATTTGGCAAGATTTGAACATATGGTTTATGGTCTCGTATTCCTTAACGACATACTCGTCAATCGGGAATACACCCTTCGCCCCTTCTTATGTTATGTAGAATGTCTTATACCGACTTTATGTCAAGTCCTCCTATCTCAACTTAATCACTCGGTAGGGACAAAAATTAACAAGGTGATAATGTTATATGGATGCCCACGAGGGAGTAGGATTAGATTAGGGACATGTGACATATGGTCAATCCTAGTTAAAAACCAGTTGTGTCAGATTACCCGAATCTCTAGGCAGCCTTTATAACGTGGACCACGTTCCTAATCGGTCACCCTGAGTAACTCGTTCGAGACAAAGTATTAGATTTCGCAATCAAGCAAAGGTGTCGTAATAAGTCACCTGTATTGTTGTAACTTCGAGAAGATCCTAATATTCTCAGAGGGTACAACCTGCAGTGACTTGTGCCCATCAACCTTTTAAATCCGCCTCGAAAAAGATCCCAACTTATTAAAGCATTTACGCACAAACAATCGAGTTTAAATACATTCAAGGACATTCCCCTAAGGGTAGCCTTTCCCGATCCCTGGATTTCTTAGTCTAAGATGGCCTCTCCTCCAAATAAACCCATTCATGGTAGAAATTAAGGCAAGGTCTCATCAAGGAGTATTTAGAATATACATGATCTAAAAAACAGAATGAACCAATAACTCATGAACCTTCACATGAGATTGCCATCTGAAACACCAAGATTTTATATCAGTTCTCCTAACTGAATTTATATCATACGTATTAGTATCCAACGATATCACTGTTGAATTTCCAATTTAATGTGTCCTGGATAAGCAGACAGGGTAGTAGTATTAATTCAGCCTGATTGACATTATGCTTCGGTTCATTTTAACACTTATCTTTTAGAAAGACAAAGATTTAAAATTCAATTGTTGCTTCGATTAGAAACAAATTAGAGAACTACTAAACACTCAGAAGAATTCAAATTCATATTCATGTAACTTTCCTTGACAATCACCAAAGTCTCCAATTTATACAATGATAAACACTGCCCCTCGGTATATAACCAAAGAAGGTAACAAAGAATAAGAATACAAACACATTAAGTAGCAAATATTATTTCCCATTCTTTCAGATCGATACAGAACATTTTGTACAATCAGACATATTATACAATGCTCAACGAAGGCATTATAGAGAATCTATCTGAAATTTCTACTTAAAAATCAAATTAATCAATCTGTTATCTACAGATCTGCATGCTTTTACCACTTACGCAACCATCTACAAAAATAGTAACATGAGTCAGTTCGAGAAATGAGCATCGATAAGCACTAACTTTTAAAACAATTTGCAATCTATCAATTGTTTTATAAAAACACCCTGTTCTAATGATATAAAATCACAATCAAAATAACGACTCAGACTATAGTAGAAATATCAGTCATACGTGTAAAAATAATTTTCGATTACGGAGTGAGTCCTATATACTCTCAAATATTTCATCAAAATATTAGGGATCAGAAGAACAAAAGTGTCTAAGCAATTATCATTGTAAATCCCAAGTTGAACAAAATCAGACAATCATTATATTAACTTAAAAAGAGGAATTAGCATTATCAAGCAAGTTAGTTAGCGTAATTCATATGTCAAATCATATTAAAGAGGTTAGTTAAACAATATATCAACTATAATTTAAACAGAAGAGAAATAAACAAATTTTTACATTGGTTCATCTGAACTAGTCATGTCTATACCATCTTTCCAAAAAGAAGGCATTCATTAATCCATGCTAATAACTCAGACACTTGTCCATTCCTCCACACATCTCCCATGACTCACCTACCGTTCACATATTCCGCCACCCAACCCATTAGGTGGATGTCGGAGCCGTGAGGGTAGGGATAGGCAGTGGAGGGATCCTGCCCGGGTGGAAGATGGGGGGGATGTGAGGGATTGGTCTTGTGGCGAGGATGTGAGTGGATGTGGGATGCACGGTTTTCCTGGATGGATGTGTGACTTGAGTGTTTGGATGACTGTGGTTGAATGCATGTTGAGCTTTGAGTTTCTTGAATTTGTTGATTGTTTGTTTTGTTGGTTTTGATGTGAGTCCCTCCTCAAAACACCGTTTTTAAATTAAAACTTACAATAAAGCATACAGTACAGTAGCCTTCTTGCCAAACAACGGCGTCTACTACCAAGGGATCAGTATGGACCTTACGCAAAAAGTGACAGATAGAGATTAGCACTTGTTGAAAAGGCTTTTAGACACAAGGTCGAATCAAAGAACTCCTATGCTATCACAGTCAACCCAAAGACTCATGATATGTAAAGCAATGCATTTCCCTACGGACTATGCGAAGGGATTTTTAAACGAAATCCAAGTAGCATGCAAGCCACATAAAACTGGAATGTAATCAGAAGGAAACACATAACACAGATATCGTCAATCACCCTTGAATGAAATCGAGTTGAAAGTATGGTAATTCGCGCGTCCTACTTAAAAGGCCATAATTCGTTTACACGTTAATTAAAGAAAACCAACAAATCCAAGAACCATTACATGTTCATTACTCAGGCTTATATGAAAACAGTGACATAGAGTCCATTCGAGGAAATTAAACTAAGTCCATAACATATTCACAGTTTAGCTTATCCAGAAAGCCAACATACAAGATATTTCACCATACTCACAGAAACCCAACAAGTCAAAAACCAAGTAAACCCAACAGTCTATCATTTGAAATCGTACATAGTATCTATAAGGAATTCAACTGAGTCCCAAAATAGTAAACAAAATACATAGAAAGTAATGATTCCATCGTCGTGCCAACATTGGTAAGCCTTTAAAATCAGGTTTATACTAAAGCTATATAATTATTTAGTAACAAAAATCCAACGGAGCCCGTATAACTATATTTGGCTCCAAGCTTACATAGAGTGGAAAAACATATTTAAATGCCCAACTAAGTCTGAACCACAAATTCCTTGTAAAACAAAAGTATCATTACCAAATAACAGAAGTCACCTTACCTGTTACTCCAACAAGACTCAGATAAAGCAATTTCCAACATTCAAATATATATATATATATAGCTTTCACAGTGGCCCAATTTAGACGAATCATTTAATGGACTCTACAGAGTCGTTCAAATAAAATACATATATCCATATTGTATACTGTCAACGGGTTGAATCCCATTACCACAATAAAAAGGAAAAACAACTTCCACAGGGTCGTAATGACTACTGTAATACAGTAGTTGCCTCATCCCAAACAAATTTAAAAGACAAAACGAAACCCAACAAGTATCAATAACCACCCCATCAATGACCACGACAGAGCTTACAAGGTTCTTTTAAAACTGAATAATCAAACAAATGTCCAGCAGTTTCCCTTCCAACACGTATTCACAACATGCATCGACGACAAAATCGACAAGCATAACAGTGGCCTGTACCCATCACAAGAATAATTTATGGGCTCTCGCCGAGTAGGCCGAGCATACATTCCTTTCATATATTTCGCATATTTAAGCCAGAATGCAAAACACAAAGAAATAAAGCCATAGTTCGAATTTAATAAACACCCATCAAGAGGATAAATTGAAAAATCGAACCAGAATGAAGATACAGTATCAAAAATCAAACAAGATCATCCATAGAAAATCATCTATTTTCTCAAAATTCATTTGAACAGAGTTGTTCTAATGAAATCACTTGAAGAGACATCAAGATATTTAAAGGTTAGGGCCTATCATGCCTGGGTATTTTTGATCAAATTTCCGAAGCAGACCACAGGAAGAGCTCAAACTTCCTTTTCTTTTTCCACGATAAAGCGACCAACAAAATTTTTCTGTCTCCATCCCATATATATCCTCCATGACAGAGAAAAGAGCTATGGCACGTTCATACTTGCCATGCAACTCAAAGAAGAACTGGTGCAAAGAACCAGTAAACAAGCAGTAGAGAGAGAGAAGACCGAAAATCGCGACAAGCCAAACAAACCCACAAATTTCCTGTTTGCATGCCTTCTCGCGAGTTCCGAGCTCGACTTCCGAGAATCATTGAATTGCCATTAACTCCAACTTTCCCGCTTAAACTCCATCTTCCACCGACCGTCAGAAGTTGGCGATAGTCCAATAGAAAATTCATGCCCATTTCCAAACTTAGCCGAATTGCCACGTCAGAACAGGTTAGCCGTTGCCTAAAACCTTCGACCAATGACCTGTCCCTCATCCTTATCCCAAGCATTAATTACCATAGAAAATGCCGCCCATGGTTCGCATCCCCTCCATAGGCCCCTTCATAATCCTTGCCTCATTAGTTAGGTTAGTATCTTAGGTTAGAATTTAGGGTAATACCCAATACTAACTTCAATTTACACATAGATACTAACTTAGGATATTAACACATAGCCTAGGTCTAGGTTAGATTAACACTAATCTAACCCCTAGGTTAGGTTTTAGTTTTAGGTTACTAACCATTAATAATTCCAGTAAGGTATAACATTCCGTATACTGCCAGAGAAAAGACCCAAAATCATGCATTCTCCGAACAGGATTCAGCTCCTATACAGCCGTTAGGCTACAGGAATATACATGGCACTGAATTATTACTTGGTCCACGATCCGAGACCTTCCAGATATACTTCGATATCGGGAACCAATTCATTTCACCAAGATCAGCCTGAGTCATACTCCTGACCAGCTTAATCAATGCTTCCATACCTTGCAACCTGTTCAAGGTCTGTGATCTTAATTCATCACAAACAAATTTAAAGCATTACTTGGATCAATTCCACTGATCCAAGACTAGATATTATAGATGAATATCTCTATAATTCATTCCGTGATCAGATTAATATTCAGACACAAAATGAAATAAATAAAAGAGTCTAATCATATTCTGACTCAGTCAAAGATATGCAATCTGCAAGGAAGATTACAATACATATCAAGCATGATTTCTCAATTCGAGGAACCCATCCTTATTACAAAGAAATCACATATCAACACTTGTATGCTCCAGGAGAAAGTAACAACAGTTCAGGGTGTTACAATTCTTACCTGGTGTTGTAAAACTTCAGGGTGTGCTACATATCAGTCGTCTTACTATAAGCTGAATGCCCTTCCTTGATAGTGTCAAAGTAGTCGATGTGTGCTGAACCAAATACTGTTCTTATCGTCTCAATTGCGATTCACAGGTCTAGGTCTATAATCTGCCATTATATCATTTGTCGTCCTGTAAATTGGGATCCACAAAAATCTAAATTCATTTATATAAAAGGTCACTGCCTCCATCTACTATGTTGGTCAGATAGAAGGTATCCTCTTCATGGTTTCCAATGCATCTCAATCTACGTCCATGCTAGTACATAGCATGATTGCGTGCTATTCGTGACCTAATAGCATAATCCACTTATCCCCAGATCACTTATCAATGGCACACACAACCTACGTGGTCTACATCCACTTTGGACTAGTGACAACAAAGCTGGCACACTATCAGTCATCCTCAGACCTGCACTCTACCTAGGATACATTCTACATCTAGGCACACATCACCATTCAATAATTTTATTCCCCATGTAGGTTTCCATCACTGCCACGTTCTAGAATTTACATACAGTCTCCGATTACCTACACGTTTTTTTATAAACCGATACTGGTGCCCTAACTATACACCGCATAAATCTAGATGAATATCAGTCACTGTCACTCACCTATAAAATTCCTATATTATATATCAGGATCTACGATAAAGCATTTGCTCACATGCCCCTCATTGTACCAACAAACATTAGGTATATGACCTTCATCCTATACTTTTACCCCATAGATAGCTCATTCCCATCCCAATACACACTTGCGGGGTATTACACTTTTATTCCTCATCTCTATCCATCGATACGTGTCTCCTCATCCTATGCATAAAACATTCCACACCTCAATTTTAGCATATACATCTTCACACACCCTCATATTGCAGCAGCTTGAGGTCCAACCTGACTTCACTCTAGTCTCATGCCTATTCGATACTTCGACTTGTTGAGGGTCTATGTTAAACCTCACCTCATCACATACTAACATGCATTTCTGCACTTCTTAACCTTCAGCAATACAATCTTTTTATCATACTATACGACATTTTCTGGCCTTACCACCTTAATTCACACATTTCGTGATATACCTGATTTATGCTACATCATCAAACTTTTTAGCATCCTCGTATCCATATATCTTGTTGATATGACACTTTGTGTTACATCTTAAGTTGCCTCCCAAGCTTTTCTATTTTTAGATAAGCTCGTTTTAGCATAACCAATATCAGTTACCTAACCGGTATCGGTCATATGTCTATTGACATCGGTTGGCTAACCGATATCGGTCACATGTCTCCTTTTGCTTAAACCTAGGCCTTTTCTCTAGTGTTTGCAAATTTTTGGTGGCACCCGCCTCTTTTCCCTACATAACGACATCCTCATCAATATTTTTCATCAGAATCCCATCAACGCATATACATATCATAAAAATTTCAACAACATCATCTATATACATTAAATTCCAAAACACATGAGTCATTTTTATATATGCATCAACCCAATCATTATACACACCATGTGGATCAAACTCATCATCTATATACATTAAATTTCAAAAACCATTGACAAAACACATGAGCCATTTTCATATATACATCAACCCAATCATTATACACACCATGTGGATCAAAATCATCATCTATATATATCAATGTCAAAATATACAACTTGCCCTGCATGGGGCCTCTGTGATCTTAAAAAACAAAACTGGCATGCAGGCCGCTGTCTCTATCAAAATCTCGACTCAGCTCACAGGCCGGTTTCTCATATAAAAAATGTACTCAGCTCACAGGCTGGTATCAACTATACAAAATGTACTCGGCTCGCAGGCCAGTATATACAACCAAAATGAATAAATAAATCATATGTGGGCACGCAGGCCTCTATATACATACCCAGTTCACAGACCGGTGTCTATATCCAATATCAAAAACCCATCTCTACTCCCAGGATGTCTCAGCTCTCTCCACCACCCTCGGCCCCTCCCCCTGCTGGTCTCTGCGTTGGCTCTTGCCTCCTCCCTGTCACCGACCCACCGGCTGTGGCTGCAGCCCCCTGGGATCTCTAGCTCCAGGATGTCTCGGCTCTGTGCACCGCATATGGCTGATAGTCAGCCCCGGTACCATCGATCACGTCCTGATAGTACTGGGCCTCCACTCTTGCTTCCATATAGTGGGCCCATGCCACAATGGCTGTTGGGCCGGTCCCCTGACTCCTAATAACAGTGGCCCCTACCCTGCCGGTATACCTTGTGCCTGTGGCGGTACCTGTACCTATTCCTATGCCTACGGCGGTGCCTGTGCCTGTGGCTATACTGGTGCTTGCGGCTATGCCTGAGCCTGTGCCTGGGCTAACTGCCCCTGTAGTACCCCAATCTGTGCCTGTGCAGCAGCAAGCTGCCCCTGTAATAACTACACCTATCCTAAGAGTCGGTCCCTCTCCGCTATCATAGTCACCAAATCTAGCTGTGCGGGCTGTGCTCTCATAGATGCTCTTTGACCTGCCCACCAAAACAAAAAGGCACCTGTCACTCCGGAATCATCCATTGTATCATCTGCTGGTCTCTCTGCTACCCAATCTGGGTCAACGGGCTGCGGTGCAGGCAATGGGGTCTCTACATCATCCCTCTAGTACTGTGGGAAGGGAGGTGGTTCATCCTGTCGCAACCCCAACTATCGTCGTACCCTCTCTAGGGGTATCCTCTCATACTCCCCAGGCCTCCGTCCAGCTATCCAGAAACTATACTGGATCAAACGCATCTGTGCTCAGGCTCCTCCTCGGGGCTAATGGCCTCTATAGGGCCTCCATATAATGTCCAGTGTGGTCAAGCCCTCTAACATATGATGGTAGTAGGCCACATCTCATCCTACGAGCACCGCTCGTGGCTAGCCCATGACCTCCAACCACCTCTGAAATCCATATCTATATACTATCTGTGGCCCTGGCTGCTGAGGCAGCCCTACTGGTCATATACAGATGATATGCTCATATGCCCAGCAGTGTAACAAAAATGTCGAGCAAATACCAAATCTCCTCATACGGAAATAACCCCACAGCTCTTTGTATAGCTGCACCAGATACACTAGTGCCCAGGCATAGCATGTATGCTCCTCTACCATCTCGTGCAAAAATCTCATCAAAGCCCATGGGAAGCAGCCTCCCTCTAAGTCAGGGAGGGCGAAGTAGGTGATACCAATCATCATCAACATGCAAAGTCATGTCTCCTGTCGGTGTGCGTGATACATGTCGCCATAAGCAATGCTCACGCTGTGATAGGTAATCAATGGGGCTGCATCCCCAAATACATGTAGGATGCTGTCCATCGTTGTCTCCGCATCCACCTGGAACACTGCCTCACCTACGATTGGCAGTCTCAGGATGCGATACACATCCTCTAATGTAATTGTCATCTCTCCAGTAGGGAGATGGAAGACATTGGTTTCTGGATCCCATCTCTCGATGAGGGCAACCATCAGGCTGTGGTCCCTATCCACAGCTCTATATCACTGGACTCCACCGAGTCCAACCTCTCGCATGATGGCCCACTGTGCTGCAGACACATGTGGCCACATTCGCCTCAATAGAGGGGGCATCTGATCCCGCATCGTGAGCTGCTGGCGTGCCTACAAAAACAACCCACTTCATCAGGCCTACCCTTTACAATAACAACTACCTTAACTCTCTTACCCACCCAACCACAACCCGACTCTACAACACACATCTACACCCACTTATCTAACCCTATACATCTACGATATCCCCTTTACTTATCTCACACCCTACTAACCACCCCAATCTACTCTAGCCATCTAATTATACCCCAGCCAATTTAGCACCTTCTACTTCATACCCAACACCTAATCTATCCTACCCAAACCAGCCCCCCCAACAACCCCATTTCCCCCCACCCCAATCACATTTCCTATTAACTGTACCCCCTCCCCCTTCACCCCCAAACAAACAAACAAAACAACATGACAAAACTCTAACAACAAACAAAAACCACATCATTCACAAACCTAACTCCTACCCATGCTAACCGGTACCGGTCACCCTCGATCACCATTGGTTCCCTAAGTAAATTATATGTGCCGACACCGGTCAACCTATGACCGATGCCGGTTTATAACCAAAAAATGTATATAAACTATTTTCGGTGACCGATGTTGGTCGCCTAGTGACTCACATTACCTATTTCTCCCTATTTACCCACAAGAAAACCCTAAAAACCTACCCACCTTGCTGTTTTGACCTAACTAGCATACCTACCCACTCCATTTTACAAATTACTTCCATTCATTCATTATTTTATTAAAATTAAGATTCCTACCCAAAACCCACATCTAAGTTAAACTCATTAAATTCACATAGGTAGGAGTTCAAATCCTACCGGTATGACTACACATCATCGTGGTGGGATAGGTGGCGGTGGTCCAGCTGGTCCAGCACCTCCTGCTCCTCCTAGCTATGCCATGGCTCCAAATCTCCTCAGCTGGGTCCTCAACCAATCAAACTCTACCTCCTACTCGCTGGGGTCTACCAATCACTCACTCCTCCACTTAACTGGTGCTAACTCAGCCCACAAACTCAACAAACTCACTTCACACCTCAGACAACTAAAATTGGGTGCTCAAATTCACAAAGTGACAATGACATGCCGTATTTTTCTTTTTATAGGTTTTGACCTATAACCGATACTGGTTATTTTGCGCCCTAGAATACCGGTATCGGTCTTCTAACTGATATCAGTCACACATAACCGATATCGGTTACCATCTTCCTTCCCCTAACTCCCACCCTTATCCACCAATCTCCACTTTTTTCCTGCATCACCTACCCCTGGCTTGGCTGACTAGCCTTATTTTGACTTCAATCAGCCTGACCCACAGCCACAACCAACCATTTGGCCCAACCCAAGGCTGCAACCAACCATTTGGCCCTACCCACGGCCACAACTAACCATTTGGCCCGACCCAAGGCTGTTACCAACCATTAGGCCCGACCCAAGGCCGCAACCACCCAATCAGGCCTGACCCAAGGCTGTAACCACCCGATCCAGCTCGACCCAAGGCCGTACCCCACCAATCAGACCCGACCCAAGGCCCTCACTCATCAATCAGCCCGACCCAAGGCCGCACCAATTAAGTTCCTCGACCAAGACCCACAAATTATGATTTTATCCCCCCATCATGTAGCTTTTTGTTTTATCGAGCTCACCTGTTCGTGTTTTAGCATGACTAGGATACTTGACTTGATCAGTCGACCAACTTTGCCTAGACCGAGACCGTGACGTTTATCTTAACCAAACCCACCATTTGGTGCTGCCGAACATGCCTAAATGTTCCTGTACCTTACCCGTTATATCCCCTGGAGCTACTTCCTATGCCTTGGATACCAAGATTATATCAGCCTTGTTTAGATAAACTATCGACCTTTGCCTATGTATTGCTTGTTTTCTCTTCAAATCGTATACCCCTGGTCGCACTACTACATTTCAACGTGCATCTGCTTCCTTGCACATACCCCACCATCTTACCATTATCTCAACACCATTCACCCTTTATCAACCCTATCCCTGATTTCACGTCACCTCAATCTGTGATAGATTTGAGGGGGATTACCTATACCCTTAACTGGGGCAATCACTTCTTATTAATTGTCAGTGCAGCTTTACAAGACAAGCTACACGACAACAAGGGGCTAATGTAGACACCAAATTTTTGTCTTACGACACCCTGTGCCCCGCATCTCATTTCACAACCTAACCTCACCACCTAAACCTTGCACAATTATTTATTAATTACCTTATAATTAATAAATCCACATCTCCAAACCTGCCACCTCATTTTTGCCACCTCATCATGACCTAGCCCTAACCCTAAACTAACCTAATTAAGACCTATAACTTGGTCTACATCCACACCCATGACTAATTACTCCTCACCCGCACCAAAACCAACCTAATAATGACTTGACCAAGCCCACAACTAATCCCTCAAGAGAAAAGGAAGGAAAGTTGGCTATTTTACTAAAAATATCCCACTTTGAATTAAGCGACATCGGTTCCTACTCGACCACCATCGGTTCCCTGTAAATGACCGCCCCCAACCAAAAACAAAGGATCTAGAATTCATTTGAAGGATCAAAAATTCATTTTGCAAGACAGAGACAAGTGAAGAAAAGAGAAGGGGTTGCAGAGAAGAGCATCGAGCCGAAGACTACAACTGAGCCACTGGATTGCTGCCACCCTTATTCAAGCATTGGAAAATACTAAGGATAGCTTCATCAGCTCACTTTCCAACACCGGATCATCCCAACTAAGCCTTACTGTCACCACCACATTCCTTGGACCTGAATCTTCATCAAGAACAAGTAAGTAGTGTCTTGTATGTTTCTAAGCACCATTTCTTGAGCCTTTTGATTGATAGTAATTATAAGCTCACTCCTAGATCTACCACCTACCAGCACCCTACACTTAACCTTCATCCATACATCCTTGTATTGCCCAGAAGACAATTTTATCACTCTCCGAGTCTTCCCCATCATCTCACTATTCCCCTCAGCCATCCACCAGTCTTAAAAACCCCACAATGACCCTGCAACCAACCTCTATCCAGAAGTACCTAGATTACTGACCCTACCGGTGTCGGTTATCCCCTACCAGCAGCGGTTCTCTAACCACGGTCGGTTATCCAGTGACCAGCATCGGTCACTGTGACTTATACCCAAAACCTTCCTCTCACCTATTTGTCTCCTAACAACCTCAGATCCAGTCTGGTTTATCCTTGTAACTCGAGCTGAATGTATCAACGACCAAGTACCAAACAAACAGTGTGACGTTTTATTATTGGTAGTTTAGTCTCTATTGCTTTGTAACGAGGTACCTAAATCATGATTTCGCAATAGATTTTTTATTATCATTTGCATTGATTTGTATTAAAAAGGAACTGACCACCTTTGAAAGGAAGTCTAATATTTCCTGGGCCTAAGGCAGTTCCCTCATTTATTGTCTAACTAAAATCTAGTGGTCTTGCATTCTTATTTACAGGTAGTCCTTCCCAGACAAAAAAGAGTTCTTCACAATCGATCTGATCTCTCTACGGTATGGGTACACCTTCCCAACATTCAACAGGTATTCCTCCTAGCCCTAACCCTCATCTGTTTCTCAAGAGAATGAAAGGATAGAAGCACCTCTATTTTAAGAATGGAAACATTCTATGTGAAACATGGAGTTAGTCTCTGAACCTTTAAATTCATTGTGATAAAACATACATTTACAAGAATATGCATTTTAGACATACTACATGTCAATAATCACGAAGATCATAAAATAATATCTCTTATCTTTTCCAATACAATGTAAGAATGAATCAAAATTATTTACATGAGATCAAGATTTAAACAAGCCAATGCATCATAAAAGTTTTTATCTTCTTTTATCACTTACGTTGTCCATCTGCAAAAATTTCTAGCATGGGTCAGTTAAATGAATTGTGCATGATAAGCACTAAGCACTAAAATGAAGTGCATTCCACTAATTGTTCCATTAAAATAACTTTGCTTTAATAAAAAAATTAATATATCATACCAATAAGCATAACAACCAGAAAAGAAGTACAAAAATAGAGTCTGAATTTCACTTTTAAGAAAAGAGCATAATCTAATCTCCAACATCTACATTACAACATATAATTTAATTTATCCTATCAATTAATTTTGAAAAAACAACAGGTCTTGTTAGCCAATTGTTTCATAATTCTATCATAATAGAAATACAACATTTATCTTCACTATGTAGCAAAAGAAGTTATTCAGAGCATAGCTCATATTAGGGTGATTCATCCTACCACATAAGCAAAAATAAGAAGAATCAATAGATACTATTCCCCATACACTAATCATCTGAAAGATAGAAACCATTTCAAAACACACATAACTGCTTCAGTTCTAGGATAACAATATAAGGATTCAACATTAAAGAGACAACATCTAACAAGAATCCAAAATCAATCCAAGAAGGGGTAGAGAGTCATAAACAATCTACATGCAAGTCTAAACTAACTTCTACATGTTAGAAGATATCATTCAAAGATCTGAAACCAGAACGTTCAAAAAACCAAGAAAGACTCACACAAGGTTAATCTCTTCTTGTGTCCATCCAAGAAGGATTCATAATAAGATAGAATGTAAAAAGAGGAAACCTTCCAATATCAAATCCTATGAAGTATGACTTAGTCAAACAAAGTAGTCGGTCAAGCATGTTTATATTTTCTTTTCAATAGAATGACTCAGTTATTCTCTTTCCACATCCTTACAACAAATGACTAGTACAAAGTAGACTAAACATTCCAAAAGGAAATTTCCATCTTAGAAGAGTGGTTTCTCACTATTTCCTATAATACAGAAAGGACAGAAAGTTGAACCCAAAAGTCGAGCAGGCCTAAGAGAACAACCACTCTATAGCCAAGAAGAGAGTTGAGATATAGACAAGTTCAATTAAATGAACTTATCTTTTCAAAATTTAAAGGATCTCAAATAGAAAAGGTCCAATCAAGAATTCATTTCATTTCTACTATCAAATGAATTCCCATTTCTATTTCCAAACTTAGAAGTTCTTTTACTAGTTCCCAATTGAGAATACAAAACCAAACACCATAGTTTAAAGAAAGCACACTTCTAGTTTCCCTTACAAATCATTACAACCTGGTTTATCTATTCCAATTCATTAAACACAAGTTTGAATTCATTCTCAGAAAGGAGTACATAGTACAGTCCCAAAAATAGATATTTATCCATAAGAGAACATATTCCTTTCTCTTTTCAAAGACCCAAAGATTCATTCAATGAATCTAACAAAGAATAGAAAACCCAAAATCAGTATAAGATAAACAAGTTTCAAAATACTCACAAACTCAAAAGAAACTGAGATCCCAACTTCAAGGACTTAAACAACTCCAATATAAAAGAGACATATAGTTCATGATCCAAGTGAAGAAAAATTAAACAAACAACCCTGAACCAGAGGTATAAATCCTATCAACAAGATTCAGTACACAGAGAGTATTCATCTCTTCTTTCCTTAAAAACCCAGAAATCAATTTAAGAGGATCTGAAAGTGAGTAAGAAAACACAATATACGTTTAAGTCAAGTAATGTCTCAGCTTTACCTCCAATTGTAACTGAAATAGAAAACAAAAAAAAGACTCTCATAGGTCCATCTAAAAATATTGCAACAGAGAAGGTATTTGTTTCAAATATCAATCACAAGAAGGATTATGTATACTACATTTCCATAAAACTTCAAAAACCATTAACGACTGTTTCAAACGAACTCTATATCAAACCAAAGAGTAAATAACAATACAGTATCTAACCAGATTCCTTAGTCCCTCAACAAGTTACAGTTCCAGTCCATTAACCTTCAAACAAATAGTCAAGCCTTCAACAAGATGCATATTTTCTCAGAGAAGAGGAGAGAAGAATATCCTCCATATTTACATGCCCTTATAAGTTCAAAGAAGGTGGTACAGTCTCAAAAATAGAAGTACCACAACCATTCCAACTCAAGAAGCTACAAGGAGAAGATCTCAAAAGAGATTACCAAATCAACTCAAACCAAAACTATTTCTCCAATATTTTTCGAGAAGACAGTCCCATAAAAAAGTTCTAAGCATCTCAAAACCTTTAATATGAGTAAAAATAAAAGCTCAGAATATAAGTACAGAACCAAACACAATGCCTCGAATACAATTTTAGAACACACAAGTATTGAATACGAGTTTAGTGCTAAACACGGAAGCTTCCAACAAAAGTTTGAGAACAATACAAAGCTCCAATACAAGCTCATAACAAACACAAGGCTCTAATAAAAGTTTCAAATGAAACACAAGGCATCATATGCCAATTCAAACAACAATAGCCTTGAACACATGTTTAGAATGAAAAACTTCGAATACAAGTTTCACATGCATGTCACCACTGAACTTGCACAGAGAGAAAGTTTCCAAAGGATAACATTATTTAGCAATGGATTTATATCCAAAAACCACAGAGATTCATAAAACCATGAAAGTAAATAACTAGACAAATCATGAAAACATTTATCTCATGAGAGCAGAATTGTTTTAATGAATCATTTAGAAGAAAGCAAGAAATCTTAATGGGTAGAGCCTATCATGCCTGATAGTGCTTCTGCTAATTCAAAGGAGACTTCCAGCTGAGCTTCCAACTCTTTTTCTTCTCCACAAAAGATCAACAACCAAACATATTTTCTTCCAATGCCTCATATACTTTCCTTCGATCGAAAATAGACCAGAGAAACCAAAAATAGCCACAAATTAAAAGTCGAACTGTTGGTTCGAAGAACCAGATAGCTCCATGCAGAGCAAAAATCACAATGCATGCAAGATCAAACAACCTCCAACAAATCCACCTTCCTTGTTTCCAAGATGGTTTGCACGTAAAAAACTTCAAGGTTCATTAATGCAATTACTCCCAAATCTCCCACCTATCTCTCCTTGCCACCACCTCCTAAAACTAGGTGAATGCCATTTCCACTTTAACATGCATTTCCATCTTTAGTGAAGCCTCCACGTATGCTTCCACTAAATTTTACTTGCCTTTGCCAAAACTAGTTTGTACCTCCATTCATTTAACCAAATCAAATCAATAAATGCCATTGGAACTGTCACCATAATGCCATGCGACCCTAGGTTCCCTTTCAATAGTTTAGGATAGATTTCCCAAAACTTAGGTTAGTAACCAATAATTACCTTAGGTCTTAAAATCATTTCCATAGGTAATTTCCACCTTAGGTTAGATCAAATTCACAACCATATAGTATTAGGTATTAGGTTAAAATAGCATAGCATTACTGTAGTAATTTTCTCCCTTATTCATTTAGCACAAGAGCTTAGGTTAGGATGCCATCCCAACAAAATAGAATAAGAAGCTTAGGTTAGATTGAAACCCAAATAAGTAGACATAGCTAGGAAGTAGGTGCTTTTACCTAGTTTAGGATACCGTTAGGATAATCCCTTAGGTTTATGATATAGATTCACCTCATCGTCGTGAAGAAGACTTTATTTTGCTTACGCCATTAATGTCCTGAAGAGATCAATCCTAAAGACCCAAGCACAAACATACAACCGAATGAAGGCATGTTCATACAAGACCAAAGAATTTGTAACATACAAAGTTTCAGTCCACTATGTCTCTCCACCTATGAATGTCAATTTTACCATTCAGTCAGATAAGGAGATTTAAAACATTCCTTGGATCACTGGAATTGATCCAAGGATGAGTCAGTAAAAGAGATAGGTTTGCAACTCTCAAAACCAGATTGTAACTCACCTACAAGAAGTGAAAATGGATTCTTGCAAGCCATATCATTTCAATCCAATGAATCTAAGAGTAGAGATTGATTTATCCATAACAAGCATGATTTTCAACAATAAAGGAAACACACCTCATTCAAGAAAATCACATGCCAATGCTTGTAATGCAAAAGAGAAATATAACTATTTGTCAAAGGTGTTACATACTTCCCTCCTAAAAAGAATCATCATCCCGATGATTATCTTATTTTGACCATTGCATTAAGGATAATCAATTTATTCACTTTCTTAACATATGTTTGCAACAATATCAGAATTTAAAGTTCCAGAAATCAGCATTCACATAGCTGTTTATTTAAAAATAAATAGTTATCTGCCCAAAACTGGTAGACTTATTGACATATAAAGATAAAATCACAAATTTTTATCAGTCATCATAGTCAATTCTGATCAAATAAATATGGAAAAGTAGTTTTCATATCTTCCAGATTTTCCCAGGTTGCACTTTCTTCATTAAACTGGTCCCACTGGACCTTACATTGACTTATTTCATGATTTCTTAAATGCAACTGGTGAGTTTCCAGCACTCATATGGGTTTAACCATGATTATTCCTGGGTCTTGGACCTACAAGGAATTCCAATTTAACACATGTGATAAATCTGAAACGTATTTCTTAAGCAAAGAAATATGGAAAACATCATGCATTCGTGACAAAGTAGGAGGTAATGCTAAACGGTAAGCTACAGGGTTGATTACTTCAACTATCTCAAAGGGTCCCACATAACGAGGTGATAACTTGGTAGCCTTGCCAAAAGTTATAGAGCTCTTTTTTCGGTTTAACCCAAAGAAAGACCTTCTCACCAAGTTCAAATTTCCTGTCAACCCACTTTAAATCAGCATAACTCTTTTTCCTATCTGCTGCTTCTTTCAAGCATTCACGAATCATTTTAACTTGTTGTTCCATTTCCGTAAGGATTTCAGGTCCAATTACCTCTCTATCCTCAATGTTGTCCCAACTAATGGGGGTTCTGCATTTTCTTCCGTATAATGCTTCAAAAGGTGCCATCTTAAGAGAGGCATGATATGTGTTATTATAAGAAAACTCAACTAGTGGAAGGTACTCTTCCCACTTATATTGCTGATCCATACAATACATTCATAACATATCCTCTAAAACTTGATTAACTCTTTCAGTCTGTCCATCCATTTCCAGATGATACACAGAACTGAAATTCAGCTTAGTTCCTAGAGCTGCATTAATTGTTTTCCAAAACCTTGACGTCATTCTAGGATCTCTATCAGATATGATTAATTCAGGTACTCCATGTAATCTGAAAATTTCATGTACAAATCTTTTAGCCAATACAGGAGAATAGTCTTTCAGATTACCAGCAATAAAATTTTCTACCTTTATAAGTTTATCAACAACTACCAAAATAACATCATGTTTATTTCTTGACATAGGCAACCCTTGTACAAAATCCATGCTTATTACTTGCCATTTGTACTGCGGTATGCTATGAGGATACAATAAACCGGCTGGGTGCATATGTTCAGCTTTAACACGTTGACATTCAAGGCAATGTGTCACAAAATCAATAACATCCTTTTTCATCCCCTTCCAGAAATATTGTTGTCTTATATCAGCAAGCATCTTTGTAATACCAGGGTGTCCCGAAAAAGGTGAATTGTGAAATTCTTCTAACAATTTCTTTCTTAAATCATTTAGTGAAGGTATGTATACTCTGTTTTCAAATCTTAAGATTCCTTTATTGTCAAAGTGAAAACCTTTATACCTCACATCATTTGGATCTGAAGCAAGCACTTGTTTTTACTTGCTGAAAGTAAGAATCAGATTCCATAACACTTTTTACTTCATCCTTAAACTGAGTTCTCAATGTTATAAGAGCAGAAATGTGCTTCCTATGACTTAGAGCATCAGCCACTCTGTTTTCCCTACCTTTGATGTAATTGATGTCAAAATCATATTGAGACAAAAACTCTAACCATCTTCATTGTCTTGCATTAAGATTTGGCTGAGTGAAAATATACTTCAGCCCAAGATGATCAATTTTTAATTCAAAAGGTTTACCAAGTAGGTAATGCCTCCAAACTTGTAGTGCATGAACAATGGCAGCAAGCTCTAAATCATGTGGAGCATAATTCAACTCATGTAACTTTAGTTTTCTACTTTCGTAAGCTATGACATGATCATTTTGTAACAAAATACCTCCTAGACCTTCCCCAGATGCATCTGTTACAACAGTGAAGTCTCCATTAGGATCTGGTACAGCTAGAATAGGTGCTGAAGTTAACTGTTCCTTCAAAGTTCTAAATGCAGATTCACATTTCTCATTCCAAACAAACTTCTTATCCTTTTTCTGTAATGAAGTTATTGGTGCAGCCACCTTAGAAAAATCTTTTACAAATTTTCTATAGTAACCTGCAAGTCCCATGAAGCTTCTAACTTCATGTACATTCTTTGGTGTAGGCCACTCAGTTATAGCTACAATTTTAGAAGGATCTACAACAATTCCATTCTTACTTATTACATGTCCCAAATAGTGCACTTTTGTGTCATAGAAAGAACATTTAGATAGCTTACCATATAACCGTCTCTTTCTCAAAATTTCCAAAACTATCTTCAAATGCTCATGATGTTCCTCAATACTTTTAGAATATATGAGAATGTCATCCAAGAATACGAGCACAAATTTGTCCAAGTATTCTTGAAAGATATTATTCATTAAATTCATAAAAGTTGCAGGTGCATTTGTTAATCCAAAGGGTAAAACTGTGAACTCATAATGTCCATACCTTGTTCTGAAAGTTGTTTTATGAATGTCCTCATCCTTAATCTGTAATTGATGATATCCAGATCAAAGATCTATCTTAGAATATACCGATGCTCCACATCTGATCAAATAGATCATCAATTCTAGGGAGTGGGTATCTATTCTTGATTGTTGCTTTGTTTAACATTCTGTAATCAATGCACAATCTAAGTGTTCCATCTTTCTTTTTCACAAAAATTACTGGTGCTCCCCAAGGTGAAACACTTGGTCTAATCAAACCTTTAGACAAAAGTTTCTTGCAATTGAGCCTTAAGCTCTACTAATTCTATAGTAGTCATTCGATATGGTGCTTTAGAAATAGGCTCAGTTCCAGGCTTGATTTCAATTGTGAAGTCAAATTCCCTTTTGGGTGGAAGACCTGGTAACTCTTCTGGAAACACGTCACTGAAGTTTTGTAACAATGGATATCATTCCATGACATCATTATTCTCTTTAGCTATTTCTGTAATCTTTACTGCATATAAGGTACAACCTTTATTTTTGGCCTTTTTAAGTTGCATAGCTGACAGTTTCCTAACAGAAATCTCACATTTCACACCCTGAATCTCTGTTGTTTTCTGTAGATCATCTAAACAACTAATATGTTTTTCAAAACAATCCACTTTTGCCTTATGTTCAGCTAACCAATTAACACCTATGATTACATCATAAGACCCCAAAGGTGCAACATAAAGATCAACTTCTGTGGAAAAACTAGGTAAGTCAAGGACTGCTCCAAAAAGACACATACTAACAGTATGAACAACATTGTTTCCATAATGTACAGTCCATGTTTTATCCATGTTTCCATAGCTTTTATTTTTAGTTTTGATGCTAATTTACTAGAAATAAAACATTCAGTAGCTCTGGTATCAAAAATAATAGTTATAGGTATGCCAAATAACTTACCCAAACCTCTATGGGCATGGCCTATTTTTCAGCCTGCTTGTCAGCTACTGCAGCATGTATCTTGTGCTGCTGATTACGATCATCCTTTTTCAAAGGACATTGATTTGTGTAATGATCTTTTCCACAGTTATAACAGCCTCCTACAGGTCCCTTTCTAGGCTCAGATTTATTTCCAGCCCTAGAATTATCATTCTGACCTCCATAGGACTTCTATCTGTTATTATTATTCTTGACAAAGTTGTTCCGTGCATTACCAGTAGACTTATTTGTTGCTGCTTTCTTACTATTATCAGCTGAAAACTTACTTTTCATTCCAAATTTCTTCCATGGTCCTTTCTTAGGTGCAAGAGATGATGAAGAGGAGTTGGGAACTTTCTTCCTTACTTCCTCCTTATGAGCAGAAATTGCCTTCAATTTTTGTTCCTGCCTTATGGATTTTTCAACAACCCCTTCCATCATGGTTGGGCTGTGAACATCCACCTCTCCTCCTATAACGGGATTCAATCCCATGATGAATTTCCATATCCTGAACTTCTCGTCAGTTTGATACTGAGGTACATACTTAAGGAGTTTAGTAAACCGCTCCCAATACTCAGTTACAGTTAGCTTTCCTTGAGCTAAGTTCTGGAATTCAGTCATTTTCTGATCATAGTAAAGTTACGGCAGCCAACGTTGCCTAAAGTAACCTTTAAATTGATCCCATGTGATATTAGTTTCATCAATATTTAACTCAGCCTTACGGTTGTCCCACCATGAAGATGCCTCATGGGAAAGTTGATATGCTCCCCATATCACCTTTGTTTCTTCTGAGAAATTCCTTATTGCAAAGTACTTCTCCATTTCACTGAGCCAATTCTCAGCTCCATCTCCTAATGTGGTGCCATCAAACTTGGGTGGACATATCCTTTTTATATCATTAGTGAGTTCAACTTCCAACCTAGCCTTTTTGTTCTCATGCTGATCAGGTATGTTCACATTGTTATTATCAACACCTAAATTGGCATTGTCCTCAGGAGGTGGCTGATTATTATTACCAGCATCTTCTTCCTCCTCATTTCCCATTACTTGTTGTTCAAGTACAACCAAATGATCTCTTGTGTCCAACAGGGCAAGCAAGGATCTCATCAAGTTTTTGGGTAGTTGTTGCTCCTTCCTCAGGTGGAGGATTATTTGCAACATTTCCTCTTGTTCTAACCATTTTCTGTTAACAAGAAAATTTAAGTTTCATCAGATTATGGACACAATAGGTCCAAGAGCTGCAACCTTCAGCTCTGATACCAAGATGTAACATTCCCATTTTAAGACTTTAGAAACAAGGGAAAAAAAATTTTGAAACATAATGTTCTCTGTTCTAAATAAAACATCATTTAGAACACACATTCCATGCCAATCAATCTCATAACAGATAACCATATGCAGCTGTAATGACTCGGTATGTTACTGATCTCTCATTCCATGACTCAGGTTACCAACCGATCTCTCATGTTTGTCTTAAAGTATAGAATACTTTATGTATACTACGTATACTTGGTTTTCCTACCCTATTCTGGGTACTGAGTGATCTGTTTAAAGAACCTATCTAAATATTTGTTACCAATATTCATCTGACATCACGTTGCTTTAAACTAGGTGACATAGGACAATGCAACCAGCAGCTTGCGATACTTTGGCCAAATATTTTCAACATACTGTTCATGTTACTATTCCTATATGACATACTCATCATTTCAGAATACATCCTTCACCTCACTCTTCTGTTATCTAGAATGGTCTTTACTGACTACCGTCAGTCCACTTGCCCAAGGTTTGACCCTAGCCCAGGTTAGCAACATAATTTGTTATAGGAAGATGCTCACGATGACTTAGGGTATATGGGCATACTCGATCGACCTAAGTCAACCGAATGTGCCAAGGTACCCTGAGTCATAGAAAGCTACTCCCTATCCTAAACATGCTACTAACTTGACCTAGAGAGAAACTAAGTTCAAGTCCAGATGTGTGTAGATCTAGATGAACAAATATGGAAGGGTGTTGCCACATGTCAACTGCAACACTGTATCCTTAAGAAGCCCTTGGACTTCTCAAAGGTACAGACCTGCAGTTGGCATGTGCCAACATCCATTAGAACTGATTCATCATGATGTACATACCCCTTAGTGGTCATTAAATTCATAATTTAATTGGATTAAGATTCAAATTGCAGCAACCATGCCTAACCCTAATTCCAACATTCATTAAGTTCTTTATCCATAATTAATCTGATTTGATATTAAGAACTTCATTAACTCATGCTTGCATTGATGTTCATTAACATGGCCTAACAAGCAGTTATCCCCAAAAATAGGGCAGCAAACATCAAATGGTTAATTTTTAATGTAACCTAGTTGTCCAAGAAGGTGTATCATTCACCTAGATTCAGCTAGTGTTTACTTTTTATAAACGAAGCACAAGGATTAAAGATCATAACCACCATTCCATTTATTTTTCATTCTTTTGAGAGAGGAAGAGTCTTCCTCTACATGGTTAGATGTTAGGGTTAACATAACCTTTTTATCATTCTTTACTCATATAGTTTAATTGTATGACCAATGCATATTTCATTATTAAACTATAGTTGTGTAGTTAGAGAATGACATCTTTTGCAATTTAACAAGTTTCATTATAGTAAGGGAGATTGTACTATCCCCTTAATCCAACTTATCAATTGATAACAATAATAGTATACAAACATATATAAAGAATATCGACAAGATATCACTACTATTTCCTTCATATAAACTATAAGAGAATTTACACAACAAATTGGAGTCAGTCTCCCAATTCATCATGATAAAATATACATTTACAAGACTATGCATTTCAGACATACTGCATGTCAATCATCATTAAGATCATAAAATAACATCACTTCTCTTTTCCAATACAACTCAAGAATGAATCAAAATTCTTTACATAAGATCCAGAATTAAATAAGCCAATGCATCATAAAAAAATTTCCTTCTTTTATCACTTACGATGTCCATCTGCAAAAATTGCTAGCACGGGTCAGTTCAATGAACTGAGCATGATAAGCACTAAGCATTAAAATGAAGTGCATTCCACTAATTGTTCCATTAAAACAACTCTTCTTTAATGAAACAATTAATATATCATACAAATAAGCATAAGTAATAACAACCAGAAAAGAAGTACAAATAAAGAGTCTGAATTCACTTTTAAGAAAAGAGCATAATATAATCACAACATTTGCATTATAACATATAGTTTAATTGATCCTATCAATTACTTTTGAACAAATAACAGATCTTGTCATCCAATTTTTTCATAATTCTATCAGAATAGAAATACAACATTTATCTTTACTATGTAGCAAAAGAAGTTTATTTACAAAATATCTCATATTAGGATGATTCATCCTACCACTTAAGCAAAAGGAAGAAGAATCAATACATACTATTCCCCATACACTAATCATCTGAAAGACAGAAATAGGTTCAGAACACACATAACTGCTTCAGTTCAAGGATAACAATATAAGGATTCAACATTAAAGAGACAACATCTAAACAAGAATCCCAAATCAATCCAAGAAGGGATAGAGAATCAAAACAGTCTACCTGCAAGTCTTAACTAACTTCTACATGTTAGAAGATATCATTCAAAGATCTGAAACTAGACATTCCAAAAATCAAGCAAGACTCACACAAGGTTAATCTCTTCTCGTGTCCATCCAAGGAGGATTCATAATAAGATAGAGTGCAAAAAGAGAAAACCTTCCAATATCAAATCCAAATGAAGTATGACTCAGTCAAACAAAGCAGTCGGTCTAAACATGTTTACATTTTCTCTTCTACAGAACTGACTCAGTTGTTCTCTTTCCACATCATTACAACAAATGACTTAATACAAAGTAGACTAAACAATCCACAAGGAAATTTCCATCTCAGAAGAGTGGTTTCTCACTATTTCCTACAAGACAGAAAGGACAGAAAGCCAAACCCAAGAAGTCGAGCAGGCCTAAGAGAACAATCACTCTACAGCCAAGAAGAGAGTCGAGCAAAAGAGAAGTTCGATCAAATGAACTTATCTTTACAAAAGTAAAAGGATCTCAAATAGACAAGTCCAATCAAGAATTCATTTCATTTATACTATCAAATGAATTCCCATTTCTATTTCAAACTCAGAAGTTCTTTACTAGTCCCAAAGAGAACACAAAACCAAACACACAGTTTAAAGAAAGCACACTTCTAGTTTCCCTTACAAAATCAATACAACCTGGTTTATCTATTCCAATTCATTAAACACAAGTTTGAATTCATTCTCAGAAAGGAGTACACAGTACAGTCCCAAGAAAACAGTAAATACTGTCCACAAGAGAAATCATATTCCTTTCTCTTTAAAGACCCAGAGATTCATTCAAATGAATCTAACAAAGAATACAAAACCCAAAACAGTATAAGATAAACAAGTTTCCAAAATACTCATGAACTCAATAGAAACTGAAATCCCAACTTCAAGGTCTTAAATGGCTCAATACAAAAGAACATATAGTTCATGATCCAAGTAAGAACAAATTAATGAAACAATCCCGAACCAGAGGTAATAATCCTATCAACAAGATTCAGTACACGAGAGTATTCAACTCTTCTTTCCTTAAAAACCCAAAAATCAATTTAAGAGGATCTGAAAGAGAGTAAGAAAACCCAATACATGTTTAAGTCAAGCAATGTCTCAACTTTACCTCCAACGTGACTGAAACAAGAAATCACAACAAAGACTCTCACAGTTCCATCTATAAAGATTGTGACAGAGAAGGTATTCATTTCAAACATCGATCACAAGAAGGAGAGTATGCATACTACATTTCCATAAAACTTCAAAAACTGATAATCGACTATTTCAAATGAGCTCTATTCAACCAAAGAGTAAATAACAGTACAATATCTAACCAGAGGTTCCTTAGTCCTCAACAAGATACAGTTCCATAGTCCATTAACCTTCAAACAAAATAGTCAAGCCTTCAACAAGACGTGGGTTTTCTCAGAGCAGAGGAGAGAAGAATATCCTCCATATTTACATGCCCTTACAAGTTCAAAGAAGGTGGTACAGTCTCAAAAATAGAAGTACCACAACCATTCCAACTCAAGAAGCTACAAGGAGAAGATCTCAAAAGAGATTACCAAATCAACTCAAACCAAAACTATTCTCCCAAGATTTTTTGAGCAGATAGTCCCATAAAAAAGTTATAAGCATTTCAAAACCTTGAATACGAGTAAAACTCAAGCTCAGAATACAAGTACAGAACCAAACACAATGTCATCAAATAAAATTTCAGAACACACAAGTATTGAATACGAGTTCAGTGCTAAACACAAAGCTTCAAACACAAGTTCAGAACAACACAAAGCTCCAATACAAGTTCAAATGAAACACAAGGCTCCAATACAAGTTCAGAACAAAACACAAAGCTCAAATTGAACACAAGTTCAGAACAACACACAAGCCTCGAACACATGTTTAGAATGATAAAAAAGCTTCAAAAAACAAGTTTCACATGTATATCACCACTCAACTTGCACAGAGAGAGTTTCCAAAAGCTAAGAATATTTAGCAATGGATTTAAATACAAAAACCACAAAGAGATTCATAAAACCATGAAAGTAAATAACCAGACAAATCATGAAAACATTTATCTCATGAGAGCAGAATTGTTTTAATGAATCATTTAGAAGAAAGCAAGAAATCTTAATGGGTAGAGCCTATCATGCCTGATAGTGCTTCTGCCAATTCGAAGGAGACTTCCAGCCGAGCTTCCAACTCTTTTTCTCCTCCACGAAAGATCAACAACCAAACATATTTTCTTCCAATGCCTCATATACTTTCCTTCAATCGAAAATAGGCCAGAGAAACCAAAAATAGCCACAAAGTAAAAGTTGAACTGCTGGTTCGAAGAACCAGATAGCTCCATGCAGAGAAAAAATCACAATGCATGCAAGATCAAATAACCTCCAAAAAATCCACATTCCTTGTTTCGAAAACGGTTTGCACACAAAAACTGAGGTTCATTAATATAATTACTCCCAAATCTCCCACTTATCTCTCCTTGCCACAACCTCCTAAAACTGGTGAATGTCATTTCTACTTCAACATGCATTTTGATCTTTAGTGAAGCCTCCATGTATGCTTCCACTAAAGTTTACTTGCCTTTGCCAAAACTGGTTGTACCTCCATTCATTTAACCAAATCAAATAAAATAAATGCCATTGAAACCATCTCCATAATACCATGTAACCCTAGGTTCCTTTTTAATAGTTTAGGATAGATTTCCCAAAATTTAGTTTAGTCAAAAATAATTACCTTAGGTCTTAAAAACATTTCCATAGGTAATTTCCACCTTAGGTTAGATCAAATTCACAACCATATAGTATTAGGTATTAGGTTAAAATAGCCTAGCATTACTTTAGTAATTTCTCCCTTATTCATTTAGCACAAGAACTTAGGTTAGGACGCCATCCCAACAAAATAGAATAAGAAGCTTAGGTTAGATTGAAACCCAAATAAGTAGACATAGCTAGGAAGTAGGTGCTTTTACCTAGTTTAGGATACCATTAGGATAATCCCTTAGGTTTAGGATTTAGATTCCCTTCATAGTCATGAAGTAGGACTTCATTTTTCTTACGCCATTAATGTCCCAAAGAGATCATTCCCAAAGACCCAAGCACAAACATACAACCGAATGAAGGCATGTTCATACAAGACCAAAGAATTTGTAACATACAAAGTTCAGTCCACTACGTCTCTCCACCTATGAATGTCAATTTTACCATTCAGTCTGGTAAGGAGATTTAAAACATTCCTTGGATCACTGGAATTGATCCAAGGATGAGTCAGTAAAAGAGATAAGTTTGCAACTCTCAAAACCAGATTGCAACTTACCTTCAAGAAGTGAAAATGGATTCTTGCAAGCCATATCATTTCAGTCCAATGAATCCAAGAGAAGAAATGATTTATCCATAACAAGCATGATTTTCAACAATCAAGGAAACACACCTCATTCAATAAAATCACATGCCAATGCTTGTAATGCAAAAGAGAAATATAACTATTTGTCAAAGGTGTTACATGAATATTTAGTGAATAACCATTTAGAAAGGAAACACACAAGATGCAACCTATATGAATAGAAAGGGAACAAACAAATGAGGGTCCCACCGGGCATGCCAAAATGTTTCACCATTTTCTTTATGTTTTGAATGTAACAAAACAAATGATTGGGTATGGGATGAGGAGGAATACCTGTTGCAATGAAGTTGGTTAGAGGTTGATGCACGTGTCCTGAATTTCCCGATCTAATGTTGACTGTGAGAGATTCCTTTTGGCTAGGAGGAACTACCTGTGAAATAGAAAACAAGACCACAAAAGAAGATTAAACAAAATATGGTCAGTGGACTGTCCTAGCATGTGCTAGATCCGAGAAGTGTGATACTCCCTAGATGGTTTTCAATCCACTGTTTAAAACAATTAATGTGAGAAATAAAATAAACAACATCCTACTATAGTTGATATGATTTAGGTATCTCATTCAAATACAACAATCAAATCCAATCATAACAGACTAAGGTTATAATCAGATCTGGAGGTTGGACAGGTAATTTTCAAGGTGACTAGGAATCTAGGTCAAGATTAGGTTTTAGGGTGGTTTAGGTTTATTTGGGTGAAGGTTATGAGGTTATGTATATTATATGAAGGTATTACCAGATATAAATACCAACGTCAGTCTAGATATGACCAATGACATTGGTTAATAGGAAACCAGACGGATGGTCATGGATTAACCGGCGTCGGTAGGGGCAAACTGATAGAAACTAAATAAAATCTTGGTTTTAGAAGATTGATCTGAGGTTATTACACAGAGAAAATGGGAGTGGATGAGGTCTGTAGGTTTCCAAAGTATGCTCAGAGATGTCTTACAGTCAGATTCCTAGATAGTCGGGTAATAGAGTGGCTGGAGGAATGGTTGTAAGTGTTTAAGGTAGGTAGAGATTGTACAGGAAGGTGAGAGATGCATGAGATGAAAAAGAGACTAATAGCTCTCAAACAAAGATTAAAAAACTGATCTAAATAACTATGGAAAGATGCATATCCAAATACACTTACTTGTATTTATAGACTAGTGGTTGGATGAGGGTGATGGTTGATCTATGAAACTAGTGGTCAGTGTCATGGCAGTGGTTCCCGAAACGTTATCGTGAATGCTTAACCTTCATATCAGTCTTGGTGGTTATTCAGGATGTCTGGACATGCAAGAGGGCTCTAGTTCAGGCTTGCATGTAGATCTCTCTCTCTCTCTCCTCAGACTCAAATAATTTTTTCAACCTTTGGAATAAGGTTACCCAAGTGAATATATGGTAACCGATGACATTTTAGGTTTACCAGCATCGTTTCTAGGGTTAATCGGCATCGATTATGGCAGGAAATGCTAGGTTTTCCAAAATAGCATATCTTGGCTATATTTTTACCAATTCTTCTCGTTGGTTTGGGTCTAAAATGGTATTTTCCACATAATTAAGTGGGCATGCTATTAGAGAAAGAATAGGCATTAGTGTTAGGGTTAGACTAAGTCTTGGTTAGTTATGGTAAGTAGAGATTGAGTCCTAATTAGAATGAAAATGCTAAGAATAGGTCTATGATGAGGTGTCTAGGTGAGGTGGATAGGTTAGGTGGTCAAGTGAGGACATTAATTAAATTAATTAAAGTAATTAATTCAATTAATCATCTGCACTATGGGATATGAATATGTAAGGTATGGTTTATTTAATTAATGGGGCTATAAGGGTGGTACAACCTAATTTTGGTGTCTAAACAAATACTTTGGTGATATCTATAGTAGAAATATCATCCACAAAAACATAATTATAAATTATAGGTGTAATGAAAATGATGGTTATTCATGTGATTGAATTAATCTACAACTCTCATCCACTAAAACTTCATGGATAAATGCACATAGAACACAAACAAATGTTGTGGAATTTGGATTTACACTTACCCATTGAGTTTTCTTGTAAATTTATACATCCTTTTCAATAAATACATTTTGCACGTACCTTGATATAATGGCATTCCATGAGAACACATATCTTCAAGGCTCTATAAAATATTTTGCATTCCTTGTCTATGCTTCCACATTTTACATACATGTCTACCATGGTGGTTATAACATTCATATAAAACATTTCCTCTATCCTTTATTGTTTTATGGATGTCCATTTTGTTGATGTATCAAAATGAAACAGTCACAGGGGAAAAATATAGGATCTTACATCATACTCATTTTAGGATCACTTAAAGTTTGATTCAAGGAATGAGTTGCAAGGTATTGGTCATTTAGACCAATAATAAGGATTTTAGCTAGATTATTAATCCTTCTAGCATCACTCATCTAATTTCTTCACTTGGTTTATCCTTGAATAAATTCTCTAAACTGAATTAATCTAAGGCAAGTCCTTATAAGAAATTCAAAAGGAAAGAAAGGGTGGAAAGAAAATAAATATACTAAGAAAAATATATTTAATATTTTTTAGTGCTTGATCTTATTAATAATTTTCTATAATTGTGAAACCATCAACATAAAACTCAAATACCTCTCAAATTTCCATGTTACTGATGTATAAATTCATAGGTATTAACTGTAAACCAAATTTATCATATCAAATTATTGAACATTGCATTCAAAGGATACATTTAACTTGTATAAAGTTATAACAATTGAATCTTAACTTACAGATGCACAATTTAAAACAAATTTCTAAAGGAAAGTTAACATGTAATACACTAAGCATTGAACACTACAAACACATGGTGTTTAAATTTTAAATAAAAAATTATGGTAAAATGTACATCAGAAAGATTCAACTTTCATGAGTTAAATAAAAAACTTGCTTGGATTTATTTATCAAATGACACCCCCCCATTTTTTATAATGGAGAGGAACATACTTATACAAAATCAGGGTCTAGTATTACCACCTAGCTGTAAAAATGATTTAAAAATATTAAGGAAAATCACAAAAAATGGTCATTTAAGAAATATCATAATTTATTCTTGTTAAGATAATTTACAATCAGTAAAGTCTTAATGCCAAAATATAGAATACGTAAGGAATCGTTAAGGATCTTGTTTAATTATGGGCCCCTTCTAAACTAGATCCACCTATGAAGACTCTTCTTGGTTTGGATCAGCTTGTGTGGGGTCCTCCTAGGATAGATCAGCTGAAGCTAGAATTTTTCCCATGGAAATATGACATCTTCGTTATAGATTTTATTATCTTTTTCAAGTTTTACAAGGTCAATAATGTGATTTCTGAAGAGTATAAGAGCTTTATCCAGTAGATATTTCTATGTAGCCTTGGCCATCCCTGTGATTTCCTTTAAGATATATATTTTCTGGACATTTTCCTTAGTTTTCAATATAATCTCAAGGACTTGGGATGCCTTTGCCTCATTTTCCTATGATATGTTCCTGTAAAATTTTTATGAAAAATGATTTAAAAATCCAACAAGTTTATAGATGGACACTAATTCTTGGTCCTCCTTAAAGACCCCTATAATGGATGCTTTTGAAAGTAATTTTGTTCGTCTTGAAATTTGTCATCAAGTTGAGGAGGAAGTTTACTCATTTTGGTAGTCCATTCCTTGATTTTTTCTCTTTTTTAATTTATATAACTCTGACATATGCTAATATCTTCCATGGTCACAATTGTAGAGTCCTTGCATACCCCTTCTTCAATGGTTTCAACCATGATTCTCAACATTTTTTACATAACACCCCATTTTTCAATGATTGTGTTGGTTTTTTTAGAATATTATTGTTCTTTCTTTTTATCCTTAATGATTTATCTAATCACATCATATAGGCTAAGTAAGTCCTCTGTAATATCTGAGTTAGTTCCATTAGAAAACAATGGCATTTTCTCAATTTATAAGATCATTTTTCTGGCATGTACTCCTCTTACCAACTCTTCTTCCAATTCAATTGAGACCTTTATGTAAGACACATGATGCTCTTCATATTTTTCTACTTGAGAACCCTTATCCTTTCTTCTCTTGGTAAGGGAGAAAAGGTCCTAAGATGTCTCAAACCAAATTATGTCTTATTACGTAAACATTCTCTTTTTGATTACTCTCCTAAAGGTTTTGGTCCTTGGATTGAACTCAATGTTTATTAATGGCTCTTCTTGGGCCACCCAATCTAGTTTCTCCCTGTGAAAAATCATGGATTTTTATACCCTGTCTTGGTGGGTGTAGTTGGAGGAATATTTACAGAGGTTGCTTGAGTTGGGTTAGCTTTTAATTTCTTATTTGGAGCCTCTTATTGTATACCTATTATCAAAAATTACACCCCATGTAATTTTAAATAACTAATCAAAAGTACTTAACCATTTTTATGCTCTCTAAAATCTGTGGGACACTGATTTTGTCTACCACTGGGTGTCAGAACTTAGTGTTCTATGGGTTCTTCTAACTTGCCAAAAAAAATGAATGAGCCATATGGGAATTAGGAATATTTAATGAAAAGGAGGAATTACATGGTAAAGGATAAAAGTTAAATCACTCAATAAATTTTTTAATGTACTTAGAACAAACCCCCAGATGCCACTGAGCAAGGAGGAGAAAGTTAAAAATGGCTATGTTCCAAAGCTGTAAAACACTATCCTATTTTTGTGTAGACTTCTCAAATGAATATTTCCACAACATGTGGAAGTAGAGATCTAAAAGTGGTCTAAGGCACATGGAAGGTCATGATACATAATGGATCGAGCTTGGTTCTTCATAGAAAAAATAAATTTGAAAATTTGTGGTGAAATCTATGGAACAAGACAATAGTTTTATGTGGGTTTTCAGTGCGAATGAAAGTCGTGGGTACCATGATGTTGCACAAAAAATCATAAGTATTTTGTGGAATTATAGATAAAATGGTAACATATGGGAATTCAAGGGAATTTCCAAACCCACCAAGAAAAGAACAAATGGTCAAAAGTTGTGTAATAATGAAAATTTTCAGGTGAAAGAAGAGGGAGAGCGTGGGTGGTATAACATATGTCAAGTTAGATGATGTTAGTAGAAAGCCTAACGGAGGCCACAGATCAAGATAGAGACATTAAAATTCCATAAGGCATCTCAAATCCACACCTTTTTTGTTCAAAGTGACACTTAACCACACCACCCGACCAGAATTTAATAAAGTACATGGAAAGGAAATTTTTAAGATCCCTTACCGAAATCCAACTTGGATTTTTTTCGGCAAATTTGTAAAAATGGATTTCGTATTGATGGTGAATAAGATAAAAATGTGTATACTGACATAGGAAAATAAATTTCTAGGGAAAAAGTGTGTTAGGGAGCATTCTAGATATAGACTAGTGTTTGTACAAAAACTGTATGTAGAAAATGTGTTTGTATGGAATTAAGATTTAGATAGGCATTTGTACAGAGTCTGTGTAGACAAACATCCACATGTATAAAAACCTGACTGAAAAATGCAGACAGCTATCTACACATGTAGACAACCATCTTTATGTACATTTTGGTGTCTATGTATGCAAACGCCTAGTTGTAGCTTCCCATTCTCCTATTTCCACATTTCCTTGATTGCCTATATATGTATGTTTGGGCCTCATTTTTCACTTTTACAAATCTCCTTCACTCTAGTATCTATCTCTAAGATCCTATGGATATCAAAATATGACAACTATACCCCTGTGCCAAATTCTTCAAGTCTATCATTCCAAGACACCCTGGGTTTGTCTAGTCAGTCAAAGTGACCTCCCAATTAATGTTATCTCATACCCCCTAGGTGATTTAGGAAATTCCATTCATTCCCCCTAGGTGATTTTAGGAGTTCATTAAAAGTTGCAAGCTACAGGCAGTTGTGGGAAGGGCTATCACTGGCCTTCCTAGGACTGGAGAAACCCCATGGAGCAAAGAAGAAGAGACTAAAAATATGTGGAGGTGATTCAAAGGTCTTGGGAAATCATGGAAATGATTCAGGAAGATTTTGGAAGGGATTTAGAGAAGTTGGGGGTAGTTTCCAAAATTAGGGTTCACAGGCCTAGTCAGTGCACAGGCCAAAACAGCCACTGAGCTTTCAGAAGGTGATTCTGAGAGATCTGGATGGAGTTAGGAGAAAAAAAACATCTCTAGAAATATAATTCCAATCCCTACAATATGGTGAAATCATATTTTTCACAACACTTTGGTGCATTAGGTCTGAAGGTAGTTTTTCTCAGGCACATGTGGAGTACCAAATCAAAAATCCAATTTTTCAGGGATCAAATGGAAGAATAAAGACATGATACCCCCACCATTAGATTCAAAAGGACATTTCCAGTCAGGATAATATAAAAATTTTCCAAAAAATTCCATCGGGAGCTCAAGTTATCATCGTCACAAGTTGTCCTCTTGGAGCGAGTTCAGGACTTAGCCAAATTTTGGGAGGACACGTGTCAGCTCCAGGAGCCTGGTGGGATTTTATGTCCCTAAAGTCCCTAAGGGTCAGGGACATCAACCTTGGAAAAATGCACCCAGCCCCCATGTGACCTCTGGAACCCCATGCGACCATCAGGATTGTCCAGTTCAGCCCTTAAGGTGCAATTTGGAGCTAAAATCCCCTACGTCAGATCTCCGCCACATGTCAGCTCCAAGACCACCATGGAATTTGATGTCCCTCACATCCCTCATAGGTCAGGGACATAAACCTTGAAAAATGTGCCCAACTCCCTCTAAAACTTTGAAATGTGACCCGCTTCTAATTCCTAGCTGATTTTGGAGCTTCACTCCGCTTCTAACTGCTTTCTCAGTGGAAATTGATGTCCCTCAAGAAAAGTTGTTCAAAGAACACCTCAAATCCACTGCTTCACTCTAACATCAACCATTTCCAAATATTCTCAAAACATCTTCACCACCATTGCCAATTAAATCCTGATACCCCATGGTGATACATAAGTCTCAAAATAATATTTCATCGAGATAAGAAGAAGAAAGAACATAGAAAAGAATAGTGGAAATCCCCATTGCCATGAAATCAAAATTTGAAGAAATCTTCCAAACTAGTGCACGGATTGACAAACTGTCTGTTGTTGAGTTATTATCTCTTGAAGGCCATTAAAAAATTATATTCAAACCTCCATTTTTCAGCAAGTAATTCTCACAAACAATAAATTTCACTTCCGGCTCCACGAAGAACAAAGTTCAATTTCCCGTCAAACCGAAACCGGATTGAAGAAATTTCACCAGTGAAGACAATAAGCAAAAACCTATCGCAATGGAGTTGATTTCATCATGAATGGAGAAAAAAACAAGACCTGAAAATTTCAAGCTCCATTAATGGCCACCATGACATAGTAGTGGAAAAAATCAGTGAGCTACCTCTCCACTTCTCAAGGTTCCAGTGGGCAAAATCGCGCGAAAATTGGAGGGAATGATCGTTGAAAAATCTAGTTTCGCGTGAACTATTTTTTGCACCATGAAGTCCCTATTTTTTAGGGATATGGAGGACTTATTTTTTTAGAGTTCTTCCCTCTTTGAAGAAAATTTCAAAAAGGCAGCGAGGTTCTTCACTTCTCAGGGTTCCAGTGGGTGAAATCATGAAAAATTCACGGGAAGATCTCTTGAAAAATCTAGTTTCTCTGAACTAGTTTTTATGCCATGAAGCCCCTAGTTTTTAGGGATATGAAGGAATGATTTTTTATCAATTTCTACCCTATAGCTCTTCCCATGCCAGAAACATTTTTATTTATGAGCTTTCTGGAAAGTGAATCATGATGAAAATTGGAGCATGAGTTCGTGACGAATGAGCCAAATCCAAAATATTTTTTTCCACATCACAAACAGAGGTCATTTTCACCACTTACTAAAAATAGCATATGATATAATTCCTCACATGCTATAAATGGTTAGTCCCATTAAATTTCAAGTTTGAATCACTCAGGACAATCAGAAAAGGGGTAAAATGGAAAGTAAGACAGAAAATGATTTTTCCAAAAATAGCCTGCAAAATAAAAGGTCCCCAAATAACAACTTACTAAAAATAATGTGAGTAATCTTAGGAACATAGGAGGTTGGAATATGGTATAATTTAGAAGGTAGAAATGGAGCAAGAAAGGATATGAGATAGCAGAGCATGGGCTCATATTCAAAAATAGAAAGTTTTTTCATTTCAAAGTGGAAAGTTTGGCACAAGAATTGATAATTCAAGCTACACATTTTCTGGGGAGGTTGGGAAATAATGAGTAACTATGAAAGATAAGGAAAATGATAGTGGTTGGCCTCAGGAATCAATCATCTTTTACTCAAAATAATCACAAGGCACATCATGTGAATTCATCTTCATCACTTAAGAAACCGGGATTCAAAGTTTGGCACAATGAGTCAAGGAGTTCATCAAACAAGTTTCAAGGAGGGTCATCATGGGAATTGTATGTGTTCATCTCAAGCTTGCAGTGGTAAACATCATCAAACTTTATGGTCCAGGATCCCATGCATCATAGAGTTCATCACTCTTCTCTCTTATTTTCATCAGTGTAGAAGATCTCTCTTTCACTCTCATCCAAGGCATTCAAAATTTCTTCACAAGGATGTTTTCCCTCATCCCTTCCCTCTTTCATCTCTTTTCTCTTAAGTCTCTCCTAATTCTTATGTGTCATCATTGTATTTCATCCTATTCAAAGTGACCTATTTTAAATTTGTAAAAAGTATTTTCTCAAAATTATAAGAGAAATACTTAATTCATGGAAAATGAAAGGTCATGAGTGGAATATGGAAATGAAGAGTCATGTGAGGGAGGTGAAAGGACAATTTAGATTGCTATAAATTGTAATGAATCTCTTCATTCCAAGGGGTTCTAATTCTGAAATTCTTCTAGCTCAAAAGTTGTATTCTTGTAAGTTCATGAGAGATATTTTTAACTTGTGAATGAAAAGAGTTAGCCACTTTTCCCCTATTCTCAATGTCTTCCATTCTCATACTATGTATAATTTTTTTTGAGCATCAATACAAGAAGGATTTTCAAGCCTTTTTTGACTAAGGGGTTTACTGATACTTTGTGTTCATTAAATTCTATTTGATCTTGTTGTTGTTTACAGTATTGTTTCTTCCTAATTTTAGTGCATGTGATGAAATTTCTAACTAGTGTGTGCAGGAATCTGATTTTCTACCTACAACATTAGTTCTCCTACCTCTTTTCTCACTCCCCTTTCCCACTCTTTAGAAAAATTCTTCCCTAGAAAGATATTGCTAGCTTTTCCGCAAGGTCAGTGGAGTGCCCCTGTTGGATCCCCAGCCACAAGGCCACCAAGGAAAATCCACCTTTACTCATGCACATGCATATACAGTAGCTGCACCAGTTAAGTAGAGGGACTTAGATTCCCAGAGCATTGGCAAGAAATCCACAAGTTTTCCACCCAAAAAAATTTCTCGCCAATAGTTTTTGGCACCCACCGTGGGGCAGATTTAGTAGCATCTGCACCCAAAATATGACCACAAGGTCCCAAAAATGAAAAAAAATCAAATATTAAAAAATAAAAAAAAAAATAAACAAAATTTTCAAAGGAAAATCATTTTTTGAAGGTGACTCCATCAAGGAATGAACCCCTATCACATTTTTTTCCTACATCATGAAGAAATTTCTAGATTGGAGTGAAGTACCAATGAGTGACAGTGAAGAAGAAGAATAAGATGTCTTCCCGGAAAAGAAGATCATTGATCATTCATGGTTCCGGACTAGTATTGAAAAAGGAAAGAAGAAATAACCTGTCACCGATGAAGAAGAATGGATTCAAAGGAGACATAAGCTAAGGTGTGAAGTTTGAGAATATTCCAAATTCTTACAAGAGATGAATGAGCAACTTGAAGCAGCCCATAACGAGGAAGAAGAAGAGGAGAGTTTTCCTATAGAGGAAGATCCTGAAGATCATTCATACCATAGGGTTTTCATACCTGAAAGGTTCTTGAATGCCACTAAATAAAATCCTATCCTTGAGCCTTCCGATGAAGATAAAATCAGCATTCAAGAAGATGATGAAAGACAGGATGGTGCAAGATCCACTGAAGAATATTTTTGTAATCTCACACAGCTCACTACAAAATTGAGAACGTTGTCCTTCTTCCACCATTCTCTAGATGAATTCATTGCATACGGTGATGAAGAAATGAACATGTTGAAAAGATAATATGTGGAAAGGATTTAGAGCATAATAAAAGGAAATTCTGACCCTGAAGTCTTTGATGAAATTTGGAGGTATGCTTTAGCTCTACAGAGAAGATATGAACATCTTGAAGCTCCACATCAAATGGAGGAAGAAGACGAGATGTGCCCTATGGAAGAAGACCCATATTTCTGTCCATACTATGAGGCTTTCATTCCCGAAAGATTATTGGATGCTTCTAAAGAAGATCTTGTCATGAAACCTCCCGATGAAAGCCAAAGCAACATCATGGAGGAAGAAGTAGAAGAGACGAAGATAGAATCACCATTCAATAATTCCATTTGGCTTGAGTCACAACCCATGGGGGGAATAATATATTCAATAAAGGAAGATCCTTGTTGCATAATGGATGATCCAATCCTCTCTGAAGACTCCACCAATGATGAAGAAGATGGCCAATTCAAAGTAAGCATGGATGATCTCTTTTCAATTTTTGATCTTTTAATTAATGATGAAATGGATAAATGTGAAGAAGTGCAAGAAATTCACCCGACATCATGGTCTGAAGATGATGAATTCAAGATGGTCATAGATAATCTTCCCTCCTATTTTGATTCTTCAAGTGATGTAGAAATGTTGCATGAAGAAATGGAGGAAGTCAAAGAATCAAAATCTCTTCTCGATGTAATCATGGATGATCAAATGGAAGAAGCCAACTCTATTTTCAAATATGAGGAGAACAAAAAATTTAAACACGACCTCTACTCACTTGGGGAGAAGAATCATCATCATGGTGAAAACATAGCCTTTCATCTTTCACCTGAGCAAGAAGATTCAATAATGGATGGTCAAGATGTAGCTAAAAATTCTTCTCATACTGCTGCCCCAACATGGTTCTCTACTTCTTACCAAGAAGAAGATGATATGGATTTTGAGCTTGAAGGAGTGCCCTTCCCATGAAGCTTGGACATCTTCTCCTTGTCAGTAGGTGTCATGAATCAAGTATGTCTCATGTTTGCAAGAAAGTGAATCTTTGGCAATGCAAAGCATGGAAGAGGTGAATGAGGATGTTTCAAATGAATCATGGGCCCATATGGATCATATTTTTAACCATCTCCTGAGGCACAACAAGAATATTATTCTAATGAATACAATAATGAGCCTATGAAAATTTCAGAAGAAATATTTGTACATGATATCTTGAAGGTTGTGGAAGAAACTGAAATATCCTCAACTTAGTGTTAAACTCTTAACCCAGGCTATGGAGATACAAGACAAGTATGAATCAATTTGTGCTTCCTATTTTGGTGCACCAATTTTTGATGTTGAGATGGAGCAGTTGGATAATCTTGATGACTTCTCTAATACTTTGGTTGATGAGAATGGACATGAAAGCATGTCTTTTTCTTCCACATTGTGCGAAGAAGTTCATGAGTGAAAAATAAGAAAATTTTGTGAATCTCCTTTGGACATATCTAGTTTTGAAGACAATACCTCCACCATGGAAGAAGATAACAGGGAAAACATTGAGCTGATTTGCATTGAAGAAAGTTGTTCAGAACATGGCGAAAATTTGCAGCAATGTTTGGAGTATATTCAAAACCAACTTGTTCCCACCATTTTGGAATGGTCCATCAATGAAAAACAAGAGTTCATATGGAAAAATCCAATGAAGGGTGAAGAATGCTTATACGGTCAAACCAAAAGCTGCAATTTTGAAAATGATATCAATATGCACTCCGAACAGATGCATATTGGCAACCATTTCTCTAGACAACAAAGCGGGAGTATGCATGATTCTTGTCAAATGACCCAAAATCAGACTTTCACTCACCATCCTCCAAGCTCAGATTCACCTTGAACATGTTCCCATGTTGCAATAATATCTCAAGGATGATGAAGATATCAAGCTCAATGATTTAACCTCCATGTTTGAAAACACTTGCTCAAAGAAACAAAGCGGGATGTTTGGGGAAGTTCTTGAATGGGAAGAAAATTAGTTTGTTCTCACTCCTTCCAAGTGTTTTGCTGATATAAGAGACAATTTGAAGTTGCAAATCAAAGGAGATGAATGTTTTCATGATAGGATAAATTTTCCCACTCTTGAAGACATGGAAGAACGATGTCACATGGTCGTAGGACATAAAGCGGGAGCATCAAGGTACATGAGTTTTGAGAAAGTGATGAAGTATTCATTGGATACAAGAACATTCTCTATGTAGTATGAGTACCAAGATGGAATTATGGTCAGCCTTATTCTTCTCAAGCCATGAAAATCCATCACCAAAGCATGGTTTGATCAAATAATAGTTTTTGTGCTTCAATGGTCATACTTCAATCCACTATTTCATGATGGCATGTACTTTTCTCAACCCATTGTTGGGTATGTGTATATCATTTTCCCACCTCTATAAATTTCCCTCCCCTTGTATATAATTTCCTTTCCATGGTGTGTTTCCCTTTATGTTGTGTGTCATGTGTTTCCCTTTCCTTTTTGTGTGTGTGTGTGTTTCCTTCTTCTCTCTCCTCTCTCTGTAAGTTGTACATGACTCCACAGGGCCCAATGGATAAGGCACTGGTCTTTGTTTTGGTCTAAAATTGAGATTATGGGATTCTCCATGTCATGTCCTCATATCATTCTCCATGTCATGTCCCCAAGCTAGAGCCAATTTTTATCATGCAAATGTGCAATGGGGAAATTGATCAATTTCCAAGCATGACAACTATACCCCTGTGTTAAAATTTTCATGTTTATCATTCCAAGACACCCCGAGTCTATCTAGTCAGTCCAAGTGACCTCCCAATTAATGTTATCTCATCCCCCTAGGTGATTTAGGAAAGTCCATTCATTCCCCCTAGGTGATTTTAGGAGTTCATTAAAAGTTGCAAGCTACAGGCAGTTGTGGGAAGGGCTATCACTGGCCTTCCTAGGGTTGGAACAACCCCATGGAGTAGAGAAGAAGATCCAAAATAGATGTGGGGGTGATTAAAAGGTCTTGGGACATCATGGAAATTATTCAGGAATATTTTGGAAGGGCTCAGAGAAGTTGGGGTAGTTTCACCAAAATTAGGGTTCACAGGCCTAGTCAGTGCACAAGCCAAAAACAACCACTGAGCTTTGGAAGGTGATTCTGGGAGCTCTGGATGGAGTTAGGAGAAAAAAAAAACATCACCAGAAATATAATTCCAAGCCCTACAATATGGTGAAATCATATTTTACACAAAACTTTGGCGCATTAGGTCTGAAGGTAGTTTTTCTCACGCACAAGTGGAGTACCAAATCAAAAATCCAATTTTTCAGGGATCAAATGGAAGAATCAAGACATGATACCCCCACCATTGGATTCAAAATTCCATTTAATAGTTAGGATCATTTAAAATGTTTTTGAAAAATTCCATCAGGAGCTCAAGTTATCATCGTCACAAGTTGTCCTCTTGGAGTGAGTTCAAGGACTTAGCCAAATTTTGGAGGACACGTGTCAGCTCTCAAGCCTGGTGGGATTTTTTGTCCCTAATTTCCCTGAGGGTCAGGGACATCAACCTTGGAAAAATGTTCCCAGCCCCATGCGACCTCTGGAACCCCATGCGACCTTCAGAATGGCTAGTTCAACCCCTGGGTGCAATTTGGAGCTCAAATCCCCTACCGTCAGATCTCCACCATGTGTCAGCTCTAGGACCATCATGGAATTTGATGTCCCTCATGTCCCTCATAGGTCAGGGACATAAAACCTTGAAAAATGCACCCAGCCCTCTAAGAGACTTCCACCCATGTGACCCGCTTCCAACCCCTCAGTGCTTTAAAGTTGATTTTGGAGCCCTCACTTGTCTCAGATCATGCCCACATTCAGCCATCTTGCTCAGTGTAAATTTATGTCCCTCATGTCCCTTTGAGGTGAGGGATGTCAAGGACAAAAAATTTCTCCCCAACTCCAACCTCCTTCTAGCTGCTTATTGAAATTTTAAAGCTTGCAAAACTCTCAACCACCATGCCACAAAAACTAGATCACCATGTTCTAATCCTCTACCCCATGGTGATACATAAACCAGTCTCACTAATAATATTCCATCGAGATAAAAGAATAAATGAAAGAACAAAGAAGAAGAACAGTGGAAATCCCCATTGCCATGAAATTGAAATTTGAAGAAATCTTCCAAACCGGTGCACGGATTGACAAATCATCTGTTGCTGAGTTTTTCTCTCTTGAAGACCATTAAAAACTCATAATCAAACCTCCCATTTGTAGAAAGGAATGCTCACAGTGAATAAATTTCACTTCCGGCTCCATGAAGAACAAAGTTCAAATTCCCGTCAAATCGACAACCGGATTGAAAGGAAATTTCACCAGTAAGACAAGAAGCAAAAACCTATCACAATGGAGTTGATTTCATCAAGAATGGAGAAAAAAACTAGACCTAAAAATTTCAAGCTCCATTAATGGCCACCATGACACAGTAGTGGAAAAAATCAGTGAGCTACCTCTCCATTTCTCAGGGTTCCAGTGGGCGAAATCACACGAAAGTTGGAGGGAATGATCATTGAAAAATCTAGTTTCATGTGAACTAGTTTTCATGCCATGAAGTCCCTATTTTTTATGGATATGGAGGACTGAATTTTTCATCAAATTTTTTACTATAACATCTATGAAAAAGGCATTCTTTTTATTCTCAAGGTTCCAATGGGCAAAATCACATGAAAATTGGAGGGAATGATCGTTGAAAAATCTAGTTTCGCAAACTAGTTTTTGTGCCATGAATTCCATTTTTTAGGGATATGGACTGGCATGTGTTTTTTATCATCATTCTACCCTCTTCAAAAAATTTTCAAATTCCCAAAGATCCGAGGGAAGGGTCATCTGAAATTCAGAGGGAAAAAAAATCTAGTTTCTCTCAAACTAGTTTTTACATGATCAAGTTTTGAGTTTCTCGAGATATGAAGGACTGGTTTTGTATTAGTATTCTTCCCTAGTAGCTCCATACCAAAATCTCTTCCTAGACATAAATTTTCATTTTTTATTTCTGAGCTTTCTGGAAAGTGAATCATGATGAAAATTGGAGCACAAGTTCATGATGAAGAGCCAAATCTAAAAAAAGTTGTTCTCATTGTAAAAACGGTAATTTTAACCACTTATTAAAAATAGCATATGTCATAATTGCTCACATGCTATAAATGGTGAGCCCCACTAATTACAAGTTTGATCACTCAAGACAATTAGAAAAGGGGTAAAATGAAAAGTAAGACAGAAAATGACTTCTTTCCCAAAATAGTAGGTCCCCAAATAACAACCTACTAAAAATAGAAATGTGCTAAAAATAAAATATCTCAGGAACATAGGAGGTTCAATATGGTAGATGGTTCAGAAGGTGAAATTGGAGTAAGATAGGTGATATGCCCCAGAATAGCAGAGCACAGCTCATATTCTAAAAATAGAAAGTTTTCATTTCAAGTAGAAAATTGCATAAGACTTTGAGGGCTTTTTCAATATCAACCTTACTGGGGTCTTTTTAGAAAACTCATTAAATATATGAGTTGTCCCTTCCAAATATAGTAAGTGTTAAGGAAACATGAATTTCCACACAGGTCACATCATCTCATAAGTGGATTGGTTTACATGAAGAAAAGAAGGCATCACAAGGCACATCATGTGAATTCAATCACTTAAGGAACCGAGTGATCCAAAGTGAATTGGTCAGAACGATTTCAACGAGTCAAAGGGTTCATCAACCAAGTTTCAAGGAGGGTCATCATGGGCATTGTATGTGTTCATCTCAAGCTTAGGTAAACATCATAACAATGTTTCTGAACACTCATTCTATGGTCTAGGATATTTATGCATCATAGAGTTTGTGGTCATCACTAGATTGGGAAAATGATTCAAAGTTATCAAATTGAGCAATCTTCATCAGTGTAGAAGATCACCAGTGGCAGAAATCCTCAAAGTTCATGGCTTCATCAAGGCATTCAAAGCATTTCGTTCAGGAGGAGTTTTTCCCTCCATTCATTCCTTCTTCCTCTCTTTCCCTCTCTACTTTCTCTCTCCATTCTAATTCTTCATTATGCGTCATCATTGTATTTCATCCTATTCACTTAAGTGACCTATTTTAAATTTGTAAAAATATTTTCTCAAAATTATAAGAGAAATACTTAATTCATGGAAAATGAAAGGTCATGAGTGGAATATGGAAATGAAGAGTCATGTGAGGGAGGTGAAAGGACAATTCAGATTGCTATAAATTGTAATGATCTCTTCATTCCGGTTATAATTCTTAAATTCTTCTAGTTGGTTATATTCTTGTAAGTTCATGAGAGATATTTTTCTCACTTGTGAGTGAAAAGAGTTAGCAACTTTCCCCCTATTCTCAATACCTTCCATTCTCATACTATTTACAATTTCTTCTTGGGCATCAATATAAGAAGGAGGAGTTTCCGATCCTTTTTTGACTAAGGGGTTTACTGATACTTTGTGTTCATTAAATTCTAATTGGTCTTGTTGTTATTTGCAATATTGTTTCTTCCTAATTTTAGTGCATGTGATGAAATTTCTAACTAGTGTGTGTAGGAATATGATTTTCTACCTGCAACATTAGTTCTCCTACCTCTTTTCTCACTCCCCTTTCCCACTCTTCAGACAAATTCTTCCCTAGCAAGAGATTGTTAGCTTTGCTATAGGGTCAGTGGAGTGCCCCTGTTGGATTCCTGACCACAAGGCCACTAGGAAATTCCACCTTTACTCATGTATGCATATACGACAATTGCCTTGGTTAAGTAGAGGGACTTCGTGAATTTTAACCCAATGACAACAAATTGCTTACCCTCTAACATAGAAAAAAACTATCTGGAGTCCCACTTTGGCATACAAGTTAAAGGTAATAATATGTTTTATACAATATTTTATTTATATTAACATCACTATAAACTAATGACATCTTTTGTTTCTTTTGTGCAGGTAACTTGACTAAATCAAGCAGGGGGTTATCTATGCCAGCTATTACACACACATTTTTGTAGGCCATGATTGAATTTTTTAGGCTATGATATTCTTTCATGGAAGAAAATTTGACATTTTGTAATGGGTTGTTGTTTACATCCTCAATTCTCTAAGTTTTTAATAATTTAATTGGTGTACATATATATCCAATAGGATACAAATTGATTTGTTATATACTATTTGATATTACACTGCAATATTTTCATGTTGTAATTATATAATTGCATTATATTATGAATCCTTTCATGATTTTCACTCACAAAATACTAATATTTCAACTGCACTTGATGAAAAAATCAGAGTAAATTATCATTCAAATGGGGATCAAGAGGTAACTTTAAAATATTGTAGAATAAATTTATGTATTTACTTGACAAATAAAGATAATTTTCTATTCACTTCTTTTTTAAGAGAGCAATTTTATCACATGCAAGAATCAAAACTATAGTTAAATGTCATCAAATTCTTAATCAATATAATCTCATTGAATTTTTTGAATCAAATTCAAAACTATAGGCGTAATTCAAATGAAAATGTGGTCTTTTTTATTTTGTAGGAGGGGTGTTATTCTGTTCTTCTTTACAGTAATTCTATTTTCTTTAACAGGATGGAGCACAAATTTAATTAAAATCTATGAAATTGGGTACCTACCTTATTGTTGAAGATGGTGGTGGTTCAAAAATCGCAGTGAACAGAAATAGAGCTTCTAGATCGGAGACTTTTAGGGTATGTAATCACCATAGCTCAATTTCTAGTAAGACTTTTGTGATTTGATAGAATGTTTTGACCAGCATATTGTTTCACAAATTATGATGTATGTTGTTATGTGTTAATTTGTTGACAGATATGGCGTGTGAAGATGGAAGCTATCAGATTAGAGTGTTTAATAAGCAATTTGTAAGAGAAATCAATGGAGGGGGTAGAATTGTAAATGTAGTTGCAGCAACACCCAACACTTGGGAAACATTTCAAACCATACGGAACCCTTCTAATCCAAACAGGGTGCATATCAAAGTTCTAAATGGCATGTACATGTAGGTACATGGATTCAAAATTCTGATAATGTTCTCAAATACCTTCTAGTTCATAAAATTTGATACTTAATGCAGATTTATTGAAATTGTGCACAGGCAACATCCCAAGATAAGCTAACTGCTGATTTCCTAGGTGAACCAGGGTGGGATGATAATGCCACAACATTCGAGATATTATTGGTGAAGGAATGCGAGGAGAATATCAGCTCACAAATGGCCTTGAATCTAACAGACGACAAATCCTCAATGTAGTATACTTTAATTTTAGCAAATTCATATTTATATTTCAGTTTATAGAGTTTTGTTGATGTTAAATATTTGATTTTGTTAATCATGAGCATTGGAATACTTTCATCACAGAGAGTGATTTTGTTTTCCTCTTAGAAAAAGGGATAAATGCCATGAGAACTCTAGTGGGATGGTGGATTGCAAGTGACCCTAATCCTCCAGCTCCTTTCGTTGGAGGATCCCTCAAAGCTCTGGATAATGCATTATCCTGGGCTAAGTACACGATACAATCTTATTACAAATTAATCTAGAGTACAATAGACCGCTTGAAATAGAATGAAGACTTATAAGTTATCTGAGTTAACTAACATTATAATTCCCATTAATCTAGAATAATGATGTATGAACAGTGAACAACAGATTGTATGGTATAAATCATCTCAAACATATTTAGCCATTTTCCTATTGGATAGTTCATTAAAAAGAATGGCACTGGAATATCATTAAATGAATGTACATACACGTTGCAGGAAACATAACATCAAAATTATTGTAGATCTACATGTTGCTCCTATGGTGCTCTAAATTAATATAATCTCATTGATTTTTTAAATCTAGAATCCTCAGTTTCTTTCTCATATGCCTCTCATGGGAATGGATGACTTTTTCTCTTTCAAATATGCTGGTATTTAATGCCTTGGTATCTTGGATAGATCATTTTGACATGTTACTTAAAGATATTTTGATATGATGGTAGATTCAGGATATGAAAATCCTCAACTTACTCCATGAGCTTCCCATTTCACTTTTGACCATGATGACTCCTTCGTAATTCACTTTCTTGAATAAGATGTCATATGAGAGGAAACATGTTCAATTCCTCCTCATGCAAATAGGTTTCCTTATTTAGAAAGAATGATTGATATCTAAATGAAACTTGAAGGAATGTATGAGTATGCGTTCCATGTTTTTGACCTCCAAATTGTACTAAAACACTGTAATTTCCACCTCTCTAACTTTCAATATGTGATTTCATCACCAAACATTGATTACGCATTTAGAAACACTCTTAGAAGGTATGCATTATTTACAAGCTTGAGATGACTTCCACCATCACTCATGGTGATCTTCTCTTATCATGATACTGATGATCATTCCCTTGATGTCTTATAATTCGATGAAGTTCTTGATGTTTCAATTCATTCACAAACCTCATGATGTTCCTGATTACACCCACAGTTCAAATGAATGCTCTCACACACATTGATTCACTCTGATCCATTCCTCATCATAGTGTGACCCACATGATGTGACTTTCATTAATGGATTAAATTAAGATGGATATATTCTACCATAATTAGGGTGATATGGATCATCCAACTTCTTACATAAAACTATGTCATGGAGGATCACCTCAGAACTAGTGCTTTGAGAGCTTGCAAGGGGTTCTATTTCTTGTTTAGGCCACAAGACAACTTTTTGACATTGTGATGATGGTAAAAAAAAATGAGATAAGTAGAATAGGATTCGTCAAATATTTTTTTGTCTTAATTACAATACTTATTATTTTTTGTAAGTCCTAACAAGACTTCTATTTTCAGCAAGTTTTCATAGTTTTCACCTTGTGATACTTCCTATTCATTCATAGTGTTACAAATGATGGAAACTTAATATTTTTAGAAATTTACTATTTTAAAACACCAAATAATTTAAATCCCTGATATTTTAAGAAATTGGAGTTACATGCATTAGGTGGCAACGAAAAATGGTCTTTGAAATTCTAGGTTTTGCACCAGGTCCTTCTACTCTAATTTTCAAAGCTTTCCATCCTCTAGATCTCTACACAATTAAAAAAATAGGTTTAAGGTTTGGAGATTTTAGTTTTATGCTATAAAAAATTGAGGGCATTAATGAATTTTTTGTCATAGTATTCCCTAAGGCATTTTGGAGAGGGAGGTTGTGGAAAGTTTTCAAGGTAATCGGGCTTCTGGTTGAAGAGTTATTATTGAATATCCACTTTGGTGGATATGGAGTGTTTGGAAGAATTTTGGTGGCATATATAGGTGAAAATGGTGTTTGGAGGGTGTTATTATAACAACAATATTCATAAAAAATGGTTAATTTTTGGGTGTGAATGAGGAGTTAATGGAGTTTTGTTATGATTTTAACTTATCACTTAATCTGGGTCAGAATGGAGTGATTGAAAATTTGGAATAAAGAAGTTTTTGGTAATATCTTTTTGAAAAAAAGGAGCTAAAGAAAAAAAAAACTATAGGATCTGGAAAATAAAATTACTACTAAGGGAAAGACCTTGGAGGATTAATCAGGTGAGAAAAATATTCTTTTAGAGCTACATATGGTTTGTAGCAGAGAAGAATCCTTCTGGAGACTCAAATCTAGAGTGATCTGGATGAAAGAGGGAGACAAACACAAAATTCTTTCATATGACCACTTTGAAACATCGAGCCTACAATAGGATTTTGGAAGTTTCAAAAGGTAATGGTACTATCATCAAATATCCTAAGGCCATAAATGAGGAATCTCTCAAATTTTATGAAATTTACTGAAAGAGAAGAGTGATGAAAATGAAGAGGATACCTCTTTTTTGCTAGAGGCTATCCCGAATGAAAAAATTGATGAGAAAAGATTCAAAAACCTTTCCAAACTGTAACTATTGAGGAGTTATTAAATCTATTTTACTCTTGAAGGGGATAAAGCTCCAGGACCTAACGACTTCTCTGCTGATTTCTTTATGAAATATTGGGAAATATGGTCTGATGATTTACTTAGGGTAGTGAATGAGTTCTATAGAACTAAGGATTTATTGAAAGAGATGAATAACACCCACATTGTGCTTTCTCCAAAAAAATGGGTGCTAAATAATTTAAGTATTTCCATCCCATTAGTCTGGTTAATGTTATTTATAGAATCTTTACTAATATTATTGCTACTAGACTCTAGACTATTCTTAACGATTTAATTTCAAAGCAACAAAGTGGGTTCATAAAAGGAAGGATAATTCAAGATGGGGTGATCATGGTGTATGAGTTCATTCATTATATGGATAATAATAAAAAATCAAGCATGGTCATGAAATTGGATATGAATAAAGCTTTTGATAAAGTCTCTTAGTGTTTTCTTGACAATGTTTTTGCTAAATTTGGTTCCATAATAAATTTAGAAGAATTATTAAGACCTGTATCTCTACCGCTAGATTCTCTATGGTGGTGAATGGTGAACTGATGGGTTTCTTTGCTAACAGTAGGGGTTTAAGAGAGTGGGACCCTATATCCCCCTTTCTTTTCATTATTATGGCGATAGTCTTAGCAAATCCATTGACAAAGTAGTTAAAGATGGACTTATAAAAGGAACTAAGCCTACTTCTGCACACCACACAGCTTCACACCAGTAATTTACGGATGACACAATTCTTCTTTGATGGCCTCTATCCTTGAATCTAAGGCTATTAAGTATATGAGGCTGATTCTAGGAAAGAGATAAAATTTGATAAGAGTTCCATGTTCTTCTTCAACACTCCTATGGAAAGAAAAAAAAGAATTGATAAAATCATGGGATGTAAAATCAATTCCTTACCCACTACTTATCTGGGTCTCCCTCTTGGTATAAAAAATGTTTCTATCAAAGTATGGAATGATCTACTAGAAATATTTCAAAAGAAAATGGTGGGCTGGAAAGGGGCTATTCTTTATAGTTCTGGAAAATGTTTGTTAATTAAAAGCACTCTTCAAAATCTTCCTATATATATTATGTCTCTTTATAATATTCCCTCTATCTTTAGGGACAAAATTGAAAGGATCCAGAAGGACTTCTTATGGTAGGGAATGGAGGAAAAATTTAGATACCATTTGGTGGCTTGGGATCAAGTTTGTACTCCTAAAAGAATTGGTGGGCTTGACATAAAGGATATTAGAAAAATGAATGTGGCCTTAATTGCTAAAATGGGCTGGAGAATGCTCTTAGAGGAACAACCTTGGATTGATTTAATTAAGGCTAAGTATCTTGATCAGAAAACAAATATTTCTTTCCTTAATGATGGACAACTCCCTCATGGTTCCATTTTCTGGAATAAATTGATTCAAGTCATAAATTTCATCAAACAAGGTTGTAAATGGAAAGTAAGAAATGGCAGGGATATTAATTTTTGGTGTGATAACTGGTCTAATTCCAACCTAAATGATAGATTTGGTGCAGTCAAAGACATTCTAGAGAAAAATTATGGAACTAAAGTCAAATATTACATTGAAATGGAGGATAATAGGAAGATATGGAAACAACTTACGGTGGAAAGGACTGATCTGAAATCCCATAATCTCCTCCCTACAGAACAACTGGACATCATACCCTGAATCAAACTGAAGCTAAGGATGAAATTGTTCTGGAATAACTCAAGTGATGGAAAATACACTGTCAAATCTGGTTATAACTCTTATTTTGAAAACACTCATAGTGATTTCAAATGGAGCAAGATTTGGATGACTGAATTAACCCCTAAAATTAATTTTTTTCTTTTGACTTGTTCTCAAAGGTAGAATAATCACAAATGACAACCTGATTAAGAGAGTTTTATAATGCCAAACATGTGCTGCCTATGCAAAAAAGAGGTTGAGGACATCAAACATCTCTTAGTTCATTTTGAGTATGCTTCAATGATATGGAGCTATGCTTTCTCAAAGTTCAATGTTTATTAGACAGTGCCAAAGGATTTTCTCCAACTTTGGATCTAGCGGGATCCTCCTTTTAAGCATTGTGTTGTTAGAAGAATTTGGAAACTGGCTATGCCTCATATTATCTGGAGGATCTAGAAAGATAGAAATGACATTATATTTAGAAACAACAGACAGCAGTGCACGAACAAATTTGTTAAGATTGTTAATGTTATAAAAGACAATATAGAGAGATTCAAACCTCCCAAGAATAAGAAGTATCCTGAAGATGAAGAATTTATTCTTTCCAACTGGAAGATTGGTGTTGCAAATGTGCAAAAACGTAGAACTCCAAACATTGATAGGTCATCAATTCATTGGATCCCTCCCCCAACTTCATGGTACAAACTTAACTTTGATGGAGCCTCTAAGGGCAACCCAGGGGCAGCTGCTAGTGGAGGTGTAATTCAGGATCATAAAGGCTTCATAGTTGTTATTTATGCTGGTAGAATGGGTAATCAGACTAATCACTATGCGGAAGCCTTATCACATCTTTGGGGGCTGAGGCTTGCCAAGGAACATAACATCCAGAACATCATTGTGGAAGGGGACTCCTTAAATATTATCAATCACCTTAATCAGATTTATCCCCCTAGTTGGACCATTAAAGATTTCATTGAGGAATCCATTAGTATCTGTCGCACTTTCAAAGATATCAAAATTGGTCATACTTATAGGGAGGGTAACAAGGTGGCAGATATCTTGCCAAATTATGGCACTAACAACAATCTCACCTTTTGGGATAGTGAGAAATACACCCCCAAGAAGGTGAAAAATGGTATTAATAAGGATAAATATGGACACTCACACATTATGTAGGATTTATAATGAGATTGAGACGGCTTTAAATTACAAGATAGATTGCACAAGTAAGAGTAGTAATTCAAATTACGGCCATAAAAGTTCACATGATTCTAGAAACTAGGGTTGATTTTTAAAAAACCAGTTTAGTCATATCAAAAACAGTGCTTCTAAGGGTGGTTTCAAGCAAGGAAAGTGTAGAAATTTCAAAAGGAAAAATATGGAGGGTGCTCCGTGCCAATTAGAATCTAGCTATGATCCTACCTGGAAGGACAATGGGGAGATTTGGAATCTTCTTAAAAAGGGGGGTGTTTCCAACTTCATCAAAAAAATCCAAGGGCATGACCAAAACATTTATGTGCATTTTGCCATGGATTGGAAGGACAGGAAGGTAAAATATGGGGGTCATCATGTGCTGATGAATGAGGAGTTGATTACTGAGATGAATGGGATCGATTTGGATGGCTTCTGGTTTTTTAGCAAAAGGGTCGACAAAATTGCAGAAGCAAAGAAAATTTCTAAAGAAGGGGAGGAGCTCATCTTTGTTGCGACAGGTGTCAAGGTAAGTTCCATTCTGAAACCCTACGATGAGATTACTAAAATGATGGTTTGATTCATCTCCCTTGAAGGGTGCTTTGTCACTGTTCCTACCAAGCACTTGGTCTTTCTCAACCATTTTAGGAGACAATTTGTAGTTTGTTTCCTGCATTACCTCTTGAATTCACTTGAACGCTCCATTCTCGATTTCCAGAAGCACACCAGGGCCATCCCCCTCCACCAGGGGCTCATCTTCCTCCTGCATAAACTCTACCTCTCCAAATTCCCTGCCATTCCTATCTTCCCCTAGCGACCCTCCTTCTCCCATTCTTGTTACTCCTTTAAATAACCCGACCACCTCTTCCAAGGCTAGAGCTATCAAAACTAAGAACCCCAAACTCAGTAAAGTGGCCTCTCCTCCCTCTGCTCGTGTTCTCAGGAGCAACAAAGAAATGGAAGTTGTTCAAAATATCTTACACATTAGCAATGCTGGCTAGGATCATGCCTCACAGGATGAGAGGGATAATACTCTTCTTAGACTGGACTTATTGGAAAAGGAGGTTGTGAATATTAAGGAGTTACATCAATTAACCAAGAAGAAGGGGAAGAGAAAATTGAATGATGATGCAAATATTGAAATTGATCAAACTAAGGATATTTACAGAAATTTGAACTCATTGGATAATAGATTGGGGAGGGCCAAAGACATACATGATCACAATATGGCCATTTTCAACGCCATTAGTGAGTTCCTGGAGCAACAGGTTAGAAGCATTTCAATGTTGAGCGGGATCCCTGAAGCCATTTGGGGGACTGAAAAGGAAAGAAATCAGGTTATTTCAAAGTTGAACGTGAATGATCCAACGCACACTACCACTCTGGCACTTTTCACTTCTTTTCACACTATAAAATCTAGGATTGATAGGGCCTCCAAGAAATAAATCCCCTTGGTCTAGTTGGTTCCATGTTTTAGTTGTTTACTCTGTTTCAGACATAATGCTATTTTTTGGCTGCTTAATTGTAGTTTTTTCCTTGTTTTGATTTTTCCTAGTAGCTACTGTTTGGGTTACTGTTGGACTTTATATATTATCTAGATTCTGATCCTCTTTTGATGTTTTTTTCATGTTTGATATGGTTGTTGAGCCTTCCTTGTATCTGGGTATAGTCCCTCCAAAACTATTTTCCATTAATAAAAATAGCTGAAAGTGGTGCCATGGTTCAATTAACAACAACAAATGTTCTAAATTTCTCTTTTGGTTGTGTCCCTAGTGGAATTGAAACCACCATTTTACGTCAGATTGATAATGATAATTATTTCTTGGGTATTGATATTAGTACCCCAACTACATTTAATCCACATGATATGAATCAGGGATCACAAGTTCCATAGATAGATCCTATTTTACAGGAACCAACACCTAGTTCACCATATAACACACCCTCTATAACTCTGATACAAACATATGATGATCAATTAACTATTTTTTTTTGTTACATAATTTTTTGGTAAAGAGTTTTTATGCAACTATTAATGACATTGTTCCACATGATATACATACTTTGAAAACAAGGGAATTATGGGTGAAATATTTGATGAAGGAAATAAATACCCATTTTCAAAACCATGCCCAAAGAAGTCATTTATATAGTTTGGTTCAAAATAAGCCAATAAAGATAGATGTATTACTAAATCAAACTCTCTCAAGTGCAATTACAATAAGAAATGACTACAATGATAATGTTTTGTATGTCATGTTAAACAGGTTGGAGAATTTAAATTGTGAAGCCCAATCTTACTATAACAAATGGGCTAGAGACAAAAACCTTGTTTTCATTATAAACGCTGAAAAGGATAATACTATAATAAGTTTAACTCTTTTTGTATTTAAATTTTACATATTTTTATTTTTTGGCTAATAATATTTCTTTATTCAAATTCAATCAAAATATAAAAATTTGAAGAATGAAGTACTAGTATTGGATCTTCATCTCAAGAATGCATGCAAAAGTTTTAATGTTTCTATTTCACTGAAGGAAAAATTTGTCCTCCTAAATAAATATAAAAACACATTAAAGAAATTAATTAAGTAGCATGACATGGATCCAAATATATTGTTCAAGCATAAATGAGATGTGGATCCTAGTTTACTTTCAGTAGATGATGTGGCCAATCAAGATAGGGAAAATATTTCCAGTATCAATTCTACAACATAGGATATAATTAAATCCATTGGCCAATATGTAAGGTGTTGCAACTCTTTTTAATGGGGTAGAGTCCCCTTAACCCTAATTTTTACCACTAATAAAAAAAACATAGGATATAATTAAATCAAGAGCAATAATGATAGAATATACAAGACCAAAGGGAGAATATAAAATAGTGGAAACAATGAGTGTCACTCAGTGACAACATGAATGAAAATTGATTGTGTTTACTTATATTTTAGCACAGATAAAAGAATAAAATGTAAATATCAATTTAGATATTTTTCACTTTTGTCAATTATTTTGTAAAATTTGACACTATATTCATATATATTGTTTTAATAACATTTTTGGTGTTTTATTTTTCATAATAAGATGAAGAGTAATATCATAGTTCTATTCATAATTATTTTTTTCATATATTTTATTGCACATAAAAAAATCATAAGAAATAAGGATAATGAAATCATTTTACCAATAAACTTAAATATATAACTACAAAAATTTCATATGAATTTTAATATAAGAGAAAATATTTATAATACATACCAAGCTAAACCTCGGGAAGCTGAAACAATCCTTGAGCAATCTCCAGTGTCATATAGAACACATGTTAAATGAAATTATTCAATTTTTGTTCCTATTAAATCAAATATATTTTGAAAAGTACACGGTGGTATCTCCTTGCAATTAATGACAATATAAATATAATCCTTGATATTTAATTTCAAATAGCAATTAGAATCCTTAATATTTGTTAAAATTTTCCAATTTTAAAATACAGTCCCTTTAAAACTATCTTGGGACATGTATAATATATCTAAATCTTGACATATTTGATTTCTCAACTACATGAAATCAACAATATATATGGATCTCCCTTGAGCATTTTTAATAAAATAATTGATTTCCTTTAACATGAGCAGAATACCACACAATGTAAGTAATGTTTCCGAATATGTTAAATGGTAAAACAAATATTTTTCCTTGTCAACTTCTCTATGATATCTATACATTAAACTTTCCAATGATGGATATTCATCAAAAAATCTACATGCATGTTTATACATACAAATCCATTTTTAATCAACATATTTTAGAATATTTTTACCATCAATCACTCTAATTGATTTTTTTTGGAAATCTACAAATATTGTTAGATTGTTGAACATATATGCATGCAAGTAATAGATAAGCTCTTCCATTTTTTCATCACTTTCGAATGTGCTAACTATTTTGTATGTAAGATTCATTCTATGAGCCATGCAATGAATTAGAATCTTTTATGGCAAAAAAATGGTTTTTAGTTGAATTTAAAGACCATTTTATGCCCTTTCATTACTGATGCACCATGTATACCAATACACACCAACTCAGTAGCTATACTACAATCATCCATCCCAATTATATCCATCAAACCTGAAATAAACTACTTATAAAGGTTCTGAGCATTGTAATTTTTTATCATTATATAGACTACTAATAAATGAGGCTTCCTTAAATGGTTCTCAAAAGTATAAACATGAATGCAAACCCATGATGTGTTGTTAGTTAATGTGACCTCATCAATAGATAATGAGATAAATTGTGCATTTTTATTTTTTCTTTCAAATCCTCCTCAATCATCGCTAGAAATTTTTAAATTTCCTAAGCACTATTATTTGACCAATGTGATTGTGGAATATTAGGGAATCCATTATATTGAAATAAAACTTTATAATCTCCAAAATCAGAAATAGGTCTACCATTTTTTAGAATGTGGTAAATAGTTGAGAATTGTATATTTTGGCACATAGGTTAGACTAAATAACTTTTTCTAGTTGACTTGTGAAATGGTCCTTATTTGTCATTAAGATTTTGTAGATGTTTCTATTTATTTTCATACTCAGCAGTAAATTTTATATGCATGCATTCTTTTATATTTTTCCATCTGTGTTCATTTTATTTTACTATAATTTTTCTTATCTAATAAATATATTTTACCACATTATTTCTCAATTGTGTCAAACTTGAGTTGCATTTTGTAGTCCTTTCCAAATTTCCAACTACAAATTATACATTTAATTTATGTTGGGGTATCATTACCATTTTCTGGATCTACTAGTTCAATAAATGGATATTTAGCTTCCCAGTTGAACTTAAAATACCTTTGAATTGTCCATCTACTTATATTTATTTGCATAAATTTGTGTGGTGTTGTATTATAAAATGAAATAGGTGTTTGATCATGATGTGTAGAAATATATATATTTAGTTGGATCTCATCATTGGGAATGTCCTCTATTTTCCTCTTTCTTGGAAAAAAATTGAGAGTATAATTTCTACCTAAAATTGGTGTTTGATGACATGAATGTATTTTTCTTGTTGCATATCATAATCATGAATGCATCCAATGAGGGCACGCAATAAATAATTTACTCAAGTGGAGTCATGTCATTATCAATAATTTTTTGAGGTGGTGAAAAATTATTATGATTAATTATTTTATGTGGAATATCACTATCAGTGGGTTCTACATAAAATAGATTGTTTGAAAAATGTATTATTAAGTATATTATTGAAATTTGTAACTCGAAAATAAATAAGAAGGATTAATTATCTAGTTAATAAAAAGTACCTATATTTGGTGTGGATATCATTTGCATCTGCATGACCAATTTTTGTTGAAGGATACAATAAGATAAAAGATTAAATTATTTTATGATTGTCCTGTCAAGGATGACACCTCTCGATTATCAGTCGAGATCATAAAATATTTATTTGATTTTAGAAATAAACTTGTGTGAGGTGCTAACGATCATATGAATTATCGGGAATGCATTTTCATTGTTTTTTTAATCTTATAGACTCTGCAGTAAGGCATTTGGGATGTGTGGCTAGGTGTCTAAACACTTTTGGTGGGTTTATGTAGCATGTTGTTGGGAATTTTGACCATGTGGGGGTGTCTAGGATATGTAGACATGCATCTATAATATGTAGTCATACGTCTAGACTATTTGGTAAACCATTAGGAATATTTTATGCAAGTGACTGATAGAAGATACTTATATTTTTATTAGTATATATTGGTAAATGTAACTGATTTATATTTCAAGGAAGTGATGATATACATGTATAAGTCTAAATTTTATTTTAAACACCAGAAAATATGACCCACAAAGTAACTTGCATATTGAAATTTAATGTGAAATGTATCTCCAAAAAAATCTTGCAAATCATCAAATATAAATTTAAAAAATGCAAATATTTGTGAATTAGTGAAAATTCACAACTAAATTTTTCTTTATGGGCTAATAGAACCACATCAAATATTTATAATGGAAGAATACCATTTGAATTGATGTCATCATTTCTAGGTGGTCTTACCTCTCCATTTATATTTATCATCCTATGAGTTTTTACAATAATTAGGAGATGAGGAAGGAGTTGATCCTTATGTTGTAAGGATCAACCAAATCATTGAGATTGATGAGGCTATAAGAGAATATCATCAGAGGAACATTAAATTCAAGGAAATAATTATGAATATATTTGAAAAGAAGGTTACTCCAAGGATTTTACAATTTGGTGATTTGGTTCTTCTATGGGATGGTAGACATGGAGATAAAGGAAAACATGGAAATTTTGATGATCTATAAATGGGTCCTTATTTCATTGATGTCAGGATTGGAGAAAACAATTTATTCTTAAAATACTTAGATGTGGAGTTACTTAAATTTCATGTCAATGGAAGGCATCTTAAGCATTTCATAGATTGAATGTGTCTCTTTGTATTATTATACAATGTATAGTCATTTTTGGTTTGTTATTTGCTTTGTTTATTTTCCGTTTATTTCTGATACTTTGTGATTATTTTTAAAATTATTTTAGGATACTCATGACAATATAAATTGAAAATAACTATTTTTTTGTTATGTGACTCCTTACCCAATGGATAGGCATCTAGTCTACCTCCCATGCTTTTTTATGGTCCTTTGGACACTCGATGGGGGCATCCATCTCCAAGAAAGAGCCAATGTTGATTCATGATTTGGTCTGGCTGATATCTTGGCATGCTTTATGATTTTTCCTGACTATACTAAAGTAACCTTCATCATTTTATTTCTTGATTTTTTTTTGTTTTGTGTTCCTTGGCCCTATCATCATTATGTCATGGCTCAACCTTGTTGCGTAATTTTAAAACTAAAATTTTTACATTTCCTTTTATTTCTTAATTCCTTGATGAATTTTCAAGTTCAATGATGTGTGATACTATGTTTGAATATCAAAATTCTTATCAAATGTTTTAATTGAATCCACTCATGAAAAGGACTTGATTTATTTACATTTTTACAAGTTTGTATTTTTGGTAATTTTACACAGAATGGAATATTCTAAATATTGAGGGAAAAATGAGGATTTAAAGAAAATTTTCATTTATACAAAGTTAAAAATACAATTCTAAGCCATGTGAAATAAATATGCCTTCATCTTCTTACTTTTATGAAGAATTCAAATACTACAAATTGCATTTTCATCCCTGAGATCCAAAATGAATATTCGACGAATCTGGAAACCACGGAGAAAAAATGTTACTTCACAATATTGCAGTTGGAAGCTTTGTAGTTGTTACAATATTACAAACTACACTTTTGTCCCCAAATTCCAATGAAGGGGGACACGGGGCATAATATCATAACTATATTGAAGAAATTCAGATTTACAGTTAACATCATTGTAGTTGTTATAAGACTATAAGTTACAATTTCATACGCATAGCCCGATAACGGGGAAATGTGTCATGATATGACGATAGTAGATGAAGAAATAAAAATTTAGTATTTAAGTTAGTAACCTTGCATTTGTTTTGATATTGTAAACTTCACTTTGGATTACCACAAGGGGACCCAACAAGGTGGACACGTAACAGTGTCTCAAAACTTTTGAGAAGGAAAACAAATTTACATTTTGTAGGTTTGCAACTTTACATTCTTGCAAGTTTGTAAATTTTTCATGTATCCCAAGCATCTGAGAAAGGTGACTAAGAACAAGGACTAAAAATATGCCATATAAGATTATTCTAAAGCCTGATCTAATGATAAAAATATAAGTCATCTAAGAGAAACCATATGTGGATAATTCATCCAGTGTAAGATTAAAATTTAAAATTAAAATATAGGATCAATGGTCATGAATGAAGAAGCCATAGAGGAAGGTGATGTCATTAATGAAACAATATGAGAAGAAATATATGGATGGAATTCATAAAACATCCTCACTTTTCCTCCAATTTTCAAGTTTGAGAAGCATGTTTAAACCCTAAACAAACAAAAGAACAAATTTATGTGTTTTAATTATACATAAGTTGTTTTAGACCTTAGAAGACATCATAATCATTATTACCAGTATAAAGGAGAATTACAGAGGTATTTTCATGTGTAAGTATTCAATTTATTCATGTGAACAGTTTTTGGCACCATAGTGTATTGTTGAGCATTATTGAAAGGGTTAGGTGTATATAGACTGTTGTGAATCTATGTTTTATTAGACATTCTAGACATTCACCCTGTAAACATGAAGATTCAATTAGATGGTGTCCAAATCACCTACCACCTCACCTCTGATTTGGACAAAATCACATACACTAACATGGGAAATCCAAACCTAAATGAATTTCAGCAAAGGTTGCATACAGTAGACATGAATGAAATAATAAAGAATATTAATTAGATTAGACTTACCCTAGAAGTCAATTTTCCCCCATCTACTTAGTATCTTGAATTAGTGTGAGTATGTGCACAAAAATACAACCCAACAACTAGGGTGGTTAGGGATGGAAGCAATACTTTATTCCATAATCCTTAACAACTGATAACTTCTCATAATAGGCCCCATTTCTAGGTCTCCCTGATGCATCAAAAGTGGATCGTAGAGTTGTTCCATTGAAAATGTCACGAAGGCATGACTAGATCATTATCAACATAAGGTGGCAAAGTGTTTCAAAACATTGATATCAAAAAAATTGCCATCTAGAAAGGTCCAAATAATTTCTACCACTGATGATCCTGATGGGTACATAAGTTGAATAGGTGGCTTATTTTGTGGAAGATCATTGAGATACAAATCTATTCTAGTATGATCGCGTTATGAGATATTTTGGTTTACATCAGGGGATATTTTCAGGAGTCTAGTCAAATACCCCTGATTAAGTGATTGGATGTTAAACATTCATCTACTATATGAGGATACTAATGTGATGAGGATAACCTACTAGTAGATATTTCAATAGGGGATAAATCATCAATGATTTATATGAGACTTGTAACTACTCAAAATTGAGGTAGGGCTTTACTAAAAAAATGGAATGTGGAGATTGAGGAGGTGATCTACCAAAAATGAGAGAGATTTTACATGGCCTCTTACTTGGCAGTACAATAATGCTCACCGATGAGGTCATTCTCTGGACTAAATAGGGACAACATTACTAGAGACTAATTATAGATTAGTGTGGAGTCAGTGATTGCCCTATTGTATCACCAGTCAACCTAGGATTCTGGGAAGGTCAGGTACACGATTTGGGAGACTGACTTAAATATCTAAGCTCCATTCTACGTAAAGATGGAGTCCTTATGTGATGCAGCCTAGAGTTCACCGAGTAAAAGCTCAAACGCACTGACACATCACTCAGCCTAGACTGAGCTCTCACCCAAAGCGTGCAAAGGTACCAGGTCCCTCTTTAGGGTTGTTATTATAGGATGTTATCACGATGAAGACTTAAATGCATTTAGATCCATAATGGCTAATATATCATTCTACAGAGCATGTTCAAATCTAGATCTAGAAAGAATCACAAGCATTAAATGATAACCATGATGAAATCAAGCATGCAATAATAAATTATAACCATAATTAACACCTTGATTCAATCAATAATCCTCCATTATATTAATTATGCAGTAAATACACAGAAGCTTCCTTATATAATAGTATTATATGCGCTCATGCGCATGTAACAAAATCTAGACAACATAAATCTCATATAACCCTACTCTCACACTCTCATATCTATGTCTATCTCTGTATATCCCATACTTCACAGACCATACATATTTATAAGGGTGGGGAATTTCCCTTCACCACTTATCTAATCCCAAAATAGGTCACATGCTATTATTAGCCACACGCTATTACAATAATAGGCACACATGACAAGTGCGCTAACAATAGATCTTCTTCTAGTTAACTATCCAATAGTCATCTATTCTCATCTTGTATCCCATGCATGAAAAATGCTTTGTAGCTGATCCTCCAAAAATATCCAATGCTATGTTTTGCAATTCTTTAATCGGTTTGATGTGTTTGTACACGATATCTCCAAAAATAGATCCTCAGTACATGTGAAAATGGCTAAGTCCCAAATCTATTTCTCTTCTTTGCACGTGATCCTTTCCTGACCCTTCCGCCTTTGAACACACTCTACTCTTCCCACACAAACCTTCTATATTTTCTTCACTAAGTGTCTATATTCTGATTGATCAACATTACCCCAAACTAATTGCATTATCTGTCTCCAGAAATGGTTGTCTCCAAAATGAATCAAATAATATGAATAAAGAATAGAAAGAATTTTGATGAAAAAAGAATGAATCTTTAACCTGTAGCATCTTCTACTGTAACCTGAAAGATCAATTCTAGATATTTTTCTTTTATCTCCATCCCTAAAGTCTGCCAGTAATTGATCGTGGCCTCTACCTCTTTCTCTATAATATCCACTGCAATTGACACTAATTCATCTTTTGCAATCTCTCCTTTCTCATTATATAAGACCAACACAATGTTAGACATTGTAGTCATTCTTCCTTCCAAAAAGTCTATCTTTTAAGTGGTGAGTTTCCTAAGCTCATCTAGCATTTCCTTGTGTGGTTCTTCAGCTACTTATAAGGTCCTTGTGCTTCTTATTAACAATTGCTAAATCATTCTGTATGGCCTAATGTCTCATCCTTCATGGCCTTTTAGGACTTCATTGTATTCTAAAATGGTCCTGTTCTTGTAATGGCTTATGGCACTGTACAAATATTTAGTGCTTGATCTATTTCTTTAGTTCCTTTTGCAAGCTTTGGAGCAATGCCTTCATATGATGTAATATTCCTACATCACTGAAGCCTTTTCTCACTCTACTTCCTATCAGTGATGTATTTTGTGTTCAGGTATGCACAAAGGTTCATCTCCAAGCACCAAGTCTACCAAGGTACATACATAATGCATCATTGCCGAAGGAAATTTTAGGTATCTTTGGCTCCAAGTGTGGCCTTGCCTTCATGACAAGGTTACCAATTTCCTCTTCCATGCTTATAAATGCACTATTCTTATTTTTCTGGGCCAAGTATATTTCCTTCTTAGGAACATATTTCCTACATCCTTATTCTTGATTTCCTTCTCTTAGCAATGCCCTAATTATGGACAGCTTTATCCATTTCTCGCCATGCACCTCTATTGAGACTTTCAAAAAAGCATTGCTCACCTATTCATCTGACATAATAGTAGGCTTATACTGTTATGTGTTTGGCCTAAGGTGTATTTTTCAACCTTTTTGATACACAAGACTCATCACATACATCAAAGTCTAGTTCATCCATGTGCATGTACATCGACCATGATAATTTCTTCCTTGTGTGCACGTGGTTTCCATATCTTCATCCTAATCAACTTCCCAGCCATACAACTCCTTTTATGTCATTTTGTTCTGGAAATGGGAACATAACAATGTTACATGTGTCCTCAACATAGCCTATGACCAGTGCAATATACTCCCCACTTATTCTTCTTGATCTAGGCTACTTAGGAACTTGGTCAATACGATTTAGAACTTGTTTTGCTATGCCCCAGAGTAGTCTCTTTGTTGTCTCATCTTCCTTTTTCTTATTCTTTCTCCATCATTATTTTCTTCATCATTTGGTTCTTCCATCATCCTCTAGAGGTATAGAAGAATTCAGGCATTCTTTCCTCCAAACTCTTCTTCTTCCTCATTCAGCTTCAATTTCCTTTGTCTTTTCTCAGTTGTTTCCTTTTGTGGAGAGAGTCGAGGTGATCTTTGCACTGTTTACAGATTAACACCTTAAGTCCTTGTTCTCCTGAATACTCTCTTGAAATGACACTCTCCTTGGATTGTATCTAATTCCTCATCATCTTCCTCCTATGGCTGAGGTGGTGTAGTTGCGTGCTCATTCGAGTGAGCTTATTTTTTGGACCTTCACAATGATTTATTTTGTTAATTTGGGATCCCAAATCTTTGGGAATAGTGTTACAATAAAATTCAAATAATTCTTAAAATGTTTTTCTACATTTCTATATTTAGTAAATTAATTTAAATTTATTTCATAGCTTTAATTGAATAGGAAAATATATCCATGGATTTAAATATGACTTTATATAATGTTAATTTACATTCTCCTACTCTAAATAGTCTCCCTCTTCTAATTTCTTCATAATATCTATAGTAATTCTTATGGTTACATTGAGGTTAATCACATCACACTACATGAACCTGGAAGTGTCTCAAATATCTTTAATTTCATTAGCATATTAGATGTTGGGCCATAAGGTGTTTTAATTATTCAAATCTTCATAGTTTAATCTTAAAGAAATTTAAACACCGATAAGAACCTTATTACGAAAAATTGATAATGTTTAGCATTCGATACCCCGTATAAAACAAAGACATGTTCTATTTTTAACAAAGTATAAATAATGCCTAGCGTTCTCTAGTCCCATATAAAATATGTTCTAAAAATTAAATGCATAACATGTAATAAATAATTATTAGCGTTCGCTAGACCGTATAAAATAAAAACATTTTCTGTATAAAGTGCAAAACATAAATTTATGCCTTGGATTACCGACTACTAGCCCATTTAAAACATTCCAATATATATGTATATATATATATATAACATAACATAACATTGGACATAACATAACATAAATAATGGCTGGTGGTAATACTAGCCCTTATACAAAATAAACATGTTCTAAGACATAACAAATCATAAGTGATAATTCCTAGCGGCTGCTAGCCTATATAAAATAGATACATGTTTTGTTTAGTACAAAGCATAGATAATGACTAGCGATCGCTAGCCCGTATAATTGGATCCAATATTTTACTTTTTGGATTCCAATATATGCAATATTGGAATCCAATATGTGTGATTTTGGAGTCCAAATAATTCTAACATTTAACATTTTAGAATCCAAAATTTTTGGGTTTGGATTCCAATAGTTGGCTATATTATTTTGGGTTCTTAGACTGGATTCTGTCCAGATTTAGTCAAATAAGTGCTTTATGGACAAGTAATTTCTTCTTGGTGAGAATCTTGCAATCATTTTTATTCGTCATCCTCCTATCTACCTACTAAAACCATGTTAAGGGTTCATGGGTTTTTTCTTGTCCTTCAATGGTTGCAACAAATGCCACAACTTGCATATTTTCCAAATGACCGTCAATTTTTCTAGATAATTATTTATATATTAATTATATTAAAAATATTGTGAGCATTAGCCTCAATTAATTGAGTGTATCACATTATATTTCTTTCATATTTATTTTATGAATAGTGTAAAAAATACTATTTTACAATAATTTTCAAGAGAAATGTTTTCTAATAATTCACCACAGAAGTTATTCAATCATATTGTCAGCTTATAATCACTGAAAATATAATTCCTCTGATCTTATATTTCTACAATATTATGCATAATTTAATAGACTTAATGTAGTAATTTCCTAATAAAATAATGAATGTACATATTATTGACAATGTTAGTAGCAGTGCCATCATATGATCAGACATTCTGAAAAGATAAATAGTCATTTAGCATTTTTGTGATTTCTCCTTATATTTGATGCCCTCTACCACATTCAATTCCCGAGACACTATTTGTGATATTTTTTGTATAAATCAACCATCAACCATCAACCATTTATCTTTTCTATAATCTTTGTGTTTGCTTTTCATTCCCACCATAAAATTTTCAAGAGGGTTTCCCTTGTACACCTAATGTAATACACATTAGTGTATACCTTTAGAATTGTATGATATATCATTTTTTCTCCAAACCTTATTCTAGGTCACATTATTTATATTCCATTATATTATATTGCATTTTTCCTTTCCCCAAGTGAGTCTTGGATAGAATAAAGTTGATATTTTTTATTCAATTCCACTAATATATTTTAAAAATAAGTAGAAATGATGTCATCAGACCAAAATCCTGGTTCACAGCAAGCGGTGACACGATAATTATATAAATTCTGACATGCCACCTTGACATGTTGACAAATGTTCATGCCGAACCTGAATGAAATCTTTCTATTGTATGTTTTTTATCCCATATAACGGGTCCTCCATATGTAAAATAAGTAAATAACTCTTATCGCTACTTGTAGGGAAGTAAATAAATTTTATTTTCATAGGCCACATATCAATTCTATCCAATTGAAATAAACAACATTTTAGCTTACGACTAACAATTATTGATTAATATTGTTGCTTGAATTAAACCTCCTTTACACGCCACTGGATCCGTTGATGCAAGAGATATTTCACATAAACATTCATAAATTAATAATCTATTTCTTTCTATTGAAAATGTGAGCATAATGTATTTGAAATAAACATTAATAAATTCCTAATTGATTTCATGCTATGGCAAATGAAAGCTTAAATGGATAAACATAATGATTTATGTGATGATATGGTAAGTATAATATCAATTATTCTATGTGTTATAATTAAAATTTAGTGGCCACTAGGATATGCTTATATTCATCAAACCACTCTTTGGTGGAAAACAGTTAGATATTGATGAGGATTTGTGACTGCTAGGCTATGCCATCATTGGCCAAACTAACTTAGCTAGACAACCTTTAATGAGGATAGCCAAGTATTTCTTTACATACCTACGAGATGGATCAAGCCGTATGTAGTTATTTTTATGATGATGTTGAATCCAAAACAATGTTAATTCAATGTAAGTAGTTAGTATAGAATAGTGAATCAATGAAACATTGTAGACAATATGCAATTATAAATCAACAAGATATTGATGAATTTAAGGTTTTCTAGTTTAACCGTTACTATATTGAATGTGGATGCATAGAGTCCGCTAAGCTCTATACTTAGTTTTAAATTGTTATCATAGCTTACAGATGGATTTCCTTAAAAAATTTCTTCTACCGTATGACAAACATATAAACTAATGTCTGTTAGTTATTGTTTCCTATAAATTTGTGGGCTTCATAAATGATTTTTTTGTAAAAATACACATGGCTAACATACCAAGTTATCAGTGTTTATTCAAGCTGGATACCTCTGTGCCCTCCATGATTACGTTCTCCAGTTGTTGGTTATCTGTATAATCATTTATCGTCTTATAAATTTGTGGGAATTATTAGTGATCTTGTTTGTAAATTCAGATTATTAACATACCTATATCTGATGGTGTATTCATGGCCGATGTGCCCATGTCCTAAAAAAATGTCATTTGAACTGTACAAAAAATAAGTTTGTTAAAAATTTGAAAACCAAAACAATTGAAAATAGAGCTCATAAAACATATTTATTAAATGATTGAAGGTAAATCACCATGTTGAACTGGTTGTGTAGCGTCAAGGTAAAATGGTTGTACATCAACTTTAATACCTTTGTGGTTATCTACATAAACAATAAATGTATAAGTAACATATATAGGTTAAAATCCATTTAACAAAATCACTTGTTGAAGTTGTCTTCGGAAACGAACCTTTCCTCATATGAGAATAGTAATGTTTCAGAAATATTTCTTGACTATGTGTCTAAAAAAAATAGCAGATAGTTTTGAATTTGCTAATGCGTGGACTGCTACACTACCACTGTAAAGCACTACTACTAGAGAATTTTTGGAACAACATCGAGTGAACATCTTGGCCTAGAACTCATATGATATTTTGTGAGGAAAAGGATGGATGTTTCTTTGTAGGCTATTTTTTCTTGTAGTTACCAGTTTTGTGGCAGTTTTTCCATCCAATCCCTAGTGATCTCTTCTCTATAATCATCATTATTGTTTCCGTTATGCACACCACAATATTATGTACATAAGACACAAAATTTTGAATATCTTGTTGCTATTGTAGAGTCTGTAGAATCCATCCATAATTGATACTCCACTTTCTTTAACCTTTTCTATGTATCTTTTTAGTATGTCTCTTAACATTTTTGAATAATCAATTGGTATTAGAAAAATAATAAAATAATCTAGCACATTGTTTCTGATAACTGATTAGACGCTTCATTATTACATCAAAATAAATATTGCTAGCCAAATTGCAAAAATTAGTGATCACATGTATTCATCATTGAAAGGATTAGTTGAAGGAATAGTTGATAAAGTTTATGGAAGTTGGAATGGATATGCACATTTACAATAAAAGTTGGTTGTTTCTTCCATCCTTGCTAGTATATGTCCTTCTAGTCACATCACATAGTTGTCTAATATTGTCTAAGCCTCGATGGGAAGAAATTCTTCCACCTCATGACATTTTTTCTGATTTTTCCATTTTCCCCCTATCTGAGAATCATATTTTATTTTTCCATTTCGCTCTTCACCCAATAGTACAGACAACTGGTGGTAGTGTGATTCATGTAATTTAAATTTTTCAATTACATTGGATTCATTGTAGGATGTTAGTACATTATTATATGGATATTTATTTCTCAAATAATGTAGAAATTTTTATCTCATTTTGTTGTCTCCTTTTGTTCTTTGACAACAAGAATTAATTTTCCTTGCTATTACACTAGCCTCACCAGACCTAGTTGATTTAGTATTCATTTTCAACCCATGCAATTTTGATTTATATGGGGTCTATCTCCAATTTAGTCAAATATGTTCACCTCAACATAGTAAACAACTTGGCATGTTTTGGAAGTGAAAAAAAATATTTTATATTCAATAAATGACAAACATAAGATTTTTTTCATTTCTATTCAAATTTAGGAATACTATAAATATACCCTTATGAATGTCTTCTACATTTGAACAACCAACTTTGTCATAATCTATTAGAATCCCCAAATTCCAACCATATTTTGATTAGGAATATGGTCCATTGTTTATGGAGGCATGAATTCCTTATTTCCTAGATAGAGAAACATCCAAATCCATATCAAGAATAAGACACTTATTGCTTTCAAATTCAATATGTTTGGCTTGGACACACAGTTTCCCCAAATCAATAACTTTTGACGATAGAAAAATATCAACTTCCTCATGATTGTCATCTATAACAAAAAATAACCATAGGTCGATGTGGTAGTTTTTAGAGGAATGGATTTCCACAAACCATTCCTCATCTCTTTTCTTCCAAAAAATACCACCTGCACTGAATGGAATTGTTTTAAATGGAGCACAAACAATGGAAGACATTTTACTTATAATTAGATTAAAATACATTAATAATTAGGTCATTTCAAAAATTTAAATGTTTTTCTCACATTTTCTAATAAGGAATTTAAATACTACCATAGCGGTCACCAACCTCTAGAGTTATTTACTATGTATCATAAAAGAGTAATTAACTTAATGGTTAGTGACCAATAAGCTTTGAAAGGATATCTTATGTATCATTCAACTGGTTACAATAATTTATATTTTGTGGATCAAATCAATAATAACAATTTTTTTCTAAAAGTCTGAAATTGTATTACGATGCATTGAAAGATACAAAACCATTTTAACCTTTTGAAAGGACTATCTATGAGTTAGATAAGCTATAACATTCCATAGATGGCATGATAGGAATGTTAAAAATATACACTTTAGTGGCAGATAGACTTCTAGTTGACATATAAAAGAATAACCTAAAACATTTGTTTATCCATTTACACCTATTTAATGGAATAATGTAGAGGACATTAAAATATAATATTTTTTATTTTGAAGAGAGTATTTGAGCAATAAATCACAATAAAATATTTTTTGGCAGCTGGGGATTTTCTGTTTTAGAAGACGAAGGTCATTTATGTGTATCATCGGTCATATTGGATAGATAGTGAGGATTAAATGCCTGTAGAAAGTACTACAGTAAGATGTTTAAACGATAGTTGTTAGAATATCTTTTTTATTATTGGTAAATAGTTTTTTGAAAGGGACTATACCCTTGTAAACAAAAGAGGGCCTAGAAGCCAGAATAGGAATGAGAACCATTACAAAAAGGATCAAGATCCAAATGAGACATAGAAACCCAAAGTATCCCAAGAGCAGTTACCCCAACACAACAAACCAGTTTGAACACTACAGAAGAGCAGCCAAAAAATAGCAAAAAAAACAACAATAATTACAGAGGAGTACAACAAGAGAATCCACAATTACTTCTTGGCGGCTTTGTCGATTCTGGATTTGATATTCTACCAAGAGGTGAACATAGCCAATGTCATCATGTGGGTAGAGTCAGTAACATCCAGCTGTTCAATGGTCTTTTTACTTTCCTTTTCCGTGCCCCAAAGAGTTGCTGGTATTCCGCTGAGATTAGAGACGCTGCGGACATGCTGCTCAATAAATTCTTCAATTGCACTAAAAATAGCCATATTATGGTCATGGCGAGTCTTGGCTTTCCCTAAACAGTTGTCTAAGGAGTTCATCTTTTTGTAGATGTCTTCAACCTGTTTATTATCAATATCAGTCTCCTCCTCCTTCTTCCTCTTACCTTTTTGCTTTGCCAAGTTTTTAACCTCTTCTTTCAACAGCAACATGTCAGCTTCTAAGGCTTCCAGCCTTTTTGTGGAGCTCTCAATGTGTGCCTCCTGTGAACCAGTACTACTAATATGCAGGAGGTTATGGGAAATTTCCAAGTCCTGAGGAACATTCCCCGAAACAGGGGTATCAAGGTTCAGTCTTCTAGAAGACCTAGTAACAGGTCTGGTCGAAGTGGAAGCAAAGGGGGTGGGAGCAGAGGTGGGGGGGATGATAGAGGGAGCCGAGAAGGAAGGAAGAGGGGTGACAGCAGTGGTGATGGGGGTAGAAGGTGAAGAGATGGGGGTAGCGGCAGTGGTGCTGGGCAGAGGAGGAACAGAGACGGGGGAGGATGGGATGCTGGGAGACCTAAGAAGACAAAGCTTATGCAACAAGAAGATGAGACCCTGATGCAGCGGGACCACACGTGCATGCTTTTGAAACTCCAAAATGGAGCGCTCAAGAGAGTTAAGCAGATAGTGAGGGAAGCATACCATGAAACTCCTGTGGAAGTGATTGAGGAACACAAGATGCTTTGAGGGCACAGTGACGAATCTCCCCTCCAAAGAGATGTAACGCACCATCATACGGGTGACCTCGTCAAAAGGTGGAGGGATAGAGCTGACCTGCAGACCCACCGTGACGAAGACCAGCTTCTCATTACCCTCAACAAATTTCCTCTCCTCAGCACCTCTGTCAATCCTTTTATTAAAAAAGTGGTACCCATCCATGCCAAGGCCAGTAGCTTCGGCTATTAACTCCTCATTGATCGAAATCTTCTGCCCAGCATAATCCACAGTGTGATCCTTCCAATCCTTCACAAAATGAATGGAAATACTTTGGTCGTGACCCTGAATCTTCTCAATAAAATTAGTGATGCCTCCCTGGCTGAGAAGATTCCAAAGCTCTTCATTATTTTTCCATTCCGGGTCCGCGCTGGGCTCTATCTGACAAGGGGCACCTCCCATTATCACCGTGCTTAAGTGCTTGCAAATAAAATTTTCAAAATCCTTATGAGGAGTTCTATAGCAGCCGCAGTTACCAGTCCACCTTTCTCTGTTATTTTCCACGTGATGAGAATGATGACTAGGGTAGCCATTGTTGTTCCCACGAATACCTGAGTGACTGCTGCTATGTACCTGGGAAAATCCACATGTGTGAACTTCAGTCCCTTTAGAAACCCACTCCAGATCATCATCATCCTTATTACTGACTTGGGAATCCATAAAGCCCTGTTTAAAAGATGTTGAAAGCACAATATTTCCCACATGTGCGGCTTTAATCTTCATATATATCCACTTTAAGTTCTCATTATACTTCCTATAACCTTGATTGCCCGTCAAGATTTGCTTGAGTGCTGTTTTAATATCAGCACGTGTGGGAGTCTTATTTTTGAAGTTCCACTCCCAATGCTCATATCTCATACCCCGAATTTGCATGCTCATAAGTATCCACTTGTATGCTGCTTTGAAGCTGTTCAGGAATGTTATCTTTATTATCCCAAATAATGTGATTAACATTTATGCCATAATTAGCCAATGCATCTGCCACCTTGTTACCCTCCCGGTAAGTATGCTTGATCCGAATGTTATTGAAGGTTTGGAAAATACTTATGGATTCCAAGATGAAGTCCTTGATGTTCCAACTTGGAGGTGAACACTGATTAAGATGATTAATGATATTAAGCGAGTCCCCTTCAAGAATGAGGTTTTGGATATTATGAGTCTGAGCAATTCTAAGGCCCCATAAAGCAGATAATGCTTCAGCAAAATGATTAGTTTGAATTCCCATTTTTCCAGCATACGCAGCAATCAAACTACCTTTATGATCCCAGATCACTCCTCCCCCCACTGCAATTCCAGGGTTACCCTTAGAGGCCCCATCAAAATTCAACTTATACCAGTTAAGATCAGGAGGATGCCAATGTATCAAAGATCTATCAATACTATTACCAGAATTATTTCAGATATTGTCAGCTCCAATCTGCCAATGGGACAAGATATGTTCTTCATTTTCTGGATAACTCTTGTTCTTGGGGGGTTTAAATCTAGCAATATTTTCTTTAATATCATTAGAAATTTTCCCAATACTGAGCTTAAAATTCTATTTTTTATTTCTAAAGATAATATCATTTCTATCTTTCCATATCCTCCAAATAATATGAGGAATAACCAAATTCCAGAGCCTTCTAACAACACAATGTTTATAGGGTGGGCTCCATTGGGTCCAGAGCTGACTGAAATCCTTCGGAACCACCCAGAAAGCTTTAAAATTAGAGAGGGAAAAACTCCATATTCTGGTAGCATAATCACAATGGATAAACAAATGACTGATATCCTCAGAGTCTTTTTTACATAGATGACATCTATTAGGCATTATGAAACCTTTTCTTATCAGGTTGTCAGTGGTAAGAATTCTGCCTCTGAGAGCCAGCCAAAAGAAAAAATTAATTTTAGGTGTTAACTCAGTCATCCAAATTCTACTCCATTTAAACTCAGTTTGACTATTGTCGAAGAAAGTATTATACCCAGTTTTGACAGAGTAGTCCCCATCAATAGAATTGCTCCAGACCAATTCATCCTTAACATCTAGCTGACTTAAGGGGATAAGGTCTAACTGATCTTGCAGGGAGGAAATATTTTGGATCAGATCATCTCTATCCACAGAAAGTTTTTTCCATTTCTTTTTGTTGCCATTTCTTTCAATATAATCCTTGATTCTAGTGCCATACTTGTTTTCAAGACTGTCTTTGACCACACCAAATCTGTCCATAAGGCTGCCATTAAACCAGTTATCATCCCAGAATTTTATATCACAGCCATCTCCCACTTTCCATTTACTGCCTTGTTTAATGAAATTTCTGCTCTTCACTAAATTATTCCAAAAAATGGAACCATAGGGAAGGTGCTCATCTTGAAGAAAAGAAAAGACAACTTGTTGATTAAGGTATTTAGCCTTAATTAAATCTATCCATGGTTGCTTCTCAGAAAGCATTCTCCAGCCCATTTTCACAATGAGAGCCTCATTCATTTTCTTGATGTCTTTTATGCCCAGTCCTCCTATAGATTTTGGAGTACAAACCTTATCCCAAGCAACTAAGTGAAATTTAAACTTCTCCTCCATGCCCTGCCATAAGAAGTTTTTCTGAATCCTCTCAATTCTTTCTCTGAAGGTAGAAGGGATCTTATAAAGAGACATGATATAGATAGGTAGATTTTGAAGAGTGCTTTTTATGAGCAGGCACTTACCAGCACTAGATAGAATGGCTCCTTTCCATCCAGCCATTTTTTTTTGAAATCTCACCAATAGATCATCCCACACCTTGTTAGAGACTTTTTTAGTGCCAAGAGGGAGTCCTAAGTAAGTGGCTGGAAGCGCACTTATTTTACAGCCCAGAATTTTAGCAATTTTAAGTTGTCTTTCCTCAGGAGTGTTGAAGAAGAAAATGGAGCTTTTATCATAATTGATCTCTTGCCCAGAAGCAGATTCGTAAAGTTACAGAATAGCCTTGGTAGCCTTAGCTTCAATGACAGAAGCCAATAAAAGGAGGAGTGTATCATCCACAAATTGTTGATGAGAAGCAGCTTGGCTGATGGAAGTGGGCTTTGAGCCTTTCAAAATACCGTCAATGACTACTTTACCAATTGTTCTACTAAGACTGTCTGCCATAAGAATGAAGAGCAGGGGGGAGATGGGGTCCCCTTGCCTTAGTCCTCTGCTGCTTGTGAAAAATCCCACTGGCTCACCATTAACCACCACTGAGAATCTGACCGTAGAGATGCAAGCCTTAATAATTTTTCTGAATTTGGCCGGAAAACCAAATTTAATTAAGACTTTGTCAAGAAAAACCCAAGAGACCTTGTCAAAGGCTTTATTCATATCAAGCTTAAGGACCATATTCACTTTTTTATTATTCTCCATAGAGTGTATGGTCTCATGAACCATAATCACTCCATCTTGGATAATCCTACCTTTAATGAATCCACTCTGCTGCCTTGAGATTAAATCATTCATAATGAATTGAAGATTGGTAGCAATGATTTTGGTAAAAATTCTATAGATAGCATTCACAAGGCTGATGGGTCTGAAGTCTTTGAAGTCTTTAGCATCCATTTTTTTTGGAGCAAGCACAATGTGGGTGTTATTCAGCTCTTTCAAAAGATCCCCAGTTCTATAGAATTCATTCACCACTCTGAGAAGATCATCCAAACATATTTCCCAAAATTTCTGGAAAAAGTTAATGGAGAAACCATCCGGGCCTGGAGCCTTGTCGCCTTCTAAAGTAAACACAACTTTTTGCAGCTCTTCAAGTGTGACAGCTTTAGTGATATCTTTATATCTCTGCTCCTCAATTTTGTCTTGGGGAATAGCCTCCAGCATGAAAGAATTTGCCTCAACATTAATGATATTCCTCTCATTAAGAAGTTTTTTATAGAAATTTAGAGCTTCTTCTTTGATGCTATTGGGATCTTTTATAATATTTCCATTACTTTTAGCCACTTCCATGATCCTATTACAAGCTCTGTGCTTCAAAGTGGTCATATGAAAAAACTTCGTATTCCTATCTCCTTCTTTAAGCCAGATAGCCCTAGATTTTAGTCTCCATAAGGATTCTTCTCTGCTGCAAATCGTATGCAGCTCTGAGAGAATATTCTTTTCATCAGTTTGGTCTTCAACAGATCTCCCCATTGTATTCATTTTGATTTCCAGATCTTGGAGCTTTTGTTTTAACTTCTTTTTTTTTCAAACACATTGCCAAAAACTCTTTTATTCCAGATTTTAACTTGTTTTTTAACATTTTTGAGCTTTTGAATCAATCTAAATTGAGCAGTGCCTTCACCATTCCAAACCCACCACTCTTTAATTTTTTCATAGATGTTTTCATGCTCCATCCACATCTTTTCAAATTTGAATGAGCTTCTGATGGGCTTAGTCCAATTGAGAAGATTTAAAGCAATCGGATTGTGGTCCGATCCAATTCTGGGCAGGGAAGAGAGGTGGAAGTCTTGACTGAGAATCCAGCTAGCAGAAATCAGGGCTCTATCCAGTCTAACCTGGATAAGATCTTTTCCCAACCTTCTGTTATTCCAAGTGTATTTATTCCCATGGAGATCCACATCCAAGAGATTAAGCTCAGCAATAAAATCAGCAAAATCCTCCATACCTGTGGAAAAGCTGGAGATTCCTCCATATTTTTCACCTGGGTTTAGAGGAGAGTTAAAGTCACCCATGATAAGCCAGTTAGCTGTACTATGTTGGTTTCTAAAGATCTTAAGATCAGTCCATAGTTTACGTCTCCCACTAACCGTATTAGGGGCATAGATATTAGAAAGGATCCATTCACCATTGTTCTCAATAGCATGAAATTTAATAGCAAGATGATTAGTGCTAGCATTAAGAACCATACCAGTACAGTGTCTTTTGTCCCAAAGAGTAGCCAGACCTCCAGAGGCTCCCTGAGAGTCCACCGCAGCCATTTCAGAGTTTTCCCAAAAACTCTTTTTATTAATTTCAAGGATCTTAGCTTTCATCTTAGTTTCCTGCAAAATCAAAATACTAGGACTACTAGAATCACGTAACTCCTTAATGATTCTCTGTTTGGAGTTTCCATTTAGACCTCGGATGTTCCAAGAGATAATCTTCATTTAATAGGAGTGGGAGTTGGGATTTCCTGATGGCTCAATTGACGTTGAATGCCATCTGCAATGTCTCTCTCTGTTCTCTTGGATCTAAGAGTCTTTTTTGAGGGCCTTCCTCTTTTAGAACTACTTCCAAAATCTACTAGTCTTCTAGCAGAAGATCTAGTAGTTCTGGATGTTGAAGTTTCCCAGTTGTCCATTTTCTTTTTCTTTTCACTGTAGAGTGATTCTGGGATCATTTCAAATCCTTTCATTCTCTTTTTTTTTTTGAGATGACCTCTATGAATCCAGAAGTTAGCTCCTCATCTTCCTTGAATGGCGTTACTTCTCCCTCTTCTTGCTCTTTCTGATTCCTATCAATAGAGTGTGGATCTGCTGATCTGTTACTGAAGTAAGGAGGTAAAACTACTGATCTATTGCTGAAGCAAGGAGGTATATCTGTTGATATTTTACTTTCGTCCCTTGGAGTGTTTTTCTACAATGTTTCTTCAGAACCCATGTTATCCTTGTCCAATATTTCCTCAATGATGCACAGAGAGTTATCTATCTCAGCTTCCTTATTGTCATCCAAAGTCTGATATAGATCATTAGGGATGATATTTATCTTTACAGATCCTTCTTGTTCGTCCACCTCCATAGTCACCTTTACAGGATTTTCTAAGCCCTCTTTGATTGGTGCTCCATGCAAATTTGCCGTTGGGGTTTTCAGACGCTAGACGAGGTGTTTCCTTATTAGAGTTCTAAACCCCCTTTTTTTTCCTTTTTATCGTAGTTCAACTCAGTCTGGTTAGGGGCTTTTTCTTCTCTCTGGATTTCAATGTCAAGAACCCTGTTCCTTTATCAATTCTAAGTCACCCTCAGGTTGTTCTTTCTTTTTGTGTTTTTCCTCCTCTGTAGAGATCTCCTTATTGGGACATTTTTTGGTGAAGTGTCCTATGCGATGACATTGCTTACACCTTAAATGAAATGTTTCAAATTTGATTTTTTGAATCCACATTCCATACTTAGATTTCAAGATGATGTGCTCCGGTAACTCCTGTTCCATTTCAGAAGAAATGCAGAATCGAGCAAAAGCAAGTCTGGATCTATTTCTCGTGGGCCCATCCAGCCCGATCAGAGCACCTAAGGATTTAGCAATGTTTAGCAAAATTTCATCATCCCAAAATTGCAATGGTAGCCCAGGGAGTCTACACCAGATTGGAATGGTGTTTATATTTTCAATGTTAGGGTCAAACCCTGGATACCATTTTTTCAAAAAGAGGCCCATATTACCCAGCCACCACGGTCCTCCCAGAAGCACCGATTCCAAATCAGTCTGCTGATTAAATTTTTCCAGAAAAAAACCCCGTGGCATGATGGTAATACTCAGATCCCCCTTAGGTTTCCACTTTCTAAGAGCCCATTTTCTAATAAAATCAATATTAGGTCTAGAGCCTAGAAACTTACCAACAAGGGAAAGATTCACTTTTCTCAAAGCCCTATTAACACAGCCATCTGGGACCATTAGGCAGGTAGCACCTTCATTGTCCTTTTCCCACGTGAACTGTCCTCTTTCAGGAGACTACAGACCCACTTTTTTGTTAGGGTTTTGAAGAATCTTATTCCAGGCCAAAGGTGTGGATCCCAGCGTGTCCACTTTTTCAGTTTGCAGCTTTTCATCCATCTGATTCTGGTCAGTAAGCAGCCTCTCCTCAGCTACATTTATTCCAAATTGCTTGAAATTATGTTAATGTATTTAGAGTGTCCACTCTTCTTAGGTTGCAAACATTTATTTTATGATAGGTTTTATTAATCAAGGGTAAAAAGAAATAATAATTTAAAAATAGCAATAAAATAAACAAATCAATGACCTATCTTAGCGGAAGCTAGGGTCCTACCATTTCATCTTGTCATTGTAATCATTGTATGTACACTTGTGTCTCGCTAGTGATTTTCAATTGATTATAATTGTGTCATATTTGATAGACTATCCATGGCAGAAAACAAGTGCTACACTACAGATCCTAGATAGAGATCAAGCCATATGTATGGTCCATAAAAGATATTGTCTATGCAAGATATAATTCACAACCTTTCATATGAGAATTTTTTTTAACCTAATACTTAGTTTCATTACTTATCAAAAGTAACGACACAACAGACACTAGGTTCAATAGTTTCTTGTTTTGAAAATTGCAATAAAACAATAAAATGTGACCTAGCTGAGTGACCGCGAGGCTCCTACCATTACGGTCATTATTAACACTATATGTACAACTTTGGATCTCTAGTGTTTTCCATTGATTATAATTATATCATGTTGGTTAGAATGTACCTTGTGGAGATAATAGTTACACTACATACCATTTAGAGGCATCAATCCTTACATAGTTCCCATAAGGTATATTGTTTGAAACACATAATTCACATCAAATTTTATGGGAGAAAATGTTTAGCCAATGCTAATATTTTTTTTCCTTAGTAAAAGTAATGACATAGTAAATGCTAGGATCAACTGTTTCATAATTTTAAAATAGTGATAAAATAAAATATCATGCTCTAGATTAGTAGTCTCTAGGATCCTACCATTACAGCTAGTCATTATAAAAATTATATGTACAACTTTGAGTGGATATTATGTTTTTTATGTATTATAATTATAACATATTGTTTGTGCCATCCTTGATGGATCCAAGTGTTGTAATGAAAAACCCTCAAGAAGGATAATGACTTATGTAGTAATCACAAGATGTATTTTTTGTAACATATAATCCACATCTCTTTTTTATGAGATAAAATGCTTAGTGGCCGCTAATCTTTTGTATGTATTGAATGAAACAACATTATTACCACTAGGATAAAATGTTTCTTATTTTAACACTATGTGCATGGTTTTTGAATGATAATGTTATCTATTTATTTTGATTGTACCATATTTTCTAGGCCATGCGTGGTGGAGAGAAATTCCTACATTACATATCCTTGAAATGAATCGATATGTATTATGTGTTTACCATAGGTTCAAAAGTTTCTTATTTTGAAAATAACCATAAAATAACAAATCATGGTATAACTTAGCAGCCAATAGGCTCCTACCTTACCTCTTCTCATTATAAACACTATTTGTATAGTTTTGGATCATTAGCCTTAGTATGTAGTTCCCATAAGATACATAGTTTTCAACTCATATTTCACATCATTTCCTATCAAAGAAAAGTCTTAGCAACATCTAATCTCCTTTACTTATTGATATAAATTATATATTAGACCCCACGCTCAAAAGTTTCTTATTTTTAAAATATCCATAAAATAACAAATCATAGTATAGATTAGTGACTACTAGGCTTCTACATGTACCTCTTCTCATTACAAACACTATATGTAAAGTTTTGGATCGCTATCCTTAGTATGTAGTTGTCATAAGATACATGGTTTTCAACACATATTTCACATCATTTCCTAAAAACAAAAATCCTTAGCACTCGCTAAGCTCCTTTACTTATTAGCATAAACAATATATCATACCCTAGGCTCAAACGTTTCTTATTTTGAAATAGCCATACAATAAAAAATCATGGTATAGATTAGCGGATGCTAGGCTCATACCTTTACCTCTTCTCATTATAAACACTATATGTACAGTCTTGGATCACTAGCCTTATTATGTATCCCAAATAGCTTTTTCAAACTTGCCATGTGGCACATTTTTATTGGAGAATTAATTTAAATTACCGTACATTATATCTAATAATGTAGAAATGGATTTTGATAAAAAAATAAATGTAAATGTTTGTATATTATTCTATTAAACTTCAAAACTATGTTTAGGATTTATTTCTTCTATTTTCTTATAATATATTTTTTTACTATGCTTGTTTTTTTATAATAGGTAAAGGTGGGCTGAGGGGGCCCTACCCCATACAAATTATTATAGACAAATTGATAAGAGTCAAGGGGATAGCCATTCAAACCCTCTCAAAGCTACATAACCACACAAAGAAACAACACCAGCAAAAAACCACAAGGCTTATAACATAATAACTAAGAACAGAAGAAAAGGAATTAACAACAAGACCAAACATACATAAAAAACATCCACCAAAAAATAAACCACCATCATTCATTGATCAGATCCCCCACCATGTGCATGCATCCATTCCATTACTTAACCAGACTATCAATGGTAAATTTCTAGAATTTGTAATCCAGTTCAGCTATCCCCACTTTTTCACCAATCCCTTCTTTTTATTTGTTCTTCACAATTTCCATGGAGTGGATCATCTCAGTGAGAAATCTAAGATGGTGGATAGTAATTTTGACATTAAGGATATGAACATATCTGATTTGAAGAATAATCCCCTTTATCTTCAGCATATCATTCTCCAAGGCCAGACATCTCTCATTGGAATTTTTAAGTTCTTCACTAAGAAAAATAGAAGTGAGCTTCTCCACTTTTTCCTACAGCTCCCTCAAATCAATAGTCACCATGCTTATCTTGTGTCTATTGATATCGATATCTAGCCTGCAATTATCTAACTCCCACATGAAGACATTGGATTTGACCGCAGTATCCTGGGCATTAAACATTTTCTTCTAGGTAGTTTTAAGATCATGTAAAATTTCAATGGATTCCTCAGTTTTTTTAGATCTTATTCCCTCAGAGGATTCATGTTCATGCCCGAATGTTTTATCCTCACTACATTCCCCTTGGAAATCATCTGCTTCCTGTTTTTCACCCAAATTAGCATGACCCATGTCATCCTCCTACTACTCCTCTGAGTCTGAGCTAACCTCAAAATTCTCATAAGGTTCAGAAGCTTCACTATCTCGATCTTGCTTCTTAATGTTTTCCTTGGCCTGATGTGATCTAGTTCTTTTTTCCAACGAATTCCACACATCATCCCTGCTAGCAAGATCCCCCCTAGTGTCCAAATTCTTGATTTTTCCTTTGACACTCATAGAAGTCAATTTAGTAGAAGCCCTAAATATTTCATTTTTTCCAATGAGGGGCGTGTCTTTCTTGATCATGGATTTTATGAGGCCTTGATGCAGAGGTAGTGAAAAAGTACCTTTCTCTACCTAGGTGACCGATTTAGCTAGAGAAAGGAACAAAAAGTTGGGGAAATTAAAGGGTCCGTAATTCCTAACATGATTCAACATGGGAAAATGATACCCATAAATGGCTTTATAACACCCTTAGAGGGTAATGTATGCCATGATAAGCTGGGAAATTTCAATGAAAAGGTGGGGCAGATCCCCTCTAGCATAACCATTATGGAGATTTTAGGCATCCCCTTACCTTGCATGAAGCAATTAATCTCCTGCTGTAGTTCGATTTGGGCTTGAAAGAACTTTTTCCTTGTAGAGGCAGACTAGAGATTTTAGCAATGAACTTTGGGGAGATAGTGAAAGAAAAATTTCTAACCCTGACATGACCCTCCTTCATGGTTCTCATGACCCCTTTGCTCAATTTTTCATCATACCCATCAAATATTTTGAAGAATTGTAACAAACCAACTCTGTCGAGCATCTCCTCTACCTCTTTGGAAACCATTGGGATCTTACTCAGTTCAGTTCTAACTAAATCACTACCCATAGTGCTTGAGTTAATATTCTTCCTTCTAAGGAAAATTCTGCGCTTGTTTTGGCTTGTTTTAATATATGTTATATAATATATATTTTATTATGTTTATATTATTATAGGCTATAGTAAATGAAAATTTGGCCAAAATGTGAACATGTACGTTCGGTGTGATTGGGAAACATGGGATCACCTCTCAAGTCTATGGGACTTGGGCTCGAGGTGAACCTCTGGAGAAGGCTGACTTCCTCTTCCTAAACTAAGTGTTGTACTACTCCTAGTGTAATAAATGGTTATCTAATCCTATGCTAACATTCTCACGGGTTTTAGGGAAAGAGATTTATAAGAAATGAAACTATACTAGGGATGGTGATGCACTAAATAAAGGGTATTTTTAGACTTAGGAAGGGTTAACTTGAAGAGGGTGTTGTGCACCACAAGACAAGTTCACCTACTACAACTTAGAGAGGGTAAACGATAGACCACAGAATAAGAAGCATGCATTCCCTTTGTTAAAATTCAATTAGATAATGACATATCAGTATTCTAGTGAAGAAGGATGAACAAGCACCACAACTCAACCACATGCAATAATCCACCACTTGATAATTACAGAACTCCAAGAACATGTAATAAAAACTTAAACTTGCACAATGTGCCTGCAAGCATAAGAAAGGCACAAAGAGTATAGAAGCATGAAAGGATCTAAGATTAGTCACAAAACACACACTTTTATTACTTCAACAACATGCACAATGCATCATACATTCAGAAGAGGCAATAGGCTTGAAATGAGGCTAGAAATTTCCCTCATTATAAGTCTTGCAAAGGAGGCTCTGGAAAATTATACACTTGTCTCAAAAGTCTAACTTGTCCAACCTATTGGAATGAGATTCCAACTTACATTTATAGAAAGACTCTATGAGAAAGAAGAGGAAAACTAATAAATTCCTTCCTAAATTGAAGTTATATGATGGTTCATTTATTACAAAGTTGGTTAAACCACTTGAGAAGCTTCCATCATGTGTCATTAATGTCCAGTTGACCTAATCCTTCTCAATTAATTAAAAGAATATTTAAATAAAATATTTTAATAATAATAATAAATATTATTAATAAAATTTAAAATATATTAATTTAATTAAAATATATGGTGGGACCCCCATTGACTAGTTTGACTTGAGGAGGGGGCCATATGAAAATGGGTCAAAAAATACCCAACTCGGTGATTGGTTCGTGAGCCAACTCACCGAGTTGGGGTTGAGATCCTTGATCCTCCTTATTCATTGAAACTGAGCTCATCACCGAAACCAATCTCGGTGAGATCTCACTTTAACTTTTCTTATGATCTGCTTGCTCACTGAGTTGGGCACCCTGATGAGATCTTCCATCAAACTCTGTCATCAAGCATCGCCGCGACTAAGGCTCCACATTTCGAAGAGAATCAAGATCAAAAATTTGGAGATCTTTTCATCTACATGAATCTGATATGAGCTTGACTTCATGATTTGCAACCTTGACCCACTCGCATCTCCGACACTGAGCCATTTTTCCTTTGGGCAACTCGCTCTAAGCAATTGGAGTCCCAACTTGATGAATAGACAAACCTTTGTTCCTGGTGCGAGCGCTGACTCTTCTGCTATCTATGAATTCCACCGAACACGAGAAAACTCAATGTGAATCTACTCCCCTATCGAGCAAAGATTTATCCATGCAAGTTTTTCATCTATTACTTTACATTAGTCCCAACCAAATGTGAGTGACCAATTGCTCCTATACTGAGCACCCTAGCTTCGAAGAAGTCACTGATCGAGCTCATTTATATGAATGAGCTCTTCATAGCTCCCTGACAAAACTTTACCAAAAACAATTACTCTTCCATCGGGATTCACTTTTCCTTCGATCGCCAAGTTTTATAGAGACAAATGCCTCATCAAGATAACTCATTATTTCTACATCCTTGAATCAAGCATGTCATATTTTCCACCACCATGAGAAAGCTCCTTGTCTTGATGAGCTCCCAACTCTGTAATGAGATCAACGCCGAATCGATCCACTATCTTCTGTGAGATCTCCACATCATCACCTTGAGCTCACTACCAACTCACCTCATGTTGAACCCACTACTGACCCACCTAGTCCTTAGTGATCTCCCCTTCTCATTAGCATTGAATTTCATAGGTTCATCATCTAGTTACTCCATGAGTTCCTCATCACCATCTGGAGGTGAAGGCTTGAGCCATCGCAGAGCTTAGAACTCCCTTGCTCGCACGTTGAGTTCCGCTCCATATTGAGCTCCATTTTTCACTGATATGTCACGACCGATGATTGAGCTTCCAACTTACATTTAGCTCTCTCCCGAAAATGAGTCTCTCACCACTAAGCCCTATCATGCATCGTTTGAGAGGTGAGTTCTGTGTGCATTCGGAGCTCAGGTCAATCTCCTTAGCATGAGATCATCACCACATACAACCAAGCTCTTCACCCATGATTTGACCGAGCTAGAACTTGTCGATGCATTCTCCATAGCTTATCTTGCTTGTCACTCACGAGCTTATCATTCCAATCAACTAAGCCAACTTGGTCTTGAATTCCTATTTAGTGAGAAATTTTCTATTCATTTTACTGATATCCCTTTGTTTAAATGTAACTTGAGCAAGCTTGGGAATCTTATTGCGGAGCACTCTTACTACATGATTCAATTTAGGTCATGTGTGTGAGCTCTCAACACATCCCTATGGCTTGTGTATTTAGCTCAGGTGATCCCATCGATTTCTTTATCACTTGGATGTGAGCGTTTGATTCAAATTCCATGATGCCTTAGTGAATGTGACCATCTCATGCCTTGGCCATTGAGTTATTTTTTGGGCTCTCTCGAGCTCTTCACACCTCTCTATTGGTGTGACCTAATGAATCCATAGAGCTCTAAGATTAAGCTTGAACCTCCTAATTTTAATGTCCATCCATGTTCTCACAAGATTCTTTACATCAACCATGAGCTCAACCTGCTTTTTATCTGGTTTGATGTCTTGAATTTTTAAAACAACCTCAAACTCTTTGCAATGGAAAGATAGAACACTTTGAATGAACTATGTAAAAATACATTCTGATCTATTTATAGTAACTTATATACATTTGCAATGATAGTCAAGCCTAGCTCATTATTCTTCCTCCTTAATTCGACCATCTAATAGCCCTAACATCAATAAATACAATTCATTCCTAACTATGTAATCTCCATGAGTTCATTGCCTATTCAAGTGCCTCTGCAATTGTGATCTTGCTGACTTTGATATCTTCAACAACAAGCTCCAAGCTCGAGTCTCTCATCCAAAACCAATCAAGCTCATCAATCAAGTCTCTCTTCACCTTCATTTCAGCAGAGTTTGGCCTGAGCTCGTGGCCCATCAAATCCCCGTGTTATTATGACTACAGGTTGCCAAGCTCTGCCTTATGCATCAACATCAGGAAACTCCTTTTGTGATTCATCATTACTCGATCTGATGAGCTTACAACTTGATCATTTTTCCAACCTGTCGACCCATCTTCTAATCATCACCATATTTCTTGTCTCTTGCCATCATCTTCCCCCATCACTTGGAGGATGACTCGTCACCTAGTTCACAACCATGCTACTTTAATTCCCCTGGTGACTTGCACAATGACTCGGACCACTCCTTGGTGCACAAAATTCTCATGATGGATTGCCATTGTATTATCTTGAATTGGTGAATTACCCATGAATCTCCATGTAGTGGAGGTCTTATGTTGGACTTCCATTATAAAATCCCTCCTTGGTAATGAAGTTATGAAACTCCCCAACTTACCTTTCTTTCATCAAGTTCCTATCAAATCACTCAACTTGTTGTAATAGAGTACCTCCATGAGCTAGCACTGAGTTGGGATCCGAGTTGAGAAAGTTTCCAAGATCCCATTCGAGTTCCAAAATGACCGATTCACTCAAGATCCTCCTAGTCTCCCTTAGTTTGAACCTCTGAGTTATGTCATTTTATTTTGCTAATGATCTTGAGCCCCTTGCATTGAGCCATTGTGACTCACTCACTACGTGAACCGAACCCTCTTTGAGCTAGCACCAAGTTGGCACTGGGCTACACATCAAGTTGGCACTGATTTGAGCTCGAGTTTGGACTAAGTGAGCTCACTTATCAATTTATTAATTATTTTAATCATGTTATTTCTATGATGACCGAAGTGGACCCTTGGGACCAATGTGTTGGATGGAATTTGGTAGGACCCCCTGTGTCCAATTTTTCCATGTGTGTCGAATTGGACAACATTTTTGGAGACCTCTTAGGGATGATTGTGTGCTAAGCATGATTGCAAAAGTCTTAAGTCATCCATTAGGAATGGATTGAATGTTGTAATCTTGAAAGTGATTTTATCTTCTGTGATATATCCTGGAGTCTCCTTGTATAGATAATCTTAGACCTCTCTGGAATGCTAAACATGAAGTATAATGAATCTAATGAATACTTGGCATCTTTGGCATACTATGGAATTTTGACTGAAGCAACATTATGAAATTATCCTTTGGAAACTTTGAACCTTTCTTCTCCTTAAAAAACTTCCAATGATGAAACAATGTGAAATAACAACACAAAACACAAGAAGGAAAGCAAAAGAACAACAACACACAAAAATGTGCCTAAGCACTTGGAGGAAAACACCTAACTAAACTATACAGGGGGTGGAATGATCTCAAAAGCAATCTTTGAGATATATCCCATTCACATGAATGGGAAGTTCTTCTCCATTGAGCCTAGATAGACAAAATGAATTCACCTCTTTGCAACTTGTGATGATGTATGGCCCTCTCCAGAGAGCGTCAAACTTGGTGTGTTTTCCTTGGTTTGGCTCTATCATCATCCCATTTGAGAACTAAATCTCCCTCTTGAAAATGTTTGTTGGACACCTTCTTGTCAGAATATTTCTTAACCTGAGCTTGATGTTGTTCCAAAGTCTTCATGGCCTTGTTTCCGCACTTCTTATAACTCCATGAGCTCAGCAGACCTGACTGTCAGAGGATCACTCTCCATAACTCCAATTTGATGAGCTAACTCCAAGGAGAGCAGAAGTTTTGCTTCTCTTCCATATAAAAGCATGAAAGGAGAATTTATGATGGCCTTTTTAGGTGTGATCTGATCTACCCATAAGGCAGTCTTAAGTTGTGTATGCCAAGTCCTCATGTTAGTCTCCATTGTGTGCTTGATAATCCTTGTGATTTTTTTTTTGTTAGACTCATCCAATCCATTTCCTTGCGGATAGTAATTGGACAAAGTCTTGAGGTAGACCCCATTTTTAACAACCCATTCACTCAACTTCATACCAAGAAAATCCATTACGTTGTCTGAAATGACTGTAAATGGAACAACCAAACCTTGTCATTATACCTTCTAAGAAATCAAGAACTGCCTTCTCATTGCTCTCCTTCAATGCTACTACCTCTTTCCATTGAGTAAAATAGTCCATTACAGTAAGGACCCATTTATGTCCATCATTGGATGGAGGATTAATCATTCTAATGAAATCCAACCCCCATTGAACAAAGGGTTGATCCACTTGAATTGGATGTAGTGGAAGAGCTGCCAACTTCTGTTTACAGTGAAAAGGGAACATTCCTTACACTTCCTTACCCAGAGATGGACATCTTTGAACAAATCCAACTAATAGTATCCAACTCGCATGATCTTGGTAGCAGTTGTTCATGTAGAATAATGTCCTCCAAATAGGCCATTATGAAACTCTTCTAGTATCTTACTTACTTGTTCTGGTCCCACACACTGAAGGAGAACACTATTCAAATCCTTTTGAAAGAGAACATTATCTACCAGAACATATGGAATAGACTGAAGACGGAAAGTCCGTCTTTGATTTTTATCCATGTTCATAGGATATGCTCCTAAGAAAAGGAAATTCTTCATTTTGGATAACCAGTCAACCTGATCATCACCTTCATCAATGTTTAGGAGCATCACATTCTCATCACCTTTTGATTCCATGGCTGCAAAAAAAATTTGACACAAACCTTTACCTCTAAAAATTTTGGTAACTTTGATATGCACATCATACTCCATCACCTTCGTGATCCATCCAGCACACTTTCATTCATCTCTTTATTCAGCAAAAAGTCATTGACACCTGGATGAGACACCATCAGATGAATTTTGTTGTTGGACAACATGTTCTTGAATTTATTCAAATCTTGAATAACCGCAAAGACTTATTTTTCAACAAATGAATATTTGAGCTCATAGTCTTTGAGGGATTGACTAAAGAAAGAAATTGGTTGCTCCATCAGATCATCATTTTGCTGGGTGAGGATACCTGAAATGCTCTCTTGACCTGTAAAAGCATAAAGAATAAAATATTTATCAAACTTGGGGTTCACCAATATGGGAGCTTGAGAAATGGCCATTTTTGATGGCTTAGAAAGCTATCCCTTCCTTCCTTTGTTCCATGAGAATGGCATATTTTTCTTCAACATGGCTGACAATGGTTTAGCCAATGCTGCAAATTGAGGGATGAATCTCTTACATGAAATTTATGGTTCCCAGAAAACTCTGGAGACCCTTCTTATGACTTGGGAGAGATAAGGACATAATTGAACGAATCCTGGTTGGAACGATTGATTGTCCTTCTGCTAAAACAACATGCCCCAAAAAATTTCCCTCATGCACCATAAAAATACATTTCTATGGATTAAGTGAAACCCCAAATTCCCTACATCTTCAGAAAACCTTCCTAAGATGCATGATGTGGTCTTTTGTATGCTTAGAGTATACAATTATATCATCAAGGTAAACCAAAATGATATCGTTGATTAGTCCCTTAAATTCCATGTCCATGGCTCTTTGGAAAGTAGCCCCAACATTAGATAATCCAAATGGCATTTTTTTGTAAGCATACATGCCCCACTTGGTAGTGAAAGCCATTTTGAATTGATCGGATTCTTGAACCATAATTTTACTATATCCTGAATATCCATTGAGTAAATAAAATGTTTGAGCTCTTGCAACTGTTTGAAGGATTTTCTCCATTGATGGAAGGGGATAATGATATTACAATGAGGCATGGTTCAAATCTCTAAAATCCACACACAACCAAATCTCTCCATTATTCTTCATTATGGGCACCCGAATGGCTACCAAAGAGGAATGCTTGATGGGAAATATTATACAGGCCTCAATGAGATTGGTTAGCTCCTTTCTCATTAGTGGCTCAATTTTGGGATTAATTGGCCTTTTTTTTTATGAACTATCTTGACATTAGCATCCATTTAAATGGTATGTTGAACTAGACCCAGATCAAAAACATCCAGGTCTTTGTAACTCCACATAAAAACGCCATGATACTTTTGACAAAGTTTGATGAAATATTCTTTCTCTTCAAAAGTACATACTTTTCTGATCTTTAGAACCTTTTCATTTGCTTCCTCGACTTCCAAAAAATATTTTTCTTTGACCACCATGTTATAGATTTTCCTTTTATCTTGATCATCTGAATTAAGGATGGATTCTAGAGTAACTAAGCCTTTTAGTATCATGTTGCTTTTAAATTGTATGATTGGATTGCCATATGATTCTTGCAACTTATCTTGATTTTTTGCAGCAAACTCTTCTTGTAAGAAAAGGACAATTTGTTTGTCATTATCGAACACTTTCATCTAATCACATTATCAGGAACTACAGGTTCAATAACCATCTAGATAGATTTCTACCCTTATTTCATGATATCAATAGGTATGTCCTATTGTGAGCCAATTGTAGCAATCCTATCAACATCTTGATTTTGATTTCTAGGAACCGCATGGATCCCAAAAGCTTCAAAATATTTAATAAAATCCAAGACTCGGTTCTTGTATGATCTTAAAAGATCATTTTTGGATGCATGGTGTGTCATTACTTGATGAAAAACTAGCTCATTGTATCCAAAAATAGTTAGGGCTTTAATTCCCTTTTTTTGAGCTAGTTAAATTCCTTGCTCAAGGGCCTCGTATTCAACAACATTTTTAGTGCAACTGAATTACAACTGGAAAGATGAAAAGTACTTATCTCCCTCTTGATAAATTAACATGACACCATCAAAGAATAATTTCCACAGTCCTTCAAAAAAAATTTGCATTGTGAATCGTTCTAGTATGAGTCATTTTTACTCCCATCACAAAAGGAAGGAACCCCATGCACATCGGCCTATCACCCAGCAGAAGCTGAGCACTCACCCGAGGCACGCGTGGGTACCGAGTCTCTCTTTTATGTGAGTTTAGTGGGAAGCATCATTTATGATTAGTGTAAGAGTTTTTATGAGGGAGGTTGAAACATACAAGGACCATAGGGCTCAGAACGGCCTCTAGATCCTTGCAGTCACCTTAGACTGAGTACTTTAACAGAATCCAGAACATGCATTATGACAAAAAGAATTATACAAGCATTCATACATAGCATGAAAGGAAAGAGAACTCATATGAGAGAAATATGCATTAAAACCATTGATATCCATGTCTATTTATAACAGGTAACCTCATTATATTCATTGATTCATTACAGAGTGTCACAGAGAGTAGACCGCAGTCATGCATATCACTGGACGTATGTAACTAAGCTAACAGAAAAAGAAAAATTACAACTCCATGCTTAGTACATTCCTTCCTGAACACAAATATCCACTCACAGTAATTCTGCAGAGCTCCACTCACTCTCTAACCCGCTATACCTCGTACTTGTATATCTTTTACTCTACAGGCACTTGTATTTATAATTCTCCTACACTGCCAACTCACCTTCCAGCGTCCTCAGATCTGGTGCCAAGTGTCGAATGTGGTCCATGTGAGCATGCTTCTCTAGGCCTGAGCTTTCCACTTTATCTCATGATGTTCTTCTAGAAGATTCCATCCAAGGCATGCTCTTTCCTGGGCCAGCCTATCGCTAGGCTGGCATCTTATCCACATGCAACCGATCACGCTTTTCACGTGTTCTACCCTGGGTGCTCAAATTGACTAAGTCCCGAGCCTCCTTTCACATGTCACGCATGCTATGTGCTTCCCTAAACCTTTCTCTCACATGCTTTTTCCTTGCGTGCCTTTTCATAACTGGGACCCTGCACACCTATGCACCTTCATACTTGGCCAATATTCTAGGGGTCCAACATCACCCCACACTACACCTGTTCTCCATCCTCAGAAACATTTTACTTGACCAAGATGCCTGTTGTCTAGGGAACCAATGAATAGTCTTACACTTTACAAAAAGAATAAGGAATGAAAGAATTGGGGAAAGAATGAAGAATGGGGGGGACATCAATTCAACAAGCTAGGAAAATATTTCCGAAGGTCTGCCTCTAGCTTATTCCATACTTCGACCTCACCCTGTGCCTTCTGGCAGAGGTCACCCACCAGGGTGCTCACTTCATCAAAACTCAGGCCAACTCCCTGGGTGCCCAAAATGTCCACAATCTGCTCCATCTCTTTGCCTAGGTCCTCAAGTTTATCCATCCTTCTAGTAATCTGGGGGTATAGTTCCTTTAGCTGGGCCTTAATTGAGCTCCTTAAAGCCTCAATTGCCTCTGATTTCTTCTCTACTTTGGCCAGAACCTTGTCCCTCTCCACCCTGTTCCCCTTGTTCTTTTCTTGGAATTCTTTTAGTTCTGCTTCAAGTGTGGTGACCAAGGAGCTCGCCACCTTATCTCTGTCTGCGCATGTATCATATGCGGCCTCCGCAGATTGGGCAACGATCTTAACCTCCGTGAGTACTTGGCTGTACTCGGAAACAAGCACTACCACCTTCAACTTGTCCTCCTCTTTCAAGCACAGTGGCCACTTCTTCTATAGATTCCAGGGCCAAGGGTCATCTCTCCATAGTGAGGACACGCGTTAGATCTTCTATACACTCCAGGAGGGATGAGTACTTTTGTGCGGGTGGCGCTAAGTCTGGGTGCTTCAGGAGGATGGCACCTTTGATAGACTCTATTTTCTTGTAAACTTCCTGCACCTTTACCTTCTCTTCCTTCAACTCACACCTTAACTGTGCACTGATCAGTTCTTCCTATTTCAAGCTCTTGGCCTTCTCCACCAGTTCTTCTTCCTTCTTCCTAACTTCACCTCCAGCTCTCTGATCCTATCATTGCACATGAATAATCTAGCCTCAGTCTCAACCATGACCTTGTTCAGTGCATTGCAGACTTGCTCATCTGAGAGCTCCTGAGCATTCACTAAGGGATTGACCCCCTTAGATTCTGGCAATGTGATGAGTGCTCCTTGGTAGACTTCAAAGTCTGGCTCATCAACGTGGGACTCGAATGCCCAAGAGAGCATCTTCTTGGTTCTGGGGTACAATCCATCCTTCTCAAAAGACCCCATGGCTATGAGCCTTTCCATGGGTACGGTGCTCTGGAATCACACATGTAACACCTTCCTTGTGTCATCAACATAGCCCATTACCTATCTCTGTTCTGCATCCAGAGTTCTTCTACCCGAGTGCATGCCTTTGGGGAAGCTTACTGTCAGAGTGGGGCCTCCTAGGCTGTCATGCTCTTTTTTGATGTTCTCCTCCTTCCCCTCCTTCAGCACTATGTCCGCACTACACTCCAACTCTTGGTCTACCAGGACCTCAAGCATTCTCTGTGCTTCTCTCTCTGCCACCTCAGTGATCTGCTCCTTTGTAAAACTTATGGCTCCCTCCTTTTCCCTGGAAACCTCCTCATCCTCCATGTCTTCAGCATCTTCCTCATCCTGTGCACCCTTGCACCATGTGAATACAAACTCCTACTTCTCATCTCCACTCTCCTCTTCTGAGTCATAGATGCTAAAGACATGTGGCTCCTGGTCTTTCCCTACCTCTTCTTCCTTGCCGTCATCTCCCTCACTCTCATCTTCTCTTTCTCCCAAGTATTTTTCCAAGCTTTCGGTCACCTCCGAGTCAGCTTCCTTATCCACCCTCTACTTTTTCCTGAGAGGTGGTTCCTGATCAGGGGATTTGGCCTTATCTTCTTCCTCAGGTGATTCTTCCTTGGAGATGGGTTTCCTAGGTGCCTCTACCTCTGGCATCTTCTCCTTCACTGGAGACTTCTTTCTCCATATGTAAGTGCTTGGCTTAGCGCTCATGGATGGCATGCTCACTGTCTGAGAAGTCTGCACAATTGGTGCTTCTTCTTCTCCTCTCCCTCTTTTCTTGGACGTTGGCTTCTTCTTCCCCAAGGGGTCTTCAGGTATGGAGACTTCATTCTCTAGATACACACCCTTCTCAAACTTTGGCCTTATGCAAAGTACACATGCATGTCAGATCCTCCAGCAATGGGTAGCATCATCAGCCTTGTCATTTGAGTCTCGTGTGATACGTACTTTTCCACGTACGTGCACTTGCCACTGGGGTAATTCAGCTTCTTCCTCATCTCCCTATGTTCCCAGTCTAGACTACCTAGCTCCAGCCTTAGCTTCTTTGACTCTTTAAACCTGTTCACCCCCGCTTGGAAGTACTGAGCAGTGAACGTGAAGGGAAGCTTGCACCAAGGGCTCCATGATTCGTCTATCAGCTTGAATCTTCCCAGGCAGTAGTGTTGATAAACTATGAATTTGGCTTCCCCCTCGGTGGCCACTAGGAGTTGTTCAGGGATTCTCCACTCTGCCCCAAACGCATTTCTCAGGCACATGTACCATTTCTCTAGCCTCACCTTGTGGGGTGTTGTCATTGTATCGCAGGCATATTTTTCAAACCTCTTCATGGGTGAAGGATCCTCGGTGGGGTACTCCCATACAAATTTTTCTGGTGCATCAGGCACCCCAATCTCTATGAATACAATGGTGAGCAAGACATTTCCGAAGAGGATCCTGTCCCCTTCCTTCACGCAACTGACAATTTCCTCTGTGATGTATGTGGATAGGTTGTATATGGTTCCCTCTGCAATATTCCTGTAGAGATGTAGCCAAGGTTTGTTGACCTGCATCCACCTCTCCTAACCATTCAGCTTAGTCACCAAATGCGTGGCCATTTTCATTACGGGGTCCTTGATGTCTGAAATGTCATAGTACCATGACCCCTTCTTGCAGGCATACTCAGTGATGGTCTCTTGAATGGCCTCCTTGTCACCAAGGTCATCTTCTAAGCTATCTCCCTCACATATGAGGCCTGTAAAGTGTGAAATCAGCTGGGGAGTCATGTGCATCTTGCGCCCAACAAAGTGGAAGTAATATTCATGCACCCATGACATCAACCACTGGTACAGGTGCTCTGGCTTTCCAAAATAAGGCAACTCATAGAGTTGCAACAGCCCTGCCTTCTCCATTTTAACCTTAACATCATCATCATATATAGGCAAACCCTCAGGTGTTCGTTTTTTGGTGGGGCTTACTAATTCCAACACCATTTCTTTTTCTATTGTGTTCATGTGGTGATTATAGTCACTAACAGGTACACTTCTTAAGTGGGATTCCCATTCCTTCCCCATCATCACCCCATCTGGGTATTGCATCTCTGCATACCATTCTTCATTTGTGTCTACCATGGGTTCTAGTTGTTTAGCCTTAGCTTTGCCCTTTCCTTTCTTGGGTGCCATGGTCGAGGTATTTTTATCACTCCTATTCTCTCCTTGTTACTCTGTCTTACTTCTTCCAATCCTCTGATCTTAAATCCATGATACAATCCTTCTGAACCCGTGCCCTAGTTTGTCAAACCCTAACTGGGATGAAAATCTTCACAAGACAACACCTCTTCACTCTTTCCATGCCCGTGTAACCCCTTCTGGTTCACAAACTCAAACTGGCTGCTTCAATCTCATAGATCTTCCTTCACTCGATCGAATCTGAAAGCCCTAGTTTATGGAACTCACTTATATCTCAAACTCTTCTATTTCACAAAGTAAAAATGAGAGTGCCCCGACCCTTTACTTATAGTTTTTCTCTTTTCTGAACATTAAATGCTACTTCACCTACCACCATACTTTGTTCATTTAATGTGGATTTTTCAAACAAATCCCATCTTCAGCACCTTCACTTACGCACCCAACCTACGTGAAAACTCCTCCAACCTTCTGGCGCGCAACCAATCCAACCTGACAGGAGACTCTTGCGCACGCGTAACCCACACCGAAGGCACTTCTTCTATCCTGATCCTTTCTCTCACCTACCTCATGTTTCTTTAAATGTGCTTTCTCCTCTGTGGGATCTACAAGTAGCTTTATCCTGGCACCAACCATTCTTCCATCTTCCTCTTTATATACCTCTTTCAACCCAGCTACTCAACAAGGCTTTTCAACACAACTTCATTGGTACTTTAATCATGTGCTTCTTCACTTTTCTCCACCCCACACTTAAAGTGATGCATGGTCCTCTGCACACTCAAAAATTCTCCAAAAATATCAATAAGGTTACCGACGCCCAGGGTGCAAAACAAAACAACAACGTGAAAGGGAAACACAAGAAAGGGAAAATGCATAAAGGAAACTCCTGAACTAACTGGAAAAACTACCTTATTTACACACACCAAGAAGACTTATTTATAGTAGGGCTTCAGCCTACTCCCATTGAAGTGTCCAGGAAACTTCATCCCATCCAGTGCTTGTAACTGGCATGCACCCAAATCAAGGATGTATGAGATTTTGTAAGGACCCAACCAATGGACTTTCAACTTCCCAGGATGGCACAGAAACTTAGAATCATATAATAACACCATCTGCCCAACCTCAAACTTCTTGTTTCTAATATGGTGATCATGCCAAGCCTTTTGCTTTTCCTTTTCCACTATTTGGCTCCATCGGGTGAGTGATCGTCTCTCATCCAGTTTCATTAACTCATCAATTCTTTCTTCCAGCACTTGTTCATCGGCTAACCCTCCTACACGCTATTCATAGAGAAGGAAACATAAATTCAACTGGAAAAATAGCTTCCATGCCAAACACCAATTGAAAAGGTGTGGCTTTATTTAGTCTTTTATACATTGTCCTGTAAGCCCATAATACTGCCGATACTTTGTCATCCCAATCAAGTCTTCTGACATCACAAATTTTGGTCAAGGTATGACTCAGTATCTTGTTGAATGCTTCTGCGGTTCCATTTTCTTGTGGGTGATAGGGCGTAGTCTTGTGATGAGCCACCATGAATTCTAGATAACAAGATCCTCATGGTCTCATTCAAGAAATGCATACCCCTATCACTGGTCAGACTCAAAGGGCATCCATACCTCATGATAATATTTTCCCATAAGAACCTCGTTGTTGTTGTCGTCTAATCTTTAGTTGGGGCTGCCTCTACCCACCTTGTGAGATAATCTATGCAAGTGATGACATAACGTGACCCAGTCCTACACACTGCTCAGTGTAATAGGTCCTACAAAGTCTATCGCCCACTTTTCAAAAGGCTCCACACTAGGAATAGGGCACAAAGGCATCTCATCTCTCCTCCCTGGTTTGCCAATGTGCTGACAATGGTCACACGCTTTACAATAATCTCTACAATCTTTGTACAAGGTTTCCCACCACAAACCTGCCATTAATATCTTGTGCACGGTGGCATCACCTGCATAATGCCCACCCACACTTCCTCCGTGTGCTTCCTCCATGATGGCCAGGCACTCATGCTCTAAGACACATCTACGCAAAACTTCATCACATCCCAATTTGTATAAGTCTCCACTGATTAACATGTAGGGTGTGGCGCGTATGGCCAACTACTTCTTTTCCAATGTCTTCATTCCATCCAGCACCACACCTTCCTTTAAAAATATTGCAATCTCTTCCAAATCTGAGGGCACACGCCGCAACCTAAATAGTTGCACATCTGGCATTGCTTCCTCAATACTCTATGCATCCTCCCCTGAATCAATTCTTGACAGATGATCAGGCCCATAGTTGCTTTTTCTAGGCTTCACTACAATGGTGAATTCAAACTCTTGAAACAACAACACCCATCGACATATGCATCCTTGTAGAACAGGCTTGTTCACTAAATACTTCAATGCCATGTGGTCGGTGTAGAACACAAAGGGTGTTGCCAACAGATACTGTCTAAACTTGAAGAGCACATAGATCATTGACAATGCCTCGTGCTCAGTTGTGGTATAATTCTAATCTGTTGGTGTCAGCTTCCTACTTGCAAAATAGAGAGGATGATCAACAATCCATTCACCTGGCTATGCAAGCACTACTCCAATGGCATTCCCTGAGGCATCTACATGAACTTGAAAGGGCTTGTCTCAAGAGGGAAACCATAAAATATGCATGGTAATAAGCCTATCTTTTAATGTACTAAATGCCCTCTGCTACGCCTCTCCCCAATGGAAGGCACTTTTATGTCTAAGCAGCTCCTCTAATGGCATGCGAGATCTTGGCATATCCCTTAATGAATTTTCTGTAATAGCCCACATGCCCAAGGAATCCGCACACTGCACTCTGGCTAGTAGGCTCCCTTAACCCCACAATAACTGCAACCTTAGCGGGATCTACCAGTAAGCCCTCCTTACATATGATATGCCCCAATAAAGTCCCAAAGGGTGTAGCAAACACACATTTCTTAATGTTGAGGGATATCCTCAACTACCTACACCTCTCAAACATTAACCTCAAATTGTCACAATGGTCTTTAACTAGACCATATACTATCCAGTCATCCAAATAGACCTAAAGAAATTTATGGATGAAGTCCTAGAATGCTTGCACCACTATGCATGAAAAGATAGCTGGTGCATTCTTCAACCCAAAGGGCATGACTGTATATGTAAAACTTCCCCACTCGGTGGTGAAATTTGTCTTCTCTTGGTCTTCCTTTGCAATCCAGACTTGGTGGTACCCTGAAAATCCATCCGTAAAGGAATAGATTTCACACCCAGCGACTCCTTCCAAAATTTCTTCAGTGAAGGGGGTCGGAAATGGATCAATGACACAAACTATGTTCAATTCCCTATAATCCACACAAATTCTAATCCTGTGCATCCTTCTTGATGTTGATTACCATCAGACTTATCCACTCTGATTCTTCCACTATCTCAATGATCCTAGAAGCTATCATTTTTTCTATCTCCTCCTTGACCTTCACACGCAATTTGGGATTCATCCTGTAGGGCCTTTTCCTAACCAGGCATGCACCATCCTTCAGTTTTATCTTCATCTCCCCCAAGGAATGGTGAACGCCTTTGAGCTCATGATACCCACATGGAAATAAATCCTCAAATTCACACAACAGATCAATGATTTTCGATACTTCCTTCTTTGTCGAGTAATCCCTAATAATATCTTCCTTAGGTTCTTCTTCTAAATCAATGTTAACTTTCTTCATCTTTAAAGGCTCATGATAGGCACGCATGTGAGCATCTGCACTGTCCACTACCTTGTGCATCCCTACAGAATGGCTAACATCTAAGATTTTTGATTCCTCTCCATCAATCACATATACCAAATTTCCCTTCTCTTTTTCCAAACACGCGTGCTCAAGTTGTAACTCTTCTGCTTCCTCTTCTTCTTCAAAAAACACCTCCAATCTTGGTTCACCTAGTAATTCCAACAGCCTATCTTCCATCCTAGAACTATCCCCCATGGTAAGGTGCTTGATACCCTGCAAGGCCTTATCAACCAATGGTTTGGTACTCTGATATTCAAAGGTTTGAATAAGGTTAGTTGTGAGCTCTTGCCAATTCCTTGTCTGGCCGCATGTCTCTGAATGAATGTACCATGCACACACGCAACCTACAATGTAGAATACAACTTGTGCACCTAGAGAGATGGTGGAAAAATCTTCTGTGCCTTCTCTCCAGACCTATTCACACTCCTTGGATATGGAAAGAGGTAGGCTCCTTCCCATGGTACTCCTTGATGATGGTGGGTACATTGCTCCTAGAAAATCTAACAGAGAGAGCAATTCTTATGTCACACCATTCTAAAAGGCTCTCCTGATGTGTGGCCCACCAGCCGAGCTGCGATGCTCAGCATAGACATAACATCTCCCTCTGTTCCTTCTCATCCCTCCACTGAGCTTCTACCTCATGTAGAAATATCTCAAGGAAGGATCCTCCTGAATACTTGGGCAATTCTTTTCCTCTAAGGCACCTAATCATGCGCCTTTGTTACCCTGGTCACCGACCCTCTCAACTACCATCCCATTAATTTGTAAGTTCCATGTGCCTAATTGTCACATGCCAAACTGGCGGTATCACTCACTGACTGAACATCTTCAAACTGGATAGCCCTGTTAGTAGGATGTATCATCTCAGGGTTTCTAATTGAGCCCACATAAATCTTGTCCAGAACTTCTTCTCCCAATGGTTTAATATAGGGTGTTGACTTCCCATCAACCAGGGGTATAATGACCCATTCCTCCTCGTTCTCAAATTTGATGTACCCTTTGCTAAACTAAAGGTCCGCATTGTTCTTGTAACTATAGACACCAAATTTGTGTCTTACGACCCCCTGTGCCCCGCATCTCATTTCGCAACCTAGACTCACCACCTAAACCCTACACAATTATTTATTAATTACCTTATAATTAATAAATCCACATTTTCAAACCTGCCACCTCATTTCACCACCTCGTCATGACCTAGTCCTAATCCTAAACTAACCAAATTAAGACCTATAACTTGGTCTACATCCAAACCCATGACTAATTACTCCTCACCCGCACCAAAACCAACATAATAATGACTTGACCAAGCCCACAACTAATTCCTCGAGAGAAAAGGAAGGAAGGTTGGCTATTTTACTAAAAATAGCCCACTTTGACTTAACCGACATCGGTTCCTACTCGACCGTTGTCGGTTACGTAACCACCATCGGTTCCCTGTAAATGACCTCCCCAAACCAAAAACAAAGGATCTGGAAGTCATTGGAAGGATCCGAAAAAATTCACTTGACAGAGCAGAGACAAGTGAAGGAAAGAGAAGAGTTTTACAGGGAAGGACATCAAGCCCAAGACTGCAACTGAGTAACCAGAGCTCAGTGACACTCATCCAAGCATTGGGAGAGAAGATAGCTCATCTTGGATTGTCAGATCATCCTACCTGAAGCCCTGCCTTCGTCATCACAGTCCTTGGATCTGTATCTTCATCGGGAACTAGTAAGTACTGTCTTGTACGTTCTTTTAATAACATTTCTTGGACTTCTGAATCACAGTAATTATAAGTCTACTCCTAGATCCACTACCATGTAACACCCTACATCTAACTGTACATTCCTCTACCCTTACATTGCCCCCAAGAACAGCCCCCCATATTCTCTGAGTCTTCTCCATCACCCCCATTACCTATCCCCAATCATTTACCAGCCTAATAAACACCATAGCCACCTTATAGCCAACCTTCACTAAAAGCCCCTAAATCACTTCCCCTACAGATACCGGTTTACTAACCGATACCTGTTATCTCTAAACGGCATCGGTCACTGTGACTCAAAACCAAAACCAGCCTTTCCTCTATTGTTTTAACGAGGCAATTAAATTGTAATTTGGCAATAGCTTCTTTATTATCATTTGTGTTAATTCGTATTAGCAGGGGAACTGACCACCTTCGAAAGGAAGTCTAATATTTCCTGGGCCCAAGGCAGTTCCCTCATTTATTGTCTAACTAAAATCTGGTGGTCTTGTATTCTTATTTGCAGGTAGTCCTTCCTAGACAAAAAGGAGTTCTTCGCAATCGATCTGATCTCTCTCTACGGTACGTGCACACCCTCTCAACATTCAATAGGTATTCCTCCTAGCCCTAACCCTTATCTGTTTCTCAAAAGAATGAAAGGATAGAAGCAACTCTATTCTAGGAACTGAAACATCCTTTGTTAGAAACATTTTGGCACGCCCGGTGGGACCCATTTAGGGTTTCTTTCTTTCTTGCTTGCTTTCATATAGGGAGCATACTTACAGTTTGTTTCTGCTAAATATTCACAAAATATTTTTTCATTTTGGTAAAAGAATTTGTCTTGCTTTCACATCTTTGCATTATTGAAATTCATCTCCTTTGCTTCATCGAATATCATTTTCGATTTGGGTTTAAAACGCGTGCATCACATTCTTGCTTGTTGTTTTCAATTCTAGTGAACATAGATTAAGTAATAGGTCGTACACGTGGGGGTGATATCCACGGTATTGACAAGAAATTAATCTTACTTTCACTGCACAACACATACCAAATCACGTCATAATCAACACAACAACTCAAACATCCCCCCTTTTCCGCAGTATTCCTCCGCCCGATTGAGGTAACCTTATAAGCCAAAACAAACTTGACATCCCCCTTAGGTCTTTTGTTTAGGATTGACATCATCTTACGTCTAAGGCATAAGCCCACAATAATTAAAACTAATCCTAGGGTTAGTCTCTTGATTTGCTTGTGCATCTTGCTTATTTTTAGTTCTGTTTCTCTGTCCTACACTGTTTCAGTGATCACTTCAGAACAGTTGGGTAGGCATACTAAGCATTGTTAACCCTAAATCAGCAACTTCCTACAGCTTCTTACACCGGTCCTATTATACTGACATCAGTTAACTTACCGACGCCGGCTATAGTCTGACCGACATTAGTTACCTGACCGATATCGGTTACTGTCTTTCATAGTTCCCAAAACTAGCAACCTACCAATTCCAACATTTTTTTGCTACTTCTGTTCCTGATAGATTACATCCCCGCTGTGTACTCTTGTCCATGGTTGTTATCACTCGAAAACAAGCCGCATCCATGGTTTCGCATGCCTGTTCCATGCCTTTTCCTGAATCACCCCCTTCACATTCTATAGGGAATCCTACGGACACTAGTGAGGTTCCCAAAATCCTGTAGGAGATAAGGAATTTGTGAAATTTTTGGATGCTAATCCTAGCGTTGTACAGTACTATTTGTCTCATGCCCCTGACCGTACACCCGATGGCCAACTTCTTGTGGGTATGCCTATTAGTATAGCTGCTCATTTAGCTCCTTCTCCACCTAATAACTCTGCCTTACCTTCTTCATCCTTAGCCTCGTCTCCCAACTCAGTGGCTTCAGAGGTTCATACGGCACAGATTGGCTTTCCTTTTGTTAATCTGGGGGCCCCACGTATCATTACCGCTAACTGCTCCTACCTCGTCTCTCTCGCAGACTGCTCCTTTCATAACTTGCTCTCTGCCACCTATCCACACAAGCTTTCCTTCTCAAGCTCCACCCACCTTTTCATTTCCACACACGTATCCGGTGACTTCAACACCTTATATAGGACATCCCTATTCGGTCGCCTCAACATATTCATCCTCAATACCTTATCAACATTTAGCCCCCCATTGTCTAGTGGAGGCCCTTGGCCCAATCCTCCACCTTTTACAACAACCGCACCATCATCTCATCCAACCACTGATTTCATCAAACAAATGATGGACAAGATGTAAAATCTGGAGGCTTCTGTTTCAGGAAGCCGTAGCACCCTGACATATGAGCAAGTTTTTCAGGAGCCTATTCATCCTTCTGTCCCCTTCATTCATATCCTCCTCAATGGGAATTACCAAAATTCACTCGTTTTAATAGTAAGGAGGATCCTCAACAACACTTGCGATCATTTAGACATGCCTGCTATCTGATTGCTCATGACGATGCTTTACTACTCTGCACCTTTCCCATGTCCTTATCAGGACCTGCCTTGGAGTGGTACAGTGCTTTAACCCAGCACTCAATCTTCTCTTTTAACCAATTAGCCCAATCTTTCTTGGATCATTTCTCCATTAATATTGCTAAGAAAGTATCTATCACCGACCTCTATGCCGTCCGACAATTTGAAGACGAATCTATCACAGATTTCGTTGGACGATGGCGAGGCCTCATCAACCAACTTACTTATGCCTTGCCTCAGGCCAAACTCATCGAACTCTTTACGTGGGCCTGCGCTAAGCACATTTCTCCTACCCTCCAAATTCAAACTTTCCACACCTTTGATGAGGCCTTTACTATGGCTTGGAAACTAGAAATTCGAGCCTTAGAGGAAGAGAAATTGCGGTTGCGCAACAAAAACCCTAATTTCCGAACCCAAGACTCCACCAACAAACCCAACACCACCAATTCTCACGCATCGACTGCTTCGAAATCAAAAGGAGCTGTACATGCGGTGATGGTCAAATCCCAAGCACTGTCTAATACTCCACCGAAAACCACCTATAAGTATAATGCTGAGCCCATCAATTACACTCCCTTGGGAGAAACTTATGGTGTCATCTTGGAAAAATTGCTCAAAGCAGGAGCTATCACCTTGCCTCCTGTTAAACCTCACTCCGGGTTTGATTCCACCCGCGCTATACCTTCTTGGTACAAAGAAAATGACTTCTGTAACTTCCACCACGTGAAGGGACATAGTCACGAAAACTGTAAGATGTTGAAAAACATAGTGCAGGAAATGGTTGATGCAGGGGATATAACCCTCGATAATCCTAATGCCCCTGCTAACTGAAATTTGAAAATCTTCAATAAACCATTCCCAAACCACTCTTCTAATAGTAACATAAACCAAGATATCTTAGCCGAGGAGAGTGTTCATGAAATCCATGTAGTTTTTGATTCCCAACCAAAAGCCTCTATTGAGAAAATTATGAATCAAGCCTCTTCACTAACATGCAGGAATCCGCACCCACTTCACCACCATCAAGACAAGATGATAACCTTGTCGTTCCTTTACCCATAAAGGAATTAACCGCCCAGAGTTCCCTTCTCACAGATGAGCCTTCTTACACCACATCCTTGCAAGACTGTGAGTGGATGTTATCTAACTTATCTATTTCCCAAACATCTCCTTCTACCACTCTTGCTATACAAGAGGAAGGCTCACCACTTTTTTCGTCATCCTTAGACGAGAAACCCCTTGAACCAACATCACCAAATTCTTTAATCATGACGGATCCTCTCAAACATGCCCTCCTACCTATTAGTTCTTCATCGCCTAAATCTTTTCAGCAACCGGTTGACCTCTTAACACCCATTGATATAGTGCCTCATTTACCCCCTGTATCACACCCACAGTGGACCGGAATCACAACCCACCTTTCTTCCATACAAAATTTCCTATTCACACGTGAAGATTGTTATCCCTCAGAAGATAGACAAGTCCTATGGGAACGTTTGAGTACACCATGCTTCTACTCAAATGTAGATGACCAATCTAGACACCTCTACCATATACCCGCGGTGTTTACAAAAACTCAAAATGCCTATGTCCTCACCTTCACCCCCCTCATCTCTACCGAATACCTCATCCACCTCTATTAACCTAGCCAAACCTCCCCCAATGCTTAGGACATCACCAATACCCAGCCTAACACACCCACCTAATAAAGCCGTCCATCCACCTAGGAGACAGACCCAATCTCCTCAAGTCCAATCTATGCCTCTGTCACAACTAAAACCCTCGCCGTCACACCTACCTTCTATATTGGGACCTCACCCCTCCACCTTGCCTCAATACATCGTACCTCCTGTGTTTTCTTTAAAACGACCTGCACCTTCTACATCCATACAGAGATCCTATCCACCTATCAACCCTAAACAAACTCCATCATCAAAGGATTTGTTTGCTGTCACTCCTCTTTCTCCATGGTTGTTTCCTGCTACCACATCATCTGTGGCCTCACCATCTAACCAGCTAAACATACCTTTTGCGCCAAAGAAGCCACATTTAGTTAAATCCAATTATCAAAACCCCTTATCTAAAACACCATCCATACAAACCAACCATACCCAAACATTACCAAAACCCACCCAATCAATAGCTTCATCTTCCTCTGACTTTGACCCCCTCAAAGGATCTTATGCTAAGATCCTGGATATGTTGGTGGAGAATGCAACTGTTTCCCTACCCCCACTTAGACCTTATGATCCATCTAAACCTCGACCTATAGGTTATGATGAGTCTAAAATCTGTGCTTACCACCGCACACCAGGACATGATGTAGAGGGATGCAAAGCTTTGAAAGCCATACTTTGTCAGTCACCTCTCTCGGATAGAAAGGTTAAGAAAGACAAATTATGAAGGGAGAAACCTTTAGCTTCAATCCCCTCTCCTATACCACCTGTTCCCGCCTCACCAAGATCTATCATTATTACAACCCCACCTCTCAAAGACCATGACTTATCCCTACCGTCTTCCTCCTCTCGTGTTCACGAGATCAACATGATTAGTGTTGCTACTCGAGGGCAGAAAAACAATGGGAAAGCTAAAGAAAGCACACCTGCGGCCTCTCTTTCTCCGTCCACCATCCCGATCGCACCACCACCTAAAGTGGTTATTCGTGGACCTACCTACCCCGTCTCTAATGGAGTTGCCCACCGAACCATGATCAAACAACTTCACCAATCACCTGTAAAAATGACACTGTATGATCTCATTCAGACTTCTGAATCTCATCGACAAGCTCTCATTGAAATCCTTCAAGGGATAGAGGTCTTACCTAACGAAACCTTTCCCGTTACCTCCATCTTAACACCCAACCACGTTGCTTCTCTCACCAAACAATCTATCACTTCCGTCCCTGTACAGCAAACCGCTGCTGTCAGTTTCTCTGAAGACGAAATTGTTGACTTTGGTGCAGAAGATCTTGACCTCAGTCTTTTCATCTCAGCTTACATCCAGGACATCCACGTATGTCATGTTATGATTGACGGAGGCACTAGCCTAAACATCATCTCTTCCAAATCCTTCCAACAAATGAATATCCCCTCTAGCTGCATGTGTGCCAACCCCACCATGTTGTGTTCATTCAACGATGCTATTACTTCTACCTTAGGCACTATGATCCTTAACATTCGTGTAGGGCCACGTACCTTACCCAAACTCTTCTATGTCCTTGAGGGTGAATTCTAATACAACATGTTGTTAGGCCGCCCTTGGATCCAGGCTATGGGATGCGTTCCCTCCACCTTACATAGATGCATAAAATTTGAGTATGAGGGGAAATCCTACACTGTAAAAGCTGACGCTCCCCCCTTCAAAACCTGCAATATGTTATATCACCCTAATGATGTGCTTGTACCAGTCAAGACACCCATTCATCCAACCCAACCATCCACTTCAACCACACCTCAACCATCCATCTCAACCGCACCTACACCTTCAACCAATGAAACCACCATCGCAAATACCACTTCCTTTCCCATAGACAATATCCCAACCTCAGATCCCTTAGTAGATGTCTTTCAATGCCTTACGCTGGGGGAGTATCACCTGTATAATGTTAGCACGTTCCATACCCCACAGGAGTATGGACAGTTACATGCGCATCCTACCTACGACCGTCGTGTGGGGGAAGTAATCTCCTACGGACCACCTAATTTCTGCACCAACCTAACGTATGGGGGTGTCGATACATCCTCTGTCACCCCTGAACCTCCCCTTGGTGTGGTTCCCTTCCAATCTGATTTTCAATATCTAACTAATCGTCATTTCGCTCTCACCTTCCTGACGCGTTGTGCTTGGAAGGGCTTCGGTTTCGGTCTTTATGAACAAGGCCGACATACGATCATTCCCATGTAACTACACGCAAATACAAAGATCGTCGTGGTCTTGGATTCTCTGAACCACCTACACTGAAAACATCGCATATCATATCCAGCTATATCCACGAAGTCACCCCTACCGAACCATCATCACCCATTTTGCCATCGTCACCCATAGAGTCGATAGACCATGAATCTATCCCTCCTAACTTTTTTTTTTCATAAACGCTATCTTCTTGGGTCCTCTCACTTATCAACGCGATAATGAAGACCCATCTTCTCTTCCCCTTTTGTATCCAGACATGATTGAAGAGGACTCGACTTCAATTAATGTTGTTGAGTGCTAGGATGACGACTCCATCCTCACTTACCTTGGTGCGGACGACTCTTATATTCAACGTGCCTTGCCATCTGACACTCAAACCATGTTGAATGAGTCGACTATAGAAATCAACATCCACACCAAGGACGATCCTCACATTGTGAAGATTAGAAAATCTCTTACCACATCAGAACAAACTGCCTTCACTACTTTCCTCTGTGCCCGCACCCAAGCTTTCACTTGGTCCTACGCTGACATACCAGGAATTGATCCTGACATTGCTGTCCATAACATTACCCTAAAACCCGATGCCAAACTAGTTAAACAAAAACTGATAAAAATACATCCACGCATTGCCCTCTTAGTCAAAGAAGAGCTTTAACAACTCCTTTCTGTTTCCTTCATCTTACCTATTGACTATCCTCAATAGATCTCTAACATCATACCTGTTACTAAAGCAACGGGGGGACTTTGGATATGTACGGATTTCTGGGACCTTAACCTCACTTGCCCAAAGGATGACTTCCCCCTCCCAAGTATTGATCAACTTGTTGATCTCACTGCGGGCCATGAGATGCTTTCTCTCATGGATGGCTTCTTGGGATACAATCAAATTTTGGTAGCCCCGGCCGATCAACATAAAACTACCTTCATAACTCCTTGGGGAACCTTTTGTTATCGTGTCATGTCGTTTGGCCTTAAGAATGCTGGTGCGACCTATCAGCGGGCTATGACTTACATTTTTCATGACATCATGCACACTATCCTTGAGGATTATGTCGATGATCTTCTTGGAAAATCTAAACATCGCAGTGAACATCTCGATGTTTTAACCATTATTTTCGATTGCCTGTTACAATATTGTGTTCGTCTTCAACCAAAGAAATGTGTCTTTGGTGTCCTTTCGGGAAAACTCCTTGGTTTTATTGTCTCTTTGTGTGGCATCGAGGTCGATCCAGCTAAAGTCAAAGCTATCCTAGAAATGCCCCCACCTACTAACCTCAAACAATTGCGTAGTTTGCAAGGTAAAATCTAATCTATCCAGTGTTTCATCTCCCAACTCTCAGATCGATGTCAACCTTTCCATCACCTCCTTAAAAATGACATTGTCTTCTAATGGAGTGAAGAGTGCCACCAAGCCTTTGAGGCTCTTAAAGCCTATCTCTTGCAGCCACCTATGCTTATCCCACCTCAGGACGATCACCCTTTCTACCTTTACCTTTCTGCCACCGACCATGCTGTAGGAGCCATGCTCACACATCGTGACTCTGAGCATCGAGAACAAGCCATTTATTACATAAGTCATACTCTCGTGGATTACGAGACTAGGTATACACATGTAGAAAAGTTGTGCCTAGCCCTATCATTCGTAGCCACCAAACTCCGACACTACCTCCTGAATCACAAAACTTTTGTCATCACCAACGCGGACCCCATTCATTATATGTACACCAAACCACATCTAAACCAACGCATCACCCGATGGCTTATGCTCCTTGCCGACCTCGACCTTGAATTTGTACACCAGAAATCAATAAAAGGACAAACTATTGCAGACCAACTCGTGGAAGCCCCTTTACCTGGGGAGCAATTTACCAAATTTAATTTCCCCGACGAACTCATCGCCACTCTTTCACTCAGTGAGGAGTCGTATCCAATGACCCTCTTCTTAGATGGATCCAAATGCCAACGCAGCCGAGGAGCTGGCATTGTTCTCATTCCTCTTGATGCTGAGCCTATGTCTCTTTCATTCCTGCTCGATCTCCCCTACACTAATAATACAGCGGAATACAAGGCCCTTGTTTTGGGTCTCTAGGTTGCGTTACACTTAGGTGTCAAATCTATCAATATTTTCGGCGACTCTCAATTGGTAGTCAATCAAGTTATGGGCATCTACCAATGTAAAAATGAGGAACTTCAAAAGTAAAAACATTACGTGGATTCACTTTTGACCTTATTTACTCATTATTCTATCCAAACCATTCCCCACTCCACTAAAAAATTTACAGATACTATGGCTTGCTTAGCCTTGCAAATTCCTACCTCACCAACTGACTCTGACATATTTGTCTTGGTCCAACAACTCTTTGCCCCATCTTACTCAGCCCTGGATGTTTGTATGATAAATAATGTGTCTGCTAATTTATAGGATACTTAGTATCACCAATTTCATGACTACCTTACAACCTCTGTTCTCCCACCTGACCTTACTAGTAACAGAAAATGTGCTTTTCTTAAAAGTGTTTCTCATTATGTCGTCATGGGGGGACTCATCTATAAACGTGGCTTTGATGGCATCCTCCTTTGATGTCTAACCGGTGCGGAGGTCACCTATACCATCCAACAAGTCCACGACGGTATTTGTGGTGGACATTTTAGTGGCCTTGCCATGGCCAAACAGATCCTTCGCCTAGGCTATTATTGGCCTACTCTTAATAACGACTGCTACAAATATGTTAAGCGTTGTGTTATGTGTCAACAACATGCCAACCTTCAACATACTCCTAGCCATCCGCTACAGGTCGCACGAGATCTTTGGCCTTTCTCACAATGGGGTTTAGACCTTATTGGTGAGATTCACCCACCCTCTTCGCAACGTCACCATTGGATAATCACAGCAACCGAATATTACACTAAATGGGTGGAAGCCATTCCACTCATTTCAACCAAAAAAGAAAAAATCATCGAATTCATTAACCATCACATTATCTGTCGTTTTGGCGTTCCTCATCGCCTGATAACAGATAATGGAAAATCTTTCAAAAATAAGTTGTTACAAGACCTTTGTGACAACTTTGGTATCAAACTTAGCTTCTCATCACCTTACTATCCATAAGCAAATGCTCAAGCTGAATCTTCTAATAAAACCCTAACCAAAATCCTCATGAAAGTCGTTAATGATTCTAGAAGCAATTGGCCTGATCACATCCCCTTTTCCCTTTGGGCTTATCAGACTAGCATTCGTACTTCCACTAATGCCACCCTATTTTCTTTGGTATATGGTACCGAGGTTGTATTACCTCTTGAAATACAAATACCCTCCCTAAGAATATCTCTTCAGGATATTCTCACCAATGATGATTTCCGCCAAGAGCGGTTAGCCCAATTGGAGCTTCTTGACGAGCGTCATCTTACAGCTCTTGACCACCTTCAAATCTATCAAAAGCGCATCAAGCATGCTTATGATAAGTGACTTCATGAGTGTACCTTTAATGTTGGTGATCTTGTCCTCAAAGAGAATCAACATGTAACCAAACTAGAAAAGAGCAAACGTGGACAAATTTGCTCCAAATTGGATTGGGCCTTACATTATCACTCACATCTACAGATCAGGCACTTATCGTTTAGCTTCGCTTAATGGTAAACCTGAGCCTGAACCCCTTAATGCCTTGCATCTCCAACCATTCTACTGTTGAATTTAGTGTTACATCACTTCTTATCTACCTTGCGCTCATCCCTTGAGCTCATTTACCACCTCATACACTTTGTTTCATGCATCTCAAAATAAAATCAAGCTCACATGGTTTGGTCATAACCTCCCCTTAAAGATGCCTTCCCCTTTTTAGTCTAAGTCCATGACTTAAAAGTATCAAAATAACACGTTCTCAATTATACGCTTATGGGATATTCTTGAGTCAAACTTCCTACAAAACTAGATGCTTCATGCCAACCGACATCTAGACCTCTAAGTTATACATAGACTGCTCCCTCGAAGGACAGCTATGTGCAAAGCCACATTTGCTATTTTAAATAGACTACTCCCCCAAAGGACAGCTATGCACAAAAGCCGCATCTGCTACTATAAATAGACTGCTCCCTTAGAAGGACAGCTATACAAAGTCAGCCTCTATCAGAAGCTTCTCACATTGCTCAGCTTCGTGAAGACCTCAAGAACAACAAAATACATATCCCATATAGACTTCCCGCATCGATCAGTCTATATCCAGAAAAATAAAAGTAGTATTCAATAGCACTTTTGAGTCATGGACTTGTCTATTTAGGTTTGGTCCTCTTTCGTCTGCATAATCACCTTATAACAAGTTCTCTACACCCCCGATATACCAGCCACCTCACCTCACCATTCGTCAAAACAACAAAACTCAAGGGACGTGACGTATATCCGATATATTGTGATTATACAACTCTTTTCACCTATCGACTTCTCGCCTATGCAAGGTACCTAGGGATTCAAGCTCATCCTACATTAATATGTGGTTTGTTTAGCTCTTCTCAACTACGGGACACTTTTTCCTCTTTTACTCGAATCTAGGATTATGTGTTGACCTTAATCAGGACACGAGTTCCCTACTACTTGGGTAAGCTAACTTTCGCTTCACCTATACCTATACCAACATCGCCAATCCCTTACCAACACCAACAACATTACCCTACCAATATCAATATTTTTTACCAGCCAACAAATTGCCTAACTATAACCAAGTTGCCTAAATTCACCTCTCCCTGGTCCTAAGGGAGAACTACATCGGTCTGAGGCCCCTCCTTGCTTTGTGCAATGGGCTATGTAGGTAGCACTTAGGAGACATGGGGTCTCCCAAGGTTAGCTTGACCATCCCCTACCATAACCTATCATGTGTGGTAAATACAAATCTTTTTGTGTATTTCTATTTGCTCACATTCATCTTTATCCTTTTTCAAAACAAAACATTCAAAACACAACCATTCTTATTATTATCATACCTCAAATCAACATACATATTCAGTTTTATTTAGATGTTAAACACATACATCTTCTCTATCATCGACACGCAAGTCGGCATCCTTATTTATTCTTATACCTCTATGAAATTCACTTAGACCCTTATGCCTCATCCTGAACCAGGTGATGATTGTGATCGTCGACGCTGCTCGCCTGGCCTCTCCATCCTCAAAGGTGCCACTGCTATTGGTTCCTCCCACTGATCTGCTAACCTCTCTTGTAACATATGAATACGCCCTCTCGCGTGGCAGAATCTCGCCTCTAGTCTCTCCACTTGTGACTCTGCAACCGTTAACAATCCCGTTGTCTCATTCACCTGCGTTTGGAGCTGATGAACTAAACCCTGCAGACGATCCCTCTCCGCTGTAATCACAGCTATGTCAGGATGATCGGCCCTCTCACGTGAACCTCGCAGCTCTGCTACCCACCATATTCTATAAGCCTCTGTCGCTCCTGCATCCATTACCCTGCGATCGGCTGCTATCTCTTCTGGTCCTTCTGGAGGTGTCGGCCGGGGAGGTGAGAATGATGCCTCGGCGTCGATCCTCATGTATGGTCTATAAGCCATGGGTATATCCTGAACAAATCTAAATTGTCACCGCATGTGATCTAGAGGAATCCTCTCGTACTCACCTGGCCTGTGCCCTGCGATCCACCTCAATCGCTCTACACCCCTCAACTCCTCAGCTATGTTCTCCGTCACCATATAGTTCCCGTAAGGCCTCCAACGGATATCCGCAATCGTTACCATCTCCCACACCTACCTATAATACTCGATGTCCTCTGTCACGGCCTGGGATCTTGCCTCTTGTTCTGTCTGGACCCATCGTCTGAATCCCAACCTCTGCACTCCTGTCTCTCCCGACTGGACGGGTCGGCCTATTGGTCGCACACAAACAATGTGCTCATAGGCCCAACAATGTAATAAGTATGAACAATCCAGTGTCATCCTGTGTTTTCACCTGCAGGCCCATAAACCCATGTATAGCTCCGCCAGATATGCGGGTGCCCATGCGAAAGTCACGCTCCTTTCTATCATTTCCCAAATAATACACATCAATGCTTTTGGAAATCTTCCCCCATCCACCCTCGGTAATGCATAATACCCCACCGCTATCATTAATACTACTGCCAACCTTGTTGCCTCAGGTGTGTTGCATACATTATACCATAAGTGAATGTCAAACCTCACTGTGTCAAATCTCGTGCAGCTGAACCAAATACTGTTGTTATTGCTCCCCGCGCCGCACTCGGCCCTGCCTGATACACTGGTCTTCCAATAATTGGGAGCCTCAAGATTCTAAACACATCTTCCAACGTCACTGTCATCTCCCCTGTTGGCAGATAGAAGGTATTCTTTTCTGGATTCCATCTCTCAATCAACACCTGCAACATAGCATGATTGCGTGCGATTCGTGAATAATAGCGGATTCCACTTAACCCCACACGGTTTATCAATGCCCATTCAGCTGGTGTTACATCCGCTCGGATTCGTGACAACAAAGATGGCACACTATCATTCATCCTCAACCCTGCCTCTACCTGCATACATCAAAATGACACACAACCATTCAATAAATCAAATCCCCAAGTGTTTTTTCTCACATTCTGGAAATTCCTACAGTAACCGGTATCGGTTATAGATAACTGATACCGGTTATCTCTAAACGATATCGGTCACTGTCAATCCTATACAACCTACTTAAAACCACCACCTACGATAATTATTTTCTCGTTTACTCCTCTCTGTACCTACAAACATACGTGAAACCCCTGCTTACCTACCCCATAACACTCACTCCATCCCAAACCCTTGCCTATCACCTTTTCTTTCTCATCTCTATCCACTTACCTTCTCTCATCCTATTCATAAAACATGCAAGAATTAAATTACAACCAAACAGTTTACCTCTTGGGATGCAGCAGCTTGGGGTGGAACCTGTCTTCCCTCTCGTCTCTGCCTGCTGGATGCTTCTCCTCGTTCAGCCATGTTCACCACCCTCTTCAAATATAACTTGCCTTTCTGCCTTCTTAATCTCAGCCCACACTCACTTTACCTGTCTCTTTCCTCCTTATCACTCAATTCTTTCATGCAATTACCTGTATCAGTCGTCAAACAGCGTCGCATTCGCGTATTTAACTTGTTGCATGACTCTAAAAATAAGAACTTAAGTTGCCGCCCAAGCTTTTCTATTTTTAGAAAAGCTCGTTTTGGCATAACCGGTATCGGTTACCTAACCGATATCGGTCCTTAATCTACCGACGTCGGTTAGCTAACCGATATCGGTCACATGTCTCCTTTTGCTTAAACCTGGGCCTTTTCTTTATTTTTTGCAAATTTTTGTGGCGCCCGCCTCTTTTTCCTGCATAACTACACCATTATCACTATTTGTCATCAGAATCACATCAACACACATATATACACACACACATCACACATCATCTATCTACATTAAAATATATATCATCACATATTTCATCAACATCATCTATCTACATTAAAACAACCATCGACAAAATACATATCTACATTTTAATATATACATCAAACCCATCAGTATACACACCATGTGGATCAAACTCATCATCTATATACATTCAATTTCAAAAACCATCGACAAAACACATAAAACATTTTTTATACACACCATGTGGATCAAAATCATCATCTATATATATATCAATGTTTAAATATACAACTTCCCCTGCATGGGGGCCTCTGTGAGCTCAAAATAATACAAAGCCGGCACGCAGGCCGCTATCACTGTCAAAATCTCGACTCGGCTCGCAGGCCGGTCTCTCATGTCAAAAATATACTTGGCTCGCAGGCCGGTATCAACTATACAACCTGTACTCGGCTCGCAGGCCGGTATATACAACAAGAATGAATAAATAAATCATATGTAGGCACGCAGGCCTCTATATACATGACCGGTTCGCAGACCGGTGTCTATATCCAATATCCAAAAACCCATCTCCGCTCCAGGGATGTCTCAGCTCTCCCCACCACCCTCAGCCCCTCTCCCTACTGGTCCCTGTGCTGGCTCTCGCCTCCTCCCTGTCACCGACCCACCGGCTATGGCTGCCCCCCTGGGATCTCTGGCTCCGAGAGGTCTCGGCTCTGTGCACCGCATATGGCTGATAGTCAGCCCCGGTACCATCAAGGACATCCTGATAATACCGGGCCTCCGCTCTCGCCTCCATATAGCGGGCCCGTGCCACCATGGCTGCTGGGGCTGGTCCCCCGACTCCTAATAGTAGTGGCCCCTGTCCTGCCGGTACACCCTGTGCCTGTACCTGTGGCGGTGCCTGTGCCTACGGCAGGGCCGGTGCCTGTGGTGGTGCATGTGCCTGTGCCGGTGCCTGTGGCTGTACCTGTGCCTGCACCTGTGCCTGGGCTAACTGCCCCTGTAGTACCCCGATCTGTGCCTGTGCAGCAGCAAGCTGCCCCTGTAATAACTGCACCTGTCCTAAGAGCCGGTCCCTCTCCGCTATAACCACCGCTAAATCTGGCTGTGCGGGCTGTGCTCTCCTAGCTGCTCTCTCCCCTACCCACCAAACCAAAAAGGCCCCTGTCACTCCGGCATCATCCACTGTATCATCCACCGGCCTCTCTGCTACCCAATCTGGGTCAACGGGCTGCGGTGCAGGTAGTGGGGCCTCTACATCATCCCTCCGGTACTGTGGGAAGGGAGGTGGCTCATCCTGTCGCAGCCCCAACTGCCGTCGTACCCTCTCTAGGGGTATCCGCTCATACTCTCCGGGCCTCCGTCCAGCTATCCAGAAAGTATACTGGATCCAGCGCATCTGTGCTCGGGCTCCTCCTCGGGGCTGATGGCCTCTGTAGGGCCTCCATATAATGTCTAGTGCGGTCAAACCCTCTAGCATATGATGGTAGTAGGCCACATCCCGTCCTGCGAGCACCGCTCGTGGCTGGCCCACGACCCCCAACCACCTCTGAAAGCCATATCTGTATACAATCTGTGGCCCTGGCTGCTGGGGCAGCCCTACTGGTCGTATACATATGATGTGCTCATATGCCCAGCAGTGTAACAAAAATGTCGAGCAAATCCCAAATCACCTCATCCGGCGATAACCCCACAGCTCTCTGTATAGCTGCACCAGATATACTGGTGCCCAGGCATAGCACGTATGCTCCTCTACCATCTCGTGCAACACCCCCATCAAAGCCCATGGGAAGCGGCCTCCCTCTGAGTCTGGGAGGGCGAAGCATGTGATACCTATCATCATCAACACGGCAAGCCGTGTCTCATGTCTGTGTGCGCGATACATGTCGCCATAGGTAATGCTCACACTGTGATAGGTCAATAATGTGGCTGCATCCCCAAATACCTGAAGAATGCTGTCCATCACCATCTCCGCATCTACCTGGAACACTGCCTCCCCTACGATTGGCAGTCTCAAGATACGATACACATCCTCTAGGGTAATCGTCATCTCTCTAGTAGGGAGATGGAATACGTTGGTTGCCGGATCCCATCTCTCGATGAGGGCAACCATCAGGCTGTGGTCCCTATCCACAGCCCTATACCGCTGGACTCCGCCGAGTCCCACCTCTCGCATAATGGCCCACTGCGCTGTGGACACATGTGGCCGCATCCGTCTCAATAGCGGGGGCATCCGATCCCGCATCGTAAGCTGCTGGCGTGCCTGCAAAAACAACCCACTTCATTAGACCTACCCTTTACAAAAACAACTACCTTAACTCTATACCCCCTTACCCACCCAACCACCACCCGACTCTATAACACACATCTACACTTACCCTACACATCCCCTTTACCACCAACCAACCAACCAACCACCCCGATATACTCTAGCCATCTACCTATACCCCCGCCAATTTAACACCTCCTACTTCATACCCAACACCTACTCTATCCTACACCAACCACACAACCACACCATTCACCCCAATCACCTTTCCTATCAACTCTACCCCCTCCCTCTTCACCCCCAAACAAAAACACCCCCAAAAACACAAAAAACAAACAAAACAACACAACAACAAACAAACAAAAAAAAACAACAAACAAAAACAACAACAAACAAACAACAAACAAACCAAAACCTCAATGATGACCGGTACCAGTCACCCTCGACCGCCATCGGTCCCCCCTAGCACATTCTATGCACCGGCGCCGGTCGACATACGACCGACACCGGTCTACATAACAAATGATTTGCAAAATATTCGGTGACCGATGTCCGGTCACCTAGTGACCGACATCGGTCACTGTCCTAATCCCGAGCCGAACCCAAACGCGGCCCCCAAAACATCTTTTTACCTATTTCTCCCTTTTACCCACCAAAAACCCTACAAACCTACCCACCCTACCGTTTTAGACCTAACTAACCTACCTACCCACTCCATTTTACAAATTACTTCAATTTATTCATTATTTTATTAAAATTTTGGATTCCTACCCAAAACCCAAATCTAAGCTTAAAACTCATTCAATTCACATAAGGTAGAGTTTAGAGCCTACCGGTATGACTACACGTCATCGTGGTGGGATAGGTGGCGGTGGTCCAGCTGGTCCAGCACCTCCTGCTCCTCCTGGCTGTGCCATGGCTCCAAATCTCCTCAGCTGGGTCCTCCACCAATCAAATTCTGCCTCCTACTCGCTGGGGTCTACCAATCACTCACTCCTCCACTCAACTACTGCCAACTCAGCGTACAAACTCAACAAAATCAATTTTAAATCCAGACAAGCCGTATTGGTTATCAAATTGACAATGTGACAATGACAGGCCGTATTTTTCTTTTTATAGGTTTTTTACCTATAACCGATATCGGTTATATTGTGCCCTAAAACACCGGTATCGGTCATCTAACCGATACCGGTCATAGCTAACCGATATCGGTTTAATCCCTCTTTTACCACAATTTCTGCCCTTATTCACCAATCTCCCTTTCTCACCACATCGTCTATACCCTCCTTTGCTAAATAGCCTTTTTTGACTTCATTGGCCCAATTCACGGCCGCAATCAACCAACCAGGCCTGACCCAAGGCCGCAACCAACCAATCAGGCCCGACCCAAGGCCGCAACCAACCAATCAGGCCCACCCAAGGCCGCCAACCAATCAGGCCCGACCCAAGGCCGCAACCAACCATTTGGCCCGACCCAAGGCCGCAACCAACCAATCAGCCTTGACCCAAGGCCGTAACCAACCAATTTGGCCCGACCCAAGGCCGCAACCAACCAATCAGGCCCGACCCAAGGCCGCAACCAACCAATTGGCCCGACCCAAGGCCGCAACCAACCAATCAGGCCCGACCCATGGCCCTCACTAATCAATCGGCCCGACCCAAGGCCGCACCAATTAAATACCTCACCCAAAACCCGCAAATTACAATTTTATCCACCCATCGTGTAGCTTTTTGTTCAATCGAGCTCACCTGTTCGTGTTTTAGCATGATTAGGGTACTTGACTTGATCAGTCGACCAACTTTTCCTAGACCGAGACCGTGACGTTTATCTCAACCAAACCAACCATTTGGTACTGCCGAACATGCCTAAACGTTCCTGTACCTTACCCGTTATATCCCCTGGAGCTACTTCCTATGCCTTGGATACCAGGATTATATCACCCTTGTTTGGATAAACTATCGACCTTTGCCTATGAATTGCTTGTTTGCTCTTCAAATCATGTACCCTGGTCGCACTACTGCATTTCAACATGCGTCTGCTTCCTTGAACTTACCCCACCATCTTACCATCATCTCAACACCATTTTACCCTTTATCAACCCTATCCCTGATTTCACGTTACCTCAATCTGTGATAGATTTGAGGGGGATTACCCATACCCTTAACAGGAGTAACCACTTCTTATTATTGTCAGTGCAGCTTTACAAGACAAGCTACACGACAACAAGGGGCTAATGTAGACACCAAATTTGTGTCTTACGACCCCCTGTGCCCCGCATCTCATTTCGCAACCTAGCCTCACCACCTAAACCTTGCACAATTATTTATTAATTACCTTATAATTAATAAATCCACATCTTTCAAACCTGCCACCTCATTTCGCCACCTCATCATGACCTAGCCCTAATCCTAAACTAACCTAATTAAGACCTATAACTTGGTCTACATCCACACCCATGACTAATTACTCCTCACCCGCACCAAAACCAACCTAATAATGACTTGACCAAGCCCACAACTAATTCCTCGAGAGAAAAGGAGGGAAGGTTGGCTATTTTACTAAAAATAGCCCACTTTGACTTAACCGACATCGGTTCCTGCTCGACCACCATCGGTTACGTAACCGCCATCGGTTCCCTGTAAATGGCCTCCCCTAGCCAAAAAAAAAGGATTGGAATTCATTGGAAAGATCTAGGATTCACTTGGCAGAGTAGAGACAAGTGAAGAAAAGAGAAGTTTTTGCAAACAAGGACATCAAGCCCAAGACTGCAACTGAGTAACCAGAGCCCAGTGACACTCATCCAAGCATTGGGAGAGAAGATAGCTCATCTTTGATTGTCATATCATCCTACCTAAACCCTGCCTTCGTTATCATAGTCCTTGGACCTGTATCTTCATCAGGAACTAGTAAGTAGTGTCTTGTACGTTCTTTTAATAACATTTCTTGGACTTCTGAATCACAGTAATTATAAGTCTACTCCTAGATCCACTACCCGGTAACACCCTACATCTAACTATCATTCCTCTACCCTTACATTGCCCCCAAGAACAGCCCCCATACTCTCTGAGTCTTCTCCATCACCCCATTACCTATCCCCAATCATTTACCAGCCTTATAAACACCATAGCCACCTTATAGCCAACCTTCACTAAAAGCCCCTAAATCACTGCCCCTACCGATATCGGTTATCAGAAACCGGTACCGGTGACAGTGACCGGCATCGGTCACTGTGATTCAAAACCAAGACCAGCCTTTTCTCTATTGTTTTAACAAGGTAATTAAATTGTAATTTTGCAATAACTTCTTTGTTAGAATTTGTGTTAATTCGTATTAGCAGGGGAACTGACCACCTTCGAAAGGAAGTCCAATATTTCCTGGGCCCAAGGCAGTTCCCTCATTTATTGTCTAATTAGAATCTGGTGGTCTTGTATTCTTACTTGCAGGTAGTCCTTCCCAGACAAAAAGGAGTTCTTCGCAATCGATCTGATCTCTCTCTACGGTACGCGCACACCCTCCAAACATTCAACAGGTATTCCTCCTAGCCCTAACCCTTATCTGTTTCTCAAGAGAATGAAAGGATAGAAGCAACTCTATTCTAGGAACTGAAACATTCTATGCAAAACAAGGGTCTCTGATTAAGCACACATAAATCTTATCTGAACTTCCGTCTCCCAATGTTGTCAATGAGGATCGACTTCCCATTAACTAAGGGGTATAATGACCATCACATCCTTATAATACCACACCCAAGTAGTGCATTTAAGACTTCAAAGTCCCCAGTAAACTTGGCTCATAGTCATAGGCTGTGAGGGGGAAGGTTTGCATGTAAGACCTAGTTTCGCACTCTTCTCTGGCACATGGTACCTTATCTCTCAACCATGTCTCCCCAGCAAGGGAATGTATTCTCTTGCCTTAGCATTTTACAACTTCCTTGACCTCATCCAGGTCATCTTTTGAGGAGCCTCAACCTTTAATGTAATCTCCTTCTTTGAGGGGTAAACTCCTCCTTCTTCTCCGATGCATGACTTCTCCTTTAGATCACTAAAGGATTTCTCCTTGTAAGCATCCTGAATGACATTCCATGGTTCCTCTTGATATACCTCCTTTTGATGTGTCATGGTCTGTGGTATTTTCCATGAACCACCTCTTCCCTTAAACCAGGGTTTTCTTTCTTGGTACCTCCTTTGCATGCAAGGCTTCTACCTTGTTGTTACCAAACAGGTTCCAAACCTTCATCACGTGTTACCCATGGCATCCATTGTATGTCTACCTTCTTGGTGCTGACCATTGCAACACCCTTGTCTTTCTCAGTGTTGCTGATTCATGTGCTCAAATAACTCTAGGCACTCCTCATACTTATGCTTCTTTCCACACCATGAGTGATGCAATAGGTCTAGGTACTCTCATTTGTAATGCTCTATAGATCCATAATTGAAATAGGTTCTGCATGGGAACTCACTCCTTCCTCCCCTATGGTTACCTTGACCACAAAATCCTCCTTGAAAACCTCTTCTGTGCGCGCCTCCATCCTATGCGCACTCCTCATAATGGAAATCATCATTTTTAGAACTACTGGCAATGCTAGTTTGGCACACCCCATGATCAATGGCCTCATGGATCTGATCAATGAGCCTACAATCCTTAGTATCATGGGTCGTAGAGGTGTAAATTTTATAATAGTAAGATACATTCTTCTAAATTGTGCACATGTAACAAGGGACATCTACTTGCATCATGGTCCCCATGAAAAATTTACAATCTACTATCACAGTGCGTACTATCCTCTCGAGGGAAAACTATCCTTACATGCTGCCCTCTATCTTCACAATCTATACACCATAAACCATTGCGAGTCTCATGGAATGAGTTCATAGAAAAAATTCTCCAGCTACTTAGCCATAACAGCAATTTGAGTTCTAGAAATGGCTAACACCAGTATCAACACTTCCAATAGCCTCGGTGCACAAGAGTAGCTTCTAAACCTTCATGTGGTTCTGTGAAAGTTTTATGAGATAAGGCCCTTCTAAAAGGAGTGATCAACCTCCAACAAACTACTGAGCATGCATGCTATGAAGGGTGAATATCATATGATAAATTTAGACAAGAGAGTTTTAAACCATGTGCATCATACTCCCGCACACTCTTTGCCATTCCCTATTGAATCTCCTTCAGGGCATTGATATGCTCTTTCTGTTCAAACTCAGGGATGTGGAATTTATGCCAAGAAGGTGTTCTTTAAAGTAGTATAATCCACCACCATTTGATGAGGTCATATTTCCTATACCAGCTATGCACGTGCCCCTACAAATCATTACAAACTAACTAGCATTTCCAATCCGGGGTTGTGATCCCCTTTGCACGCCATAGAAGTTCACACTTGTGAACATGTTCTACAACATCTTCAATACCTCTGTAATTTGGAAAATTTAGAGACATCTCAAAGAAGACTTGAGGAGGTGGGTGGGGCCCTTATCCTCCTGAGCCAGAGCCTTGGTTCCCTCCGGTGTTTCCTCCACCACTCGGATCCACCAGATCCACCAGATCCTGATTGGAGCAATCCTCCACCCACCTAAGCTGATCCACCAGGTCCTTAGGTTCACTCCAAGGGTCCTTTCAAAGTTCTACTGAACCATGACCCACCATAATGCCACTACCACTAGGTCCACCAGGTCCATGTAGATGGTCATGCTAAGGGTCCCTAAAGTTCCATTGAACTGTGCACCATTGATGGTCTATGATACTACCCCATTACCACTGGATAAAAATGTTATTAGAACATAGTGCACCCTACGCCACTTTCAAACGTGAGACCGAAGGCTTTGTGTACTTGCTCCTTGTCCAAAAATCCCTCATAAATATTGCATTCAATAGTATGCTTAGCCATAGAAGTGGGATGAGAAATTATATCTCCTGGGTGTGGATCTTCACTTCTACTGGTATACAACTGGGTCAACAATACTCCTTCCTTGATCTAGAAAACCAAGTGCCAGGGTTTGGTCACTAGGTGGGTTCAGATACATGCCAACGACTCTTCTCTATCCACATGAAATGAACTCTCATTAGAAGCTGAAGGGGTCTCTCTCTTACAAGGTGCTTGCCAAGATGGGGTAACACAAACTGACTTAGGTTCCACGTCCTCTGTGAACCTCAACTCCTTCCCAATGTCTGCCTCCATAGATCCATCACACTTGCAACCTCATGCATTGTCTAGAAATCTCACTTTCATGCTTCACTATACTTGAGTCGCATCTCTTCCCTTTCTCTCTCCATCGTAATATCTGCCATCTTCCTCCACCCTAGCTTCCTTGCCCAGTGCTCAGAATGGTTTAGCTCGGCCATTAAGAAATACCTCTAAACTCAAGGTAACAATCAAGATCTTCATTGCCATAGGAATAACACATAGAAATGATCCTCTAGGCTTCCCACATAAATTCAAACTCAGCAACTTCCAGACAATAATATGTATAAATAGTGTACTCCAGAGTGTAGCTAGCCAACACACCTTTCCACCAAATATCCACTGCATGAGTCCACGTTAGATCTGCATCCTATAAGCTTCTGGTATTCTTCTTAGGTCCAAATGCATGATCTATAATACCATATTGATCTAGACGCATATGATCGAGAGCCATTCATACAACTCTACTGGGAAGCGAAGTAAAATCTTTCATACAAATCATGGTAGAGGTTCTCTTCTACCCATCTACATGCATCAAAATTAGATCCAGTGTTGAATCTCTAAGCAAATTCATCCTCCATGCTCTTGAACCATGATTCAACAAGTGCTTTCTAAACTTAAACGCTTTGTCATTACTCATTATACAGATCATGATGTATGCTATTTCCCACTACAATTTTGAAAAGAGGTTCCGGCAAACGGAACCAAGATGTAGTCATTTTTACACCCATCACAAAGGAAAGAAATCCCATGCGCACCGGCCTATCACCCAGTGGGTGCTGGGCACTCACCCGAGGCACGCACGGGTGCCGAGTCTCTCTTTTATGTGATTTTAGTGGGAAACATCATCTATGATCCGAGTTTAAGAGATTTGAGAGGAAATAAGACATACAAGCACCATAGAGCTCAGAACAGCTTCTAGATCCTTGCAGTCATTCCAGACAGAAAAGTTCTTAACAGATTATAGAACTTACACCAAAACAGAAAGGAAGTTGTACAAGCATTCATACTTAGTTCATAAACATAAATGAAAAAGAGCTATGAAGAAGGATGTATGCATCAGAACCATTAATATTCATATTAACATAAATTGGTAACCTCATTACATTCATTAGGCCCATTACAGAATGTCACAGAAAGGTAGACCACAGTCATGCATCACAACTGGATTCATGTCCTAAGCATCTCATAAGAAAATTTCTATAACCCCCATCCCCTTGATACATCCTTTCCTACAATTATTATAACTTCCTACCAGTATTTCTTAGAGTTCCTCCCTCATATTTCTTTCTCAAAGCTATCCGATCTATCTCTACTCTCCTATATATCTCTCTTTCTTCTATGAGTGCTTGTATTTATAGGCATCTTGAAGTGCCAACTCATCCTTATGTGGCCTCAGATCCATCCAAGTGTCTGAATGTGGTCCTCCATGGGTGCATGCTCCTTCAGGCCTGAGCTCACCACTCCTTGCCATGATGGTCCTTCTATGGAATCTTCTATCGTAGGGCATATTCCTTCCAGGCCACCCTGTCACCAGGCTGGCACCTTATCCACTCAGGTCATGTTTTTCTTGCGTCCTATCCGATAGGTCAAAAAAATGGCTAAGTCCTAGATTCTGCTTCGTGGGCGCGCATCCCAGGGTTCTACCAAAACCCTACTTGAACCCTTCCCTGTGCACCTTATCTTGCGCACTTTTTTAAACCTCATGCGCCTATGCGCCCTTTTTGGACTTAGTTGATATTTTAGGGGCCCAACAAAATATATCATGTATTCAAATTGGGAGAAGAAGTAGGAGGTGTAAGAAGTGTGTGGAGAGGTAAAGATCTATGTAATAGAGTCTAATAGTCTCATGAAGATGTGAAAGTCCATGAATTAGCTATATAAATATTTTGAGGTGATATCTTGTGTATGAAACGTATTTTTTAATCAAAGTGTATCAATACTTTTAATGTGTTCATGATATGTAAATGTTGAATATGGTGTGAGAGTGTGTGTAATTTCAATGTGTCATTGGTGTGATTCAAAGAAGGTGATACCTATGGTAGAAAGTTTTTATGTAAGTATGGAGCTTAGTTTCATGTATGTAGGTAAGGTAGTGTTGTTATTAATTTGAATAGATAAAGTAAATAAGACTAGTTAGAACATTTTTAAATAACTAAACCCTAGTTCATAGAAGACAACAAGTAATAATAACGAACATATGTTTGTGTGTGTGGATTGAGAAGGCCAAATAAAGTTAGTTCTGAGGTTGACAGTCACTTATTTGGTATTGACAAGATTTGAACTCGAATCGAAGATTGAAATTGGTGCAAGATTCCATATGGAATCATATAACAAAAAGGACCTGTGGAGACTAATAATACTACGTTGTGTTAAAATGTTATTAAAGGAGACAACTGTTTGAAGGATCATCTCTTGATAAAAAAAGAGAACTTGGAACTGTAACTATGCACAATTTGAGGGTTTTGAGATAACAAGGTAACCTGAGTATGTTGTTCACAACATGAAAATGGTTTTAAGGAGACTATACAAGAAATGTGCATGAATGAGAGAATACAGAGGCCAAATGGGGAGTCAAGGAGAAAAGAATAACAAATAATCATTTTCCTGGACTATAAAATTCTATCTTAGGGTTAGAGATTGAAGTTTGTCTAAATATTAAAACTTACCTCTATAGTATTGATAAAAAATCTTGAAGTAAAACCTAGGGTTTTAGGTTGTATGAGGAAGATTCTAGAGGAAAGGATATTTTCTTGATCAAATCAGTGTTAGTCTGACATGACTGTGCATGTACATATTTGGAGAAATTGGTGTGGAAATAGAGTCATTCTTTCATCTGTGAAGATCTAAGAAGACTTTGGTAGTTGTTAAGAGAAACTAAGGAGGTCAAAAATTACTTTCCCATATTTGAGATTCAGTGTACTGAGCGATTAATGAGAAAAGTGAATAATGTAAAATCAGGATTAAGGGGTATTGAAACAAATAATAGTGAGCTAGTGATTGTTTTAAAGGAACATGCAAGTAAAGTGATAATAATAGGTTTATGAATGATTGAATAAGTATGTTAAAGCTTTGATGGAACATTAAATAGGTCCTTATAACTAATAACTATGGAAAATGCATACTGTCCATTTGGGGGATAGTCAAGATAGCGTGAGAAACCTTAAAGGGAACAAACAATAATTGAGTAGAAGTAATTTGAAGAGGAGAGTGGAGTGTTGGAATAAGACAAGGGATTTTTAGGATGGGAAGATAAATGATTAACAAGAGGAATTAAATAAGGAAAAACAAGTGTAAACCGAGCTAAGAGGTTTGTAGGTTCAGTTGTACAAGAAAGCAAGTAAGAAGTCATGATAGAAATCTTGATGGACTGAGACAAATAATTCTTATGAATGATGAGAATAGCCTAGACAAGTGTGAAATAATTTAAATAAGGTGAATTTAATTCTTGAGTGCATTGGAAGGTAATAAAACCTTGAAAGTGCCTTAAAAAACCATAGTTAGATCTTATTGAAGCCCTAAAGAAGAGCAAAGTGGAGCTTGGAAGTTTTTGTTTTGAGAGTTATCATAAAATATACATGAGTGTAAGAATGATGAAATGAGTATCCAAATTTTATTTTACTTTTGCATTAAGTTTTGTAGTTTTCTCTGAATATGGAGCTTTGTATAAAACCAGGGCTAATTGAAAAGAATTGGCAAATATGGTAAATTTAGTATAAAAACAAATGGGTGTAGAGTTACTTGATGAAACTTTGTAGGATGATTGTTGGGATAAATGGGTCTTCAAAACGTTTACCAGTGACCCATGAAACAAGGTCGTGTGGTTTTTATGCTGAAAAATTCCATTTTGAATGGTTAGAAGGAAATAAGAAGGCATATAGTGACTTTGAAATAAGATGAATTACTGAGACTTATTCAAGCTTGAAGACATTTTTGTTTATGAATTGGAGATGTTGTAAATCCTTCATAAGATTTGAATCATTGTATATAGTAATTTTGGGTAAAAGAGCAAGTTTTATTATTTGTGAAAAAGTGAAAAATTGGGCGACCTTTGAATATTGCTTTCAAATGATTGTTCTAACTTTTTCTGGTTGTTGTTTATGACGATCCTCTACATCATCAAGGATATCAACAAGGGTAGGCTATCCCATTATCATTTCATCATCATTCATTTTCCTTTCTTTCATATCCTTTTTCCTAGCCAGATGAGTACACCAAACTATCTTGAGCATGTTATGTAAAATAAATTTAATAAGATCAAAATTTTTATAATTCAAAAGCTTCACCATGTTATTATTAAATTTATTGTAATATCATTCCCATACTATACCATATTTATAAATTAAAAAATTTCTAAAGATATATGCAAACATTAAATAAAATTACATTACTCAAAATATAATCGAGCTTATAGAAACTGTGTTAAAGATTTTTTGTATTCTAACGTATCTATTGATAAAAAAAAATTAAAGCCTTTTTCGTATTATAACATTACTAAAGATAAACATAGACATTACATAAAATAAAATTACTAAAGAAAAAATCACAGATTATACAAAAATATTTTAATTTTTTTCATAACATGATTATGTAATTGTATTACCATTTCCCCGCATGGATATACTTACATACAAGACCATCACTAAAGATAGATTCACACATCAAAGAAATAGATTCTATTTTTTATTTGTAACATAGATATGTAATTATTTATAATACCATTACTAAATATATACTTATAGTAAAACATTTTAAGGGTTTTTGAAATTAATTGTAATACCATTTCCTAAGATAGATTCCCAAATTAAAAAACAAAATCAAAGAAAAGTTTCCTAAAATAAATTTCGAGACATTAAATAATTGTAATTGGTTTTTTGATTTAATAACATATTGGATGTCTTCCACATCCTTCAATGGTTGCAACAAAGTCCAGAATCCGTCTAACAAGTGTTTGTCTGTAGATTTAGATCTTATGTTAAATGTTTTTGCAATTACGTAGTTCTCCACATCATTGAACTTGTTTTTCTGTAAAGATTTATTTATAAGAACTGTATTCTTACAATTGTAAGATGCATTAAACAGGAACCAAAAGGTTTTAATTTAATTGAGAAATAATTTGGGATTCCCAGAACCTTGGTAATCAGTACGTCTGACCTTGACACCATCTTCGTGTGTAAATATAAACTTGAAGCTGCCAACATATAAGCATATGTTTTGAAGTAAGGAAGACATCATGTCATTTACGTTTGAATTTCTCACTGATGTCCATAACACTATTTTGAATTTTTTTTGCAACATTGCAAGAAATATTTAACATTTGGTCTAAGAGAATAATATTTATTTTTGAGCTTGATACCACCAAACATTGTTTAACATATCATGTGCCAAATCAACATTGTGGATGGTGTGTTCCAAAACATCATTTATATCGAATATTATCAATTTAATGTTGTATATGTTCTTATATGCAAATGAAGAAAACCGTAATCAAATGGTTGTGGGTGGTGAATTAATTTAAAAATAAAATCACATCCATGTTTTCATAGTGTATTAGGACTATTTTGTTTGCAAATTTTTTTTGAATCAAATGAAATGTTTGTGGGCGGGGACCCTGTAAAAATATAATGTAGTTATTTCATTCGATCTAAATGTGTTATAAATTTTTTATTTTGTAAGCAAAAAATAATATTCAAGCACGAATAGTATGTTTGAAGGTTTCTAGTGATCTACACATGTTCTTGTGTTGTCCTACATGTTTCAACCATGTACATAACTGATTTTAAATCAAATAATCAGCTGTATATTTTCCATCAAATCTCCAACAAGTTGGGGATTTGAGAGTAATTTCCTCTTTAACATATAAATACATTAATCTATTGTCATCTATCAAAATAATATTGTTTTCACCATAGACATTACCAAAAATGTCTAGTATCTACTAATTGGTACTTGTTCTGGTATTACATTATGTACTGTCCCAAATGAACGTGAAGTAGATATTTCACAGCTAACTATATTTTTCAATGAAACTATTTTTGTTAATGTACTCACACAACTTATACATTTGTACTCTCAACTTATAAAGGACGTGTTGGCATACAATTTTTTACGGATGCGAAATGTGTCAATAGTGTAAAGGGGAAAAAGTCCCTCCTCAACTATGGGTGAGTTCCCCTTAGTGAAAACTAAAATTTTATTTACAACTATACATTCAAAATAGTTTTTTTGGGGGGAGTTTTGGGTTTTATGGAAGAAAATAAATAGATATAAAGAAATAAATAAAAGTAGTTGAATATAATGTAAGAAAGGATGAATGAGAGTGAGGAACAATGCATGTAAGATTAAGCAAACACATATCATAAACTCATATACACCACACGAATAAACATAGTGAATGACAATTGAAAGAAAACATCATATTCTTAGAGAGTGAGAGTTTTCACATTCATTAGACATAAGAATAACAAATTCTTAAGAAAAGGAAACACATATAAGATACAAAGCTCTTCATAAATGCTCCTTTATTCCTCTTCAAACAAGAACACAAAGTTTCTTACTATCTCTCTACAAAACATTATTTCTCCTTGCTCTCCAAAAGTCCCTTTACAAATGAGCTCTAACTAGCTTTTATAACCCAAAAGTTGGTTATAAGGTAGTTAGGGTTTACATGACATCACTTTAGGGCACAATTAGGTCACATTATAATTTATATCTTTATTTTAATAAAGTAAAGTGACTTTATTAAAATAATACAATTTTATCACATAAGTGACCTAATTAAAACTATTATTACACTAAAAAAGTGGGTACATGTGGACCCCACTTGGATAATGACATGGTAAATTAAGATATTGACACATGGATTCATTATGACACTTAGGATTAGTACCTTACCCATTGGGCCAAGAGGCTTCCTATCTCACTCGTAGGAGAAATGAACTCATTGGTTTCCAAGGGAAACCAAAAAAATATATTAAAAATATCATTTTGAGAAACTTGGATTCAAACATTTATCCATTTTGAATTTTCTATACTTTTCAATTGATTCCAAAATCTTCGCTCTTCATGAAAGCTATGAGGTGCGAGACAAGTTTCAAAAATGACTTGTATTTCCATAATTTTATCAAGAACTTCATGGAATTACACCATTCTTTCTTCCATATTTACAAATAAGTTCTGGAGTTTGATGAGTTTATCAAGTGAATCAGGGCCAAAACTTATTGAAGAAATATATTGATTTTTGATCAGATTCAAAAATTCCTCTTTTAGAAGCTACACTAAGATCCTTTGATTGTGCTCATTGACAAAATTGCAAGGGATCTGCTCAATGAATTCTTGAATGACACACATGATTATTTCTCCTTTTTATTTTATATCATCAAATTGAGCCTGAACATCAATCAACACCATCTTCCTATATTTAGAAAATTTAAGCCATTGAATATGAAGACCACGCTGATTTGATTGCATAATTCCCTCATCGACAAGAGATGAAAAACCCATTTGTGCGAGTCCATGAATCTATGGAACAATTTTGTTGATAGTGTTTGTTTTATCTTTTAGAGACTCCTCAAAATATAATATAGAATCCATATAGGCATGAATATTATCATATATTTTAATTGCTTCATCAATTACCTGAAAACCTTGTATCAACACATTGTCGATCCATGCTTTAGTTGCTTGACCCATACTATTTATCTCTTTTCATAGTGTAAGGGTCTCTTGATTTGACATTACCACTATGGAGGGGATTTGAATAGTGGAAGAGATTGGATTGATTATATGTTGGATGTATGTAACTAACTGTCAATTTTCTTCTTTAAGATGAATATTCCAAAGAATGTATTTCTCCATCTTCCGTAGAACCATATCAACCGATTCATGAGTGTGATCTACATCATTATCCATGGTTGATTTTCCAATCATCACTCTAGAGACTTCATAGTCTTCAACAGTCATTTCTCTTTTGTCTTTATCAACAATCGGTGTTGTTATATTCACATATCGAACTCCATAGTCATTGATAGGATTGGCGATGAATTTGGGTTTTTTGGGAGTGTTGGAATTAGTCAATGATGCAATGGCCTCAAGATCAATTGTAATTGGTTTGACTATCCTTTTCCTCTTTTTAATTTCTCCATGGAGCCAAGAGGGGACTTCTTCAACTATTCTCCGCCAAGGATCCTCATATTTGATGGGATTTGTTCGAGCATTAGGGGCGAGGGTTCATATTTAAGAGGTTCCCTCATAACATCTTAACACTAATGAGGAGGAGATGTTACAATGTATTCATGGTGGATTGGAGAAGATTGCAGAGTACCTTTATGAAGAGGAGGTTCAGGTGAATTTAAATTATGGATTACTGGAACTTGCACCTGATCCGATACCACAAATTTCAAGGTGGTATTTTCAATCAACCCTTGAAAATCATTGTGAGTTAATGAATGATAACTTGAATTTGATATTATAGAAACACGTTCCTTTCCTTCTTCAATTTATTTTGGTTTCTCAAGTTTCTTTGTTGTTGAAGGCTGATCATGAGATAACTTTGATCTCCATTGTTTCTTACTAATTTGAGTGTATGATGAGACATGTGTTGCAAGGTGAGAGGATGAATGGGTGGATTGCACAATTCTCTTCTCACTCTGACTGACTAGCCTTTGATCCTCTTGTGAATTTTTCTTTTCTATAATGAATCTAGCTAAAGCTTCTTCATACCAAATAAGACTTCTCTTGAGCATTTGTTGGATTCTCTCATCAACTGATGTGTCATCCCATCTGGATCAATTGACCTTAGGAAGAGGAGATGTTGTAACGAAATCATATTCAAGATCAATCATATCTAGAACATTATCACTGAGTCCTTTAGGAACTTCCTTTAATTAGAACGAGGCAATTTGATCTAAAGTCATCTTGAAGTAGTCACGACGTCGATCTTCAAATTCATCTGTACAACCAACCCAAAAATCCTCTACTTTTGGACGATGTTTGTATTTAGGTCTTAAAATATCTTTGTAAACCCATAGATATCGAACTTCCATCTTCTTACAAATGGATGCAAAGTCATATTGGTCATTTCCTTATCCATTGATTCAGCTATGTGAAATGATGGACACTTGTACACACCAATTGAAATCGGGAAATAGGCATTGGGATGATGTTTCTCTCCCAAGAAGTGGTTCACTAATGCCAATTATCATGAAAGTTCCATGAGATCCCATTTTTCACTCATGTATTTAGGCATCTTATAAGGTACTCCACTAAATCCATCGCCTCAGATGTATGACAAATTGGGAAATTGAATGAACCACAAGCCCCATCATGAAATCATTTCCTTAGCCTGTTGTGAGAATATCTCACGTGGTTTATTTGTGAGCATTCTGATAACATAAAAAGAGAAAAGTGTCATTAACATAATGAAAATGGTGTGAAATTGATTTAAACTCCAGTTGTGGATAATAGTGAAAAACACTATTTTTCCCAGGTGTCATGGTGCCTCTAGTTTCAAGACCAGTAAAAATCCTTCTTCGTGCCACTACATAGACTAGGTAAGAGGTCATGTAAAAATGACCAGTCATCTTTACTTTAATTAATTTCTTGTGTAAGGTATCACTGATGATGATAGCCTAATCTATATGAATCCTTTGATCCAAATTACACAGATAAACTTATACATCCATGGTTGAAAGTAGCGTGCAGAGGGGATGCCAAATACTCTACTCAATAAAGTGATCATGTATACAATCTCATCTCAAAACTCAATGTGGGGAAATTATTTAGGAAGTTGGGTAGCATGTATTCATGTTGACTAACCAGTTCTTATTCATCACTTTAGAACATTTACGAGTCTTCATCCCAATACTGTTGTGCAGACTCTTTAGTAATTTCAGCATTCTCTTCATATTCTGGAATCCTAAGCAATTCTTCAATGTGCTCATGTGTAACCAATAAGATGGCTCATTATTATGGTTGAAAACTCCTCTTTTCTTAGGATCATAGTGCATCAACGTGCAATGATGACGAGTTGGACACTAAACGGAGATTGGAAACGTTGGTTCTTGTGGTAAGCCATTGCGGTACATGCATTGTGAGAACAATGTATGACCTTCAAATTTTGATCTGTCACAAAACTGACTCATATTAACATGATCCAATTTGTTATCAGTTATATGGTCGTAATCAGAAACCGATGCAGAATAAGGGAATGACACCTTGAAATTCATACTTTAGTGTTGATTTATTTTTTGTCTACATCATTAAACAAAAGCAAGAGAAATTAAAATAAAACACAATTTTACACTGTCGGGTCTTCGTCTCCAAATTTCCGCAAAAGACAAGAAAACAAGATTTTATTTAATTTATATCTTTTACAAATCTCATCTCATTTTTTTTAAAACAAGCAAAATAAAAAATGAAAATATACAATTTAATTGCCGTAATTTGTTTAATTTCTTTCTCTTGGCGAGCTTGAGTTACAACCCATCCGTGGTGTGCTCGAACCCGAACCTTCCTTAGTATTCACAACCAATTTCCCATTTACACTGGTTAGTGTCTGAGCATGAATATGGATTATTTTGTTTTCACGCCAATTTGTTGAAATCTCCTGTCAATACATTGGTTTCGGTTTTATTTTAATATATTTTTAAAACAAATTCGCTACTGGTCTGGATGTATTCTTGAGTGCCAAGATAATTCCTTCCCTCAGACGTTGCCAAATCTTGCCACAATCTCCTGCACATAAAACAAATGATTTATTCTATTAAAATGCAGGTCGTATTTTCCTTTAATCCTCCACGTCGAAATTTAAACAACCGAGCTCCTATATTTTGACTGAGTATTCAACCCAGGACGGGAATGAGTAAAATTTATTGTTATTGGTTTGCAGGTTGCATTTCCTCTCTTCCTACTAGCTAGGCGCCTATTTTTCCTTCTCTAATTTCAACGTGAGCTTCTATTTTGATACCCTTTCAGCATGTGCTAAGAATGAAGGTATTTGAAGAGCGCCTATATCTACTGGTTTGCTGGGCGCCAATGATTCTTTATTCCCTCCAGGTGCCAAGTATGCAGTATTTTTGTAAGAATGTGGAATAATTATTTGTCTCTTCTCCATTGCGCAGACTTTGAGCATTAATAAAGTAACAAAAATATTTAAAAGACTGATTTTCCTTGCTCTTTGCATGAAAAATATATTTGACTTGGAATTTAATTTGTTGATTCACCGCATATTTGCTTTGCTTCCAACTTCCATTTCTTCAATGTGCTGCTTTCGCTAGAAGTTTGGGTCATGTGCTCTCGGAAGTATTATCTCGCCTACACAAGAGAGAAACAAGTTGGAACAAAATAGAAATCAATAATCGATTAATTTCCCCTATAACTACCTTTGTAATTTCAGGAAGAGGGAAATAAGTGTGGGAATGGAGAAATAAAGAAGTCGAGGAAATTAAGGATTTTCTATTGTGTGGAGAAAAAATCTCAACGGTATGTGTATGGGAAGTGATTAAATTTTTACTGGATTATCGGATTCTGTTGAATGGAGAAGTGGGAGTTACACCCCACTATACCATTAATTCAAATGCAGTTAAATAATTAATTAATGTCTTTATAAAATTGATATTATTAATTTGATACTTAAATTTAGAATTTAGTTAATAAAATTGATAATATCACTTTATTATAATTTAATTAATTAAATTTTAACTAAATTAATGATAGTAAATTAATTACTTAATGTTAATGAATTAGTAACTTGAATTAAATCGAAGTTACTAATTATTAAAATTTAAATAATTAAATTATTATCACTAATGAAGCGATATGAACCATTTTACAAAGTTGTGGAGTGTGTAAGCACAACAGACATTAACAAAGGCGGAAAAACAACAATGCAGTCTTATGACATAGTGAAATGATGTGGAAGGATGAATTGGCGAGATATTAAACATGAAAAGTTTCAAAATTTTCCCGAAATTTAGTGTGTTAAGTTTCAAGACAACACAATGAAGATATAAATACTCCCAATTTATAAATGTATAATCTCAACATTTAAAACAAAGAGTGAACATATGAATGTATATTCTTTCCAATGTTAAGCAGTAGCATTATAAAAACATTTTGAAATGATAAATAGTTATTTAGTTTTTGCTTGCTCCAATTTTTTGTGGCCCTCTACAACACTCAATCCCTGAGACATTATTAGTGTTAAGTTTCTGTATAAATCAGTCACTAACCACATATCTTTGAAACAATTATCTCCAATGCTTTTCCTACCAAACCTAAAGTTTTCTGGAGGGTTTCCCTTTGCACCTATTGTGATACATAATGTGTCTTTAGAATTGAAAGAAATATCATATCTACTCCAAACCTTTTGTAGATCTCTTATTGCAATTCCATTACATATATTGCAATGTTTTTTTCCCCAAATAAGTACTGGATTCAATTCAATTACTAATTTTTTATTTACAAATTTTGTCATATTTTTAACCTCGCTAGAAGTGAGATTGTCAGACCAGAATCCCACTTCAAATTTTGTTGATAGTAATTTTAAAAATTCTTTCAGGCCACCTCACAGGTTGATAGTATCCTCGCTGAACTTGAATGCCATCTCCTTATGGGATTGGTTTTTCTCATATAATAAGCCCTCAAAATCTATAATAAGTAAATAATGTAGTGCCCACTTTCCTTTGACACCTTTTATTACTGATCATGATACTGTAGACTATATGACATACATTTTTTTATAGTTTTGATTTAGTATGGTGTTAGATGTCAGATCCTGGATTATTGTTGAATCAGTTTATATATAATGCATGGTGATTATTAGAGACACTCAAATGTGGATGATAATATACTATTGACATGGATGTTTAATGGAAGTTATTCATAAATGTGATTTTGGAGATTATGAGTAAACCTAGAAAAGGAAAATTATTTGATGATGATATAGTTGTCGATATAAACTATAAATGATTTTTTTGATTGCCTTGGTGATTGTTGTGATTCATATGTATAGATAATTTTGTGATTTTGTTATATATTCATTTTGGACGTTCTGATATGGCCACGAGGCTGAAGGAGGTATTTGTATTTTGCAGGTTTAAAATATCACAACAAACATTGGGGGATTAGAGACTAACCAAAGTGGAATTCTAGGTGAATTCGACAAGGTCACCATGGCAACTTGTTTTGTGTGTGGGTTGTATTTTGTTAGAGATTCCCATGGGGGGATTATCCTTACATACGACCATGGGTTTGTGTATTTTATTAATGTGTTTCTTTTATTTATTGTTGTATGTATTTTATTTGTAATGTGTCATCTTCTTTTAATAAATTAATTGTGATAGATTAATGTGAGGAGATCATATGTTTAAAATTTAAATAAATTAAATTGGGATATGGGAAAGTAATTATTAGAGTTGTTGGCTGTTGTATTTAATATTTAAGTGATGTGTAAGTTGTGTAAGAGATTGTGTAAGGTTGTTTTTGGAGTAAGAAATACTCCACCTCCATAGAAATTTGATTTTGTCCTTGGGGCAGTTTTTTGAGGCTTGTGGGACAAGTAAAACTTGTCCCATGCCTCTAAATTTAATTCACCAACCTTACTAATGGTTGGAGATGTGATTTTTGACTTCTATAATGAATTTTATTCATCATGTTGCTTGTTTTGGATTGCAATCTGTACATTTCATTTATTTTTTTGTCCCTAGAGGTGTGGGCTCTTTTGAGTGTGTAAGTAACTTGTCATTTTCACCCACCTCTTTATTGAGCCTTGGAGTTTGGAGTTTGTCCTTGGTGTTTGAATGTGAGGATGTATGATGTGGCATCCTATATGGATCCACATCAACCTATTCTTTCCCTTTCCTATATATTTCAAACTCTCTTCTTGTTTTGGGTTGTTGAACCTTTTTGTATTCTTCCTTGGGGGCACATTTTCTTGTCGGAGCTTTGGTTTTTTAAGAAAGTTTTGGAGATAGATTTGCATGTTTGGGAGCTTGCTGTTTTGGGTTGTGTTTGGCATTTGAAGCTTGCTATTTGGAGACCAAATAACCATGGAGAGGTAGGAATTTAACTCTCTTAAATTTATGTTATTTTTTTGCTGTGTTGTGTGGAAAATGCGTGCTTTGTTTTATTTGTTACTTGGTGGGGTAGACTGCCTTAGGGAAGGTGTAGGAGAAGGCTATGAGGAATTCTTGTGGGGGGCATAAGGGAATGCCATGGGCATCATAGTTTTGTGGAGGGATTTTGGGCTTGGGATCCACCTTGGAAAAGAAATAGCTTGCATTTCTTACTTTGTTGGGGGCATAAGGAAATCTGTGGGGGGCATAAGGAGGGATTTTTTGGGGGGCATAAGGAAATGTGTGTGTGATGAATTAATTGGAGGTTTATTTTTTGGTGAATGCCCGATTCCCAATTGGGAGGCATAAGCAGCTTCCTCCATAGCTCCTTTCTCATTTAGCTTACAAGATCAAGCCTAAGTTCTGTTTTGAAATGTTTTTAAATGTAATTGTGAACTACTATTTTTTTTGTGTTGCATTGTGTTTCAAAAAAATGTGTATGTGAAAGAATGTTGTGTTGTGGAAGCCAGTTGTTGCCATGGTTGAATTACACCTTTGATTGTACTTTGGTTGGGGCTCGGGGGCCAATGATGAAGGCTTCTCCTTTCATTGAATGTCTTGGTTTGGTGGATAGCATTGCCTTTCCCCCTCTCTTGTTGTGATCATTTTGGAGAAAAAGAAATTGAGCATGTTGTTGTCCTGGAGCAAACATAAATGTACAGTTTGACAGTCCCTTTCTTGTGAGAAAGTTATTGTAATCCTTCCCACTTTGATGTGGATGATTTTTATAGTTATTTATAATGAAAAGATACTTGTATTGATGATGAAAGTTTGAAAGTGAAATGGGAAATGTAAAGAGTTATATTCTCTTCTCTGTTTTAAAAAAGAAAAAAAGAAACGTGAAAGAGTGTTGTATATCTTGTAAATTGTATTTGAAACCAAATGAAAATTCTCTTAATTGCATTTGGGCATTGAATGATGTAAATATGTTTCTCCTTTTGAATTCAATAAATGATTGTAATTTTATCTCTTGTTTACATTGTTGTAATTGAAATGGGAATATCTAATGGTGATTGAAGCTCTGTTTGATTGCAAGAAGAAGAAACACGTAGGTGGGAATTATATTGTATTGTTTCTCCTTTGAATTATATTAAATTTGAAATCAGAACTTGTAATTTAACATGGAAACGAATTGTTTAGAATCAACTGAATGTAATGGATTACTTTAGGTATTAAATACAATACCTATATGACAAAAATGATAAATAAATCCTTCAAAGAAACTGATCACTCGCATTGTGTATAATTTTAAACCGGTAAAAAGGAATGCAATCAAATTATACAGTTCAGACCTGCACTTAACAATCAACTTAAAAATGTTATAGATTAGTATGCTAAGACATTTAGGAATTCAAATTGACGAAGGAAACTTAAGAAGATAAATTTTTCATTACAAATTTGGACACAATCCTTTCTGGGTCGTGTTCTGTCACTTGTTGGAAAAATTCTAAATTGGAATCAATTGAACAAAATTTACTTTCCTAAAACACTCTAAACCCTCCCTAGACTAATCCTCCATGTATGTTTGACATGTTGAGTGAAGGAGGAGATCTAATCTCACCAATTTGAGAAGTTGAAAATTTCCAGTTCACTAATTATAAGCCTACAGATATTTTTTACAAAATTGACCCTTAAAAACTTATCAAAAAGTAAAATTGATGTTTCCTGTGTAAAGAGGGAATCGAGAGATTTCGAAAAAGTCCCCGTTTTCCCAAAACTGAGCTTCCTAGAAAAACTTATGGCACTTTGAAGTTTTTGTGCCTTGGCGGGAAAATTTGGGAAAATTTTCCCTGGCGGGCCTGCAACACAAAAATTTCCCATCATTTTTCCTTAGAAAGGTTTTGAAAAAAATTTAGTTTGGGAAAATTTTTCCATTTTCCTCCATTGGCCCGCATCTAATCGAAGGGTGCCACGTGTCCTCTTAGGGCTACGACGGAGGCACAGTTTCCCTTTTTCCCTTATCCTTTTTGAAATTGCCTTTGGGAAACATTTCCCACATTTCCCCGCAGCCCTGCTCCAGTGCCTTGCCTTGGAATTATTACTTTCACAAATGTGCGGGCCTGCGCGTGCCTTCTTGTCTTCTATTTCCCTTTGGCTTAGTGCCTTAAGTTATTCTGCCGCCCCATCTCATGTGTCCAATCAGCGCGTGACATGTGGCATTATGGCGTCGGCGTAAGCACGAATCAATTCGATCCCTTAGCACCTTTCATCCTAAACGACTTAACATCCTATCCCGCTCCGCTAGCCTATCATTACTCCCGATCAATCTGGGCATGACATGTGTCTCCCCATCGGGCTGGTAGGCACGTGAAGGAAATTTGCACTTTGCGCCCAAGAAGGGAAATTGATCCTAAATTCCCCTCCACTCCCCCATTCTCTCACCCATTTCCCGCTTTGCACCAGAACTTGACACGTGTCCACCAAGGACCCGCAGAGGTGCAAAAGAAATTTCACCTTTGTGCCCGCGTGATGGGAAAAATTTCTCAAGCCACCCCGTGACCTTCCAACCCATTGAAGGTGCTTTCCCCACCTCTTGACATGTGTCCCCCTAGGGGAAAATTTGACTTAAAAACTCCACTCACTCATATCCTGAGTTCTGTAAGGAGTTAGGAGGACTTCTTTATATCACCGGAAAGGTGAAAAAAATTCCTATCCATTGAGAATGGTTTAGGGAAAATTTGGAAGCTTTAAGTATGATAAAAATAAAGTTGAAACTTTGAGTCTGTTAGAGAGTTGGGTATGGGGGTAAATTACTCCCTGAACCTAACTAAAACTTCTAGCCCTAAGTTTTGGGCTTGGTGACCTCTGAGAATTGTTTATAAAAGAGAAGTTTGTTTTGGTGGATTTGAGTTGCTCTGGAACCCGTTAGTGGTAGTTGTTGCAGTGTAACCTAGTCGTAGACTCTCTTAATCAAGCTCTGGGAGTGGGTTAGTGAGACCTTACTCTATTTTTTTAAATATGTATTCCCTTCGCACTACAAATAAACCCTGCTCTTGTGGAATTAAATACCTCAAGGGTATTTAATTGTTTTGGGTCCCTTAACCCTAATATTTCTAATCAGGAAACATTTAGCTAAAATGTCAATGTAATTAGTAATTAAATTAATCCTTAGAGAGATTTGAGCTAGGGTGGACCTATTGCTCTTGTTGATTTTTAAATGTGGAATTAGTAATTCTATAAGGGGAAAAGTTAGTAGTTGAATTTAACTGTCTTTGAGACTTTGGTCGTTAAATCCTAATAATTTTTTTTTAATCAGCTAGACCTAGGTTGTTCATGGGTCTCAAGTGGGTTGTTTTAACCAGGCATCACAAATAATCCTTTTGGCTAACTCTAGGGAAGAAAATAATTTTCTTTTCAATCAACCATAATTCAATTCTAACCAATTAAAATAAAAAACACATTAGGAGGATACCAATTATTGATTGAGCTTACGGCTTGGCTGACATTGACCTCACCCATAGTTGGTTATTTTGATATACATAATATTTCAAATAACCATTACACAATTCAAAATCAATTTTATGTGGAGGTAAATTAATATATGTTTTAACACTTTTTAGTGCGTAACACCAAATTAAAAAATCATAATGGCATCCATGGTAATATGGTTAGTTGAAGATCAATAGTTCTCTAAGTTGTGAATGAATTTTAGTAACCACTAGGCTACGATTCTATTTGTTGGACTACCCTTTGCTGGACAATATTTCAAAGCTATAGATGTAGATTAGTGACCGCTAGGATACACTATTATTGGCTAAACTACCCTTGGTTGGGAAACCTTTGATGAGCCAAGCCAAGTGGTGTACTACATACCCATGAGTAGGATCAAGCATTATGTAGTTATCTTTAGTATGATGTTTAAAGTATTAATTACATATGGTAATAAAAAGTTAATTCAATGTAATTAGCTAGTATACAATACGGAAATAATGAAATCATGTTGCAAGTATTAATTACATATGCCAACACAATGTTGATTCAATGTAATTAACTAGTATGTAGTAGGGAAATAATGCCTAGTGGTTGTCAATCCTTACAACTACTGTATTGAACATGAATGAATAACGTCCACTAAGCTCTGTAGTTTATCTTATATTATTAGCATATCTTAAAAATGGATTTCCTTAAACTTTACCTTCTATCAGATATCAAGTATCAACATTAATATCTGTTAGTTATCAAGAATAGAAAAAATATAGAGCCTAATTACCGCCATGATTCGTATGGACATGGTATCATATGAATATAAAAAATAGGCCACTTAGTTATTCCTCCATCACAAATGGTCTGTATTCTATAATTAGTTGTTACAGTTTCCTATAAATTTATGGGGCATAGAAATGATCTTTTTTATAAATGGACATGACTAATATACTAGGTTATGACTACATATTCATGTGTGATGTGTTAGTTTGCTCCACAATTCTATTCAGAACTATATAAAATAGAGTATGGTTAAATAAACAAAAACCATGAAAATTGAGTATTGTTAAATGATTATTTTTATAAAATTATTATAGGCCAATCACTTGGTATAGATTCATCAATTGTTTATGCATCCACATTTGGCGCAACAAGTTGAATCAATTATACATTAAAAATTGATCATCTCTAGTAATTTGATGTGGCTTAGAGCTCATGATTACTTCATTTCTTTGTTGGTTGTCTACATAAATATAGAATGTAATTGTATCTTTTATTGGTTCAAAGTCATTAAACAAGATGAATTGTTCAAGTTGAATTTGTCAATGAACCTTTTTACAAATGATAATAGTATTGATTTAAAAACATTTATTGATAATGTGTCTCAACAATTAGAATGGATTCAACAAATGCATGCAATGAAACAATACCACCATAAAGCACTACTATTAGAAAATTTACGAAACAACATCGAGTGAAATATTGAAATCAAAACTAATAAGATTTCTCATAAGGAAAAGGATTTATGTTTCCTCATAGGCCAATTTCTCTTCCAGTCACCAATTGTTGTGGTAGTTACTCCATCCAATCCTTGCTGAATTTCTCTCTCTCATCATTGTTAGTGTCACAATTGTGCACACTAGTTATTGCGTACATAAGATACACAATTTTAAATTTCCAATTAGTGTCATATAATCTGTATCATCCATCCACAATTGATTCCCTTATGTATTTCAAATTTTCCATGTATTTTTTTGTTGTCTATTAACATTTTTATACAAGAAATTGGTAAGAGAACAATAATAATAAAATTTAGTAGGATCTGAAAACTGTTAATAGGCCCATTATTGCATCGGAAGAATACACATTGCAAAAATATGTGATCACACATTCTGCATTGAATTGATAAGTTGATGGAATATATTAAATAGTTGATAGAAAATGAAAGGGATATGCACATTGACAAGTAATATCTTATATATATTTCATCTTTGCTAGTATATATTCTTCCTTTGAGATCACATAGTTGTCTAAAATTCTTTGAGCCTTGGTGGGAAGAACTTCTGATACCTTAGGATCAATTTATCTTTTTTATTTTATTTTTCACTTTCTTAGGAATAAATTTTTATTTTTCCTTTTCTCTCTTCTCCCAAGAGTACAAACAACTGGCAGTAGTGAGATTCATGGAATCCAATATTTTCATTAACATTGGATTCATTGCATTTTTCCACAAAAATATTATCTAGATGTTTATTTTTCAAATAATTTAGGACTTTTCCTCTCATTTATCTCCCACCTTTTACTCTTCGGAAATAAGATTCAAATGTCTCTTCTATGATTCCTAAATTAATAGATCTAGTTAGCCATAAATCCATTGATTTCACTTTATCAGCTAGTATTGATAGTTCTTTATTGGTCATTCCTCTTACATCCCTGAAGTAATTGGACGTGAATCTTGAAAGTGAATTTGGATGAAAGTTAGGTTGATTATGCTTAAAAGGAGAAAAAACAAGTCTACCTGATCTAAACAACTAAAAGTTTGTTTTACATTTATTCCATATAACCTTAGGCAATAATAGGAAAGTCCATTTTTCATATAGACTCTCTGGTTTTTGCACAATGAAAATAACTAGACATTTCTTCTCAAAGATCTAAATGGAAAGGAAAAATAATATTTTTAATTTATTCATATTAAATAAATAGATGTTAATAACTAATACAATAAAAAAATCAATTACCTTCCACTCCTCAATCTTAGTGTTTCCTAATCCGAGCCTCTGAGGACATCCTAGTGATTTCTAAACTGATCAATATTTGTAGAGAAAATCAATACAATTGGTTTCAATACAAGTTTCATTTGCTTTGTTTTGTTTCTTACAAATATTAAAAATGGATTCACTAGATGCTTTTGAAGACAGAATGTGATACTTTTGAAACTATAACCTTGAATGCTATTACTTGTAAGTGTCTTCCGTAAAAATTTTCTTTTAAGCACAAATTGTATTTTTTCTGTCTAGTATGTAGAAATGCACATCACCCCATGTCAAGGTCATTTGGATCATCGAGTTCCATAATATCCTTCGTATAATGTAAGAAATGAAGAAGAATTGCATCCCTCTTTGTAGGAATATAATTTATCAAAATAGAATGGATAAGAAAGTCAACATTCTCCTCATCTACAAGATGGTAACGATACTCAAGTGGTGCTACATGGCACTTTGAAACATCAATTGAGAATTTCTCACCATTGAAAAAAAAAAATTAAACCATTGAATGGTAGAAGATTCTTGTTTCTCAAATATATTGGTTGTTTTCTTCAATAATGTAGCCAATTTATTATTCTTTTTTAACTCATGAAACTTTGACTTAGATGGGTCGATCTACAATTTAGATAAATAATATCTCCTTAGAATTATAAATATCTTGGCATGTTCTGGAGGATAAAGAAAACCTTTCCTATTCAAATGATAACAAACAGAAGAGGTATTACCATATCTATACAATTTTTTGAATACTGAAATCATGCCATTATGAATTTCAACTACATTTACACAAACAGTTTTTGTAGAGTCTATAAACCTCCCCAAATTCTAATTATATTTAGAACATGAATTAATATGGTTTTTCCATTTAGGCTTGCATTTCCATTTTGCTGAATAAGGAAACTTCCTACTCCATATCTAGAATAAGAAACTTATTCATTTCAACATCAATGTGTTTGACCTCAACATGCATTGTTTAAGGATCAATAAATTTTGAGGATAGAACCATACTGAATTCCTAATGTACATCATCATTAACAAAAGTAACTACAGGTTGGTGTGATATATTTTAGGGGAATGGATTTCTACAAACCTTTCCTCATCCTTTTTGTTCCAACACTCTGCGCCTTCAACAAAATGAATTTATAAAAACGGAGCATGGACAATGGAAGATATATTACCTATATTTGGAAAGAATCACCTTAATATTTCATAAATAAATGAAGCATAAAACATTTTTTTCATCATTGTCTCATATGAAATATAAGGATTACCCTATCGACCACTAACTTCTAGTGTTCCTTAATTTGTATCAAAGGAGATTTATAAAATCAAAGCTAATGTTCACGATAGATCAAAATTCATTTTCACCTATTAAAATGATTATCCTTGAGTCAGGAAACCTCTAATGCTCATTAATTTGTATGAAAAGAAAGTAATAAAATGTAGATCTTAGTAGTCGTTAGGATTCTTCTCGACATATAAATGGCTAACATAAAACATTCCTTATTATTCATTAACACTTATGGAATGAAATATGTTAAAGGCCAATATGATATAATATTTCTTATTTTGAATAGATCTAGTTGGAGTATCAAATCATAGTAATAGAGATAACAGTCGATAAGCATTTTCTTTTATACAAGCCGATATGAAATATGTGTGCATAAGACATTTCGTAGTATATAGGATTATATGGATTTATCAAATCAAAGAAAGATATTTAGAACTTAGATTTTGTTAGCTAATGCATTAAAAAACTATAAAAATACAAATGGAAAAGATTATTACACTTTTCGTAAACATAAGTATGGCCTCTTATAATGTATCTATTTTTTTGGAAAAATGTAGTCTTGATGACCATGGAGGGCTCTTCCTAGTCTAGTAAAGAAGTTAATGTTTAAAACATTTCCTGGGGTGCTCATAAAGAAAGCCTCTACTATCTTTTATTCTGAATATTTTATTAGATTAACATATAATATTAACGGAAAGTATCGCAAATAATTCAAGAAAATGTTCATACATTGAAAGGATCATCCTTCATTGGTACGTATTAAAATGATTAGCCTAATGGCTGCTAACCTCTAGTGTTCCTTACTTTGTATCAAAGTAGAGCAATAAACTTAAAGCTTAATAAACACTAGGATTTGAATAAAAATGATATCAAGCATAAGTATCCATAAATTTCCTATCTAAAATTGAAATGGTTATGATACAAAGTTATTTGTTGATAAAATTTACCTTTGAATAAAAAGTATCCTTGTGACTACAAGGCTCTAATGTCTCTCACTCTAAATATTTGATTAGATTAACAAATAAATAATAATGGAACATTTTATAAGGATTATCCTTTAGTTGAAAAACCTCTAATGTTCATAAATTTGTATGAAAGGAATGTAAGGACATTTAGAGATTAACAACCACTAGTCTTCTCCTTGACATATAAATGGACATCATAAAATAATCATTGTTGTTTATTAATACCTTTGGAATGAATAACTTATCATACATAATACAATCTAATGTTTCTTATTTTGAATATAGCATTAGCATAACAAATCATAGTTATGGAGCTTAGTATTCACTAAGATTTCATATTTTATACAAGGGGATACAAAATATCTTCATATCAAACATTTTGTAGTCTACAGGAATATATGGAATCAACAAATGAAAGTAAGATATTTAGAGCTTAGCGCTCACTAGATAATGATTTCCATAAATATAATTCCCTTCTACAAGATGCAGAATAAGTACCCTACAATATTTGTTAATCATAACCTTATTTACACAACAAGAAAGATATCTTCCTAGACTTCGCAACTACATTCATCCAGAATTTTTTTTTTATGTCATATGACGTACTTGGGTTTATAGAAGTAGACAACTAGATAGCTTTAAAATTATTTTGATTTTCATTTCTACTTGCTAAAAGGAATGGAATAACAACCTCTAATCTCAATTTTTTAGTTATTCTATACATACATTACAACAAAAAAGAATAGGAATAAAGATGAGTGACTGCTAGTCTATTATATTAAACAGGTCAAAATAAAAAACATGCATAGGTCGATGCCTAAGATTTATGCACCACATAATAGATTTACTTATGTGAAGGGTAAATAACACTAGAACATTTACTAAAACATGGGGATATTATAAATTTCAAGTCACATCTCATATTCTTAGTGGGCATTATTTGAATAATAATGTTACGTGTTTATACAAGTTTAAAATCATTTTTATGCAGTTTTGCGAATGTAAACTTCGTATTGAATAATGGTGTAAATTTTAATGTGTCACAATTACCAGGTTTAAAACTTGACACATGTCATATGGGTAAGTGCATAAATATGGGGGGCAAAAAGGGGGTAAAAAAAGGATAGTTTTTTCCTGAAATTAGTGAAACCTAAACTTCATCGAATAATTCGGCATGCCTATGCTCAAAATTTGACAAAGTGATAAGAATAAGTACCATAGATCTTGAAATATAGTTTCTAAAATATTAATTTTTTTAAAAAATGGTTGAGATTAAGAGGCTCAAATGTTTTGCACACACAAAGTATGTCTATTTTTGTGTAATAAAGATAAGAACCTATTGTGTGTGCACTCCCCCATTTTTTGAGTTGTATAATTTTTTTTTTCAAATCCCTTTGTTAGAAAGTTAGATAATACCATATACGAGGTTCCACTAAATTTTCATAATTTTTGGATGAATAGATAATTTTTTATTAATTTTCAAAGTGCACATATCTTGAAATTGAAATATTTGTGTGTGCACCCCCATAACTTTGAGAAAAAAATTCTTTGTTTAGTTTTTTTTGAGTGCGCGTAGAATGGAGTTTAGAAAAAACCACAATTTTTTTTTAATTTGGATGAAAAAATCGTAAATTGTGCACCAAAACGTATGCATAGGTTTTTGCAAGAAAATAAGGCACTAGTATAAGAAATTATGGATTAAAGCCTTAAACTAATCATATTTTGGAAAGAATTATATCGTCATCAAGGTAAAAACAAGATTGACATTGTAGTTTAATTTATTTTTGAATATTATGTTTTAATGCACGAGATATTGGGGTACACACGAGAAATTTTGATGTTTTATTTTTCAAACACAGTTTTAATCACGCAATACATAGTCCAAACCTCTGGTTTGGAAATTCAAGCCTCTGGATTGGGTATTCCAAACCCCAACAAGATGAAATGTGAGCACATTATAATGTGCTAGCATTTGTATTTCCAATGTGAAATATGTCCATTTGGGAGGGATAACATGGAAAAACACATAGAAAACCATAACGTGAGCATGTTATAACACTAGCACGAGGGTGTTATAATGCGAGAGTGTTTTGGCTTGGTAAACCCAAGCCATAATGCGAACGCGTTATAATGCGACCTAGATTTTCCCTTCTCATGTTATAATGTGACCAAACCATAACGCAAGCGCGTTATGGCTAAAATGGCCAAAAAATGGATTTGTGTCCACTTTTTAGCCCCCCATCTTTATGCATACGCCCATATCTAAATTAGAGAAATATATTAAAATAATGTGCACTATATCTAATAATGTTGATAAATTTTTTTTTTTGAGTTTTTTGCCAAGTGTTTAACAACTATCTTTACTTAGGTATTAATTAAAAAAAATAGTATTATATTTTGTATTCTATAACTCCTAAAACTCTTTGTGGTATGTTCTTATATTATTTAATTGTTCTATTAAATTATGAATATAATTTATTAGTTTTGTTTACTTTTAATATATTTTATTATTCTTATATGTAGTGTTATGTTGTATTTCTTATATTTGTTAATGGTTAGAAAATTAGATTTGTTTATTGCCAGTGAAGTGATGAGGTTCTCCAAATTTATATTTGAGTGCACTATTTTCAAGTAGACATAAATATATTGCATTTTTTTTAATTAGACATAAATAAAGTACATTATTTTGAATTTACATTTGAGTGATTTCTTTATTCCCAGCGAAATAACAAGGTTCTACGAATTAAAAATAATAATTTAAATTTTTATTTTCCCCCCTATCCCAATTTTTTTCAAATTTCAACTTCCATCATATTTGAGAAGGTTTGAAATTTCAATATCCCTCAATTTTTATTAATGAGGAGGAAATTTTGAAATTTCAATGTGGAATGCGTGAAGAAATTTATTAAATATCTTTAAGAAAAATGGGTTGGCTTTGTTTTGGTATAGTAGGAGGTAGTTTGAGAAATTAAAATAAAACATTTGCAAAGCTAAGTGCACAAATTGTGACCATTTTTGTAAGGAAAAAATGAAGCAGTGGTTATAATATGATTTGCAGAGTAGGTACAGAAAAAATGAACACAAAGGAGGTTGTATAGAGGATCGCAGTGAAAGGTTGTTTCATAGAGTAGGCAGAGGTTGGAAGACAATTTATCATCAATTATATTGAAGGGGTAGGCACAATACAACAAGTCAACAAACTGAATGTAGATACATTCATTGATAAACATGAAATCATTTCATATATTTCTAAAATAGATATTTATCAAAAACATCTGCGATACTATTTGTGTACCTATTTGATTGCATAATATTATCCAATTGATCATCTCCTCTTCTTGGGAGTCCTAATAAACCACTATGTTATGGATATGTCTTAGACCAATGTATTAGGTAGTTTTTATATAAATTCTATCAAGTACTGAAAGTACATAAAAATCAAAATATTAGGGTTATCAATACTTGTACCGAAAGTTGCAATGTTGGGACAATGTAAACTATTCAATGAAAAAGTGCTCCTCCTTTCGCTGAGTGAAGAGACCTGTAAAAAATGATAACTAAATAAAAAATATTAGATATATATAATAACGAATTTCTTGGAAAAGGTCGATTCCAAAAATCTAAGGGAATTCCTTAAAGGGTGTCAACTCATTGATACAATTAATTATATTTTGATAAAGATAAATGATATAAGATAAGGAAGCTAGAAATAGAGATTGATAGAAATATATTGTTCAACTTTGTAGGTGGCCCAGGATAGGGTTGTGGTGAGATCAAAGTCCTCAAATTAGTTATACCAATGCTCCTCAGTTGCTTCTTGGATCTCATTAAGGATCTCAAACTATTCTTTGATGTCCTCAAAATTTGGTGGAAATATGATGGCGCACAAAGTGAGCTCATGGAGGATCTCGAAATTCTCCAACATGGAGAGTTGTTGGATGATTATAAGATCATAGATGTTTGTGATTTTATGTGATTAGCCTAGAAAAATCATCTATAGGAAACAAATCTTGCAAATAGACATATTAAGTCCAGGTTAATAGATAAAAGATGATAAAAGTGCAATGAATAATAAATATATCTAGATTGATAGCAATCAGAGGAGATTCACAGAAATAAAATGTGATATGGGATAATCATGGGTGATTAAAGGAATCATGGATGATTACTTTGAAAAAGTTAATTGTTTGCCAAAATAATAAACTGGTTAAAAAAAGAGACTAGGATGATTGTTTGGTCCTTTTTCTGCTACGTAAACAAAAAGGAAATAAGAATAAATAGATAAAGTTTACCTTTGATGTGAGAAAAATTGTAAAATTATTACAAGAACTAGGTGAGCTTTTGGTGATAAAATTATTTACTGTCTAACAATTTAAGGAAGGTATTGAAGATGTATGACTACATAAGGTGATGTGATATGGCTTCTTGGAGTGATAAGGCTTTGTTACAGTTCTTGAAGATTAATGGAATGACATATTTTTTCTAGAGAATTCAAGGATCCCCAAAACAAGTGCTGTGTGCTTCTATTTATAATTGATGCTAATTTTTTAGAGTCACTGACAATCTGGGAAATATGGACAAATATATTTGAAAGTGATTTCTAAAAATTTCAAAATAGGGGTTTCAGGGATGGGAATGACGATAAATGGTTAGGGGAGAGGTTAGGATTGGTTAGGGAGCTAGGTGGTTAGGGTAAAAAGGGTTAAGATGGGTTGGAAGTTGTTAGGAGGGTTTAGGGTGGTTAGGGTAAGTAAGTAATATTTATAGGGGGTAAAAATGATTTTACAGGGTGAGGGTAGTAGCTTAGATTATGTTAGAATGATAGGTTAAATGATTTAATGTGTGTATATAGGGTGTAGGTGGGTGACGAAAACCCAGTGTCTACATTTTCCCCTTTTATCAAGTGGTTTGTAATTGAAATTTTTTTGGTGAAAAAGGATTGAGATGGTTTGAATTATGCTTCTATGGGTGATTTTCCCTCAAATTAGGGGTGATTGTGAAAGAGTGTAATGATAATCAATTTGAAAGAGATTTTTGAATGAGATAGGTTTGTTTGACATTTGTGTTTCACTTTGAGGTGCCCCATTATGATTCATAGAAACAAGAATTCCCTAAGGGTTGATTCACACTACCATGGATTCAAATGATTGGGGAACCAAATATTTCGTAACCCATGGATGTATGAATCACACGAAGCAAAGGAGGGAGAGAAGATACTGGTTGGGTATGCTATCCATAATGTTACCACAAAGGTGGGATCAGTAAATTAATAATTCAAGTGATAGGGGATCCAAAGGGTTCATGTCCTATGGATGTATGACTTACTAGTGCTGAGGCTACAAAAATATGAGGTGGAATTTAGTAAGGGAAGTCTTTGATTGATTGGGTTGTGAGATCAAGGCAAGATTTGGCTGATTACTTATTGATTTTGAAAGGGGCTTGGAGCCCATAAATGTATTATTTTGGCAAGGAGTGATGAAAATGATGGCTTGGTGAACCGTTTAAAATGGACTGGATGGTCAAATACCATGTTTTGATAATTTTAAGAGAATCACTGGAGATTTAAGGAAATTATCAGTGACTAGAGGAATCGTCAGTGATTCATGGGCGGGAATTTTTTTTCCCTATAATTAGGTAAAAATTACCACAATGATTTCAATTTTACCATGGGATTTGAGAGATAAGAGTTGTTATTTAAGAGTCAATTAGTTAAAAAGAGGAGAATGGAGGCTGCAAGAGGATCTTGGAGATAGAGAAGACACACTCTAGGAGAGGTAGGTCCCTTTTTTGTGTGTGTTTTTTTTAATTAGTTTTTAATTTATTTATATTTTGGGCCTTTTTTAGGGCATGTTTGTTCAATCGCTTGAATTATCAATGATTTGGTAAAATCCCCTAGGATTGGGATGAAATGCTAGTGATTATAGTGAATTACTAGCGACTAGGTGAATATGTAGTGTGATTTAATTTCATGTTGAAAATTGATGAAAATTTAACCAAGAGACATTCTAATAGATATTTTTATGCTGTGGATGAAGATGAGGGACAAATTGACTATACGTGACAAGATTACAATGATTTTAGATGATGTACAAGCATCCTTATCAAATGATGATTGGGATCACTTGGATGATGTGGGCCTAGAAGTGATGCATCACTATATATGTATCCAAAAACAAAAAAAAATTCTCACTTTGTTGAAGAGATGGGATCATGTCACAAGGAGTTTTTGGTTTCCTACGGAGGATATGACCATCACTCTAGAGGGCGTACATAGGATTTTGAGATTTCCTATTCAGGGGGAGCATGTATATTTGATTGATGAGACACAGAGGCCTGAGGTGATGAGGAGACTGTATGGTGATGAGTTAGATGGGGTGGAGTTTTCCTTGGGTGGACTCGTATGGGACACTATATAGTGCCATGACATAGGGTCGGTCACCCATGACCCTGATGAAGATTAGTATTAGTTGTTATGTATTTTCTAACTCTGCCAAAGGTCAGTTTTCATCGATGTTGATAGGGCTATTGGTAGATATAATTGAATAGAAGACTATTTTTCCATGAGACCCTACATTAACCACAAAAAATTATAGGGATCTTTGGTCATGGAGGATATGGTGGAGGCTTGGTATTGATGTAGGGTATTTACTACTATTGGCTAGATTTTTTTCATAGCTAAAAACCTAGGTAATCATGAGATAAATATCCCTCATTTATTGGTGAGGATCTCGTGTAAGATTTATGTCAGTTATGTATTCTAATAACTATATGTGGGTTTTTTTTAATGCAAATCTCATGAACCATAAATAAGGAATATTACAGTAAGTAATCAGATGTAAAGAAATATTTGCAAAAGGAGGAATAGTTAAATATGGAAAGGAAGAGAAGATGTGTAATCCAAACAATAGTTTACAGAGTTGGTCTCATACACATAGATAAAACAAATAGATCTCATAATACAAAATTAAAGGAAAGGAAATATTATAATCTAAATCTTAGACAATGCAAAGTTTATCTAAAGATCTACACATAATTAAGTATCCAATGCACCATTGACACAAAGTTCTCTGGAAATCCACCTCTGTTTAATTCCTTAGCTTTTCAAGAAAGATATCAAGGGTTTCAACACAAATTCTTGAACTCAAGAATGTTGATTACAAATTCTTATCCTTTAACCCATAGGCTCTTCCTCTATTTATAGTTTATATAGAGAAATTACAAATAGGAAACTTTTTTTTGATGAATTGCCACATGTGGAAGCTATGAAAAAGGGAAACAACTAGAAATATTCCACCTGGAATTCCTCTTTACATGACATGAAAGATTTATAACTGAAAATAGAAATTTCTATTTTGCATGTCTTCCACCTATTTCCAAGTGATTGAATTCTTCCAGTAACTTGAAGTAACGAATTTTATAGACAATTACCCAATTTTTTACAATTCTAATTAATTTCTCAGTTGTTTTTTCAGAGAAAATAAGAGAAAGAAGAAGAAAGAGGAAAAGAAATAATAAGAAAGCTACAAAACTCTTAGTATTTTTTTTCTTCCATACTCTGCATGTTGATCTAACCTATATTGTACTTCTACTTCATTCACTTTAGCAATGAATGATTTGAATGATATCTCTTCCTTGAATATGAGATGCCCTTTTCTCCCATATTTTGTTGAATCATTTTCTTTAATTCTCACCAAACTAGATCTGGAAGCAACTAACTATGATTTTTCTTACGAGTGTTGGCTCTGACCTATCTTCCCTCTTATCTTAGAAGATTTTGCATTTCTTCTTTAGTACGTGCACTAGTAAAATGCTTTCCATAAACAATTCAGAAAAAAATCATCATCTTTCATTTTTAATTACATAAGAGCAATTTTAAATTTTGGAGAGCACTCTGAGTGAAGGAAAATACAAGTAAATTCAATTAAGTATTTATCTGGAAGATTGGGAGTACATGCACAAGATCCTGGAAGGAATTTTCCATGAAATGACTTCCACTAGGGCTGTGTCAGAAACAAGAGGATAATTTTTTTCAGAATCCTTTGCAATTATGAGAGCTAGATCTATTTATTCCTTTGATTATGAAGATATATTCAATGTATCAGACATTGAATTCATCTTCTTTTAACCAATATTAGCACCAGTGAAGTATTATTGCAAATAATTCAGATAAATATGCAGTCCATAGCATGAATATCTAATTTCTTCACCGAGATCTGATTATAAATTTTGCTTCTCTCTATTTTTAGACTTTTCTTGCATGCTAAGAAAGTTAAAAATATTATTCTATTCACCTATGCACTCACATCAACATGCAGATAGCCAGAATAATAAAAAAATCCTTTCCAACCCTAGGAGCCAAAACTAGATACTTCCCGATAATTTTTTGAATTCATCTTTTAGGCATTTAGCTATGATAGAATGGGTCACCCGTTTTGGATAGAAGTCATGTTAAAAATAATAAGGAAAGGAAGTGAGAATTTTTAACCTTTTAGGGAGCTCCAAAATTTCCATATTTCACTTAAGTGATTTAACTTTAATGATGGGAAAAACAAGCTTCCAAGAAGGCTCCAAATTTCCACCTTCCTTCCACCACCAAAATTCTCATTGGTACTTAAAATCCCTCCTTCTAAAAATTCTGACTTGCATGGAAGAAAGCTTCTTCCCAAAAAGAGCGACTTGCATGGAAGAAAGCAATAAAACTTTCCATTTTTGGAAAGGGTCTGAGAAGATGTAGCAACAAAAACTTGCAAGTGCCATAACTTCCACTTTGTGGCTCCATTTTAGGTGTCATTTTCTATAAAAGTGCATATTTTCTTGAGCTCTATGCATTGATGGAAATAATATCCTTATTTTCATAAAATCCATTTTTTCACCTTTTTGGACCAAACAACTTCTTGCAATCTCCTGAAAGAATCATGAGCTCTGATCACCTTTAGATAGATTAGTAATTAAAAAAATTGGATAGATTTTCAAAACCCTAGGCCTGGGAAAAGATCTTAAAGGAAGAATGAATAGGCCATAGGAATTTCTAGAGAAAACAAAACAAAACCAAAACACAGAAGAAATAAATAAAAACTATAGGAAATTGCTTGAAAATTTTCTCCAATTAGTTGATCTGAAAAAATTATTCCCCTCGAGTGAATGTTATATGGTAATAATGATGGGGTGAAGTGCTTTATATAATCTAAATCCTCTAATTTTTATCTCAACCTATTTTTAAAAGAAATTTATTTATTTAATAAATAAATAAATAAAACACTTGCAGACAATGTCTAGAGAAGGGATTGAGTGAGCTTTGACATGTGGGTATTTGTCAAATTTGGATTTTATGAATCTCTAGGGATACCTTAGAGCAATGTAAACAACTACAGTCAAAACAAACACAAAATGACCCGTTACTTTGAAAAGAATGATTTTTAAAAAAAAGGGGTAGTCCCAGATTTTAGGGTGAAATCTTGGGGACACTAGTTTGAATCATCAATTAAAATTTTAAAACTTAGGTAATTGGCTATAAAAGTCGTTACTTCAAGTTACTGGAAGAATTCAATTACTTGGAGATAGGTGGCATACATGTAAAATAGAAGGTTTTATTTTTATTTATAAATCATGCATGTCATGCAAAGATGAATTCCAGGAGGAAGATTTCCAAATACTTCCCTTTTTCATAGCTTTCACATGTGGAAATTTATTAAAAAATCTTCCTATTTGTAATTTCCATAGACTATAAATAGAGGAAGATCCTACAGGTTAAATGATTAAAATTTGTTTATCAACACTCTTGAGTTCCAAACTTTGTGTTGTAGCCCTTAATGTCATTTCTATGAAAGATGAGGAATTAAATAAAGGTGGATTTCTAGAGAACTTTTTGTCCACAGTGTATTTGCTTCTTACTTCTATGTGGATATTTAGATAAACTTTGTGTTATCTGAGATTTAGATTAGAAGATTTTATTTTCCTTTGCTTCTGAATATTGTGAGATCTACTTGTTTATTTAATCTATGTGTATAAGACCAACTCTGTGAACTATTGGTTGAATCACACATCTTTCTTCTTTCTTTCCCAAATTTCATTATTACCCCCTTATGAAAATACTTCATAAACAATTGTTTACTTCCTATAGAATTGCTTAGCTATGGCTCATGAGATTTTTGATTAAAGTAAAACCACACAAATAGTTATTAGGATTCATACCCACTAATTGATAAACATATTACATGGGAGCCTCACTAGTAATTGAGGGAGTTTTATCTCATGACTGCTTAGGTTTTTAGTTGTGCAGAAAATCTAGCCAATAATTTTTATAGTTTTTACAGTTTTTGGAGTGGTTTTTTGGGCATGACCCTGATGATGATTGGTATTAGTTGTTATGCATTTCTTGACTCTACCATAGGTTAGTTTTCATGGATGTTGACAAGGGTATTGGTAGATATAATGGAATAAAGGACTATTTTTTCATGCGACCTTACATTAACTACACAAAATTCTAGGTATCTTTGGTCATGGTGGATAGGCTGGAGGTTTGGTATTGATGTAGGGTATTTACTATAGTACTAGGATTATGAGCATGTTGTGGTGGCTCAGAGGATGGGTATACCATGGGGTGTCTTACAGGTTTTGAATGAGAAAATTGAATTTGTATGATGGAGGTTAAATAGGGGTGAGGCAGGGACAATGAGAGGAGAGGAGAATTATTGAAAATTTTTCACAGGATTGCATAATGGTGATGTTAGATATTTGATATCTCAGCATATTGTAGGGAAGAGTACCTTATAATGAGAAAATATGCAAACAATACCTGATGTGTGTGTGTGTGTAGTGTGTGTGGGGGGGGGGGGAGACGGGAGGAGACGTTAACAATAGGTTCCCCGCATATGGGAGACTATAATCTGTACGCGTACTCAGGTATAAGGTACGTATACCCGTACCCGGTATGCGTCCCAAGTGGTGGGGGACAGCGTCTCCTGGTAGCAACATTGGGAATTCTGTATAATTTTTAGCTTTCACAGATCTATTTTGCCATTACAGACTGAGGCAGGGTCAGCAATGAGTGTAGATGATCAAGTGTACACCTACATCGGTGGATGCCATCTTAGGAGATCACTGATGAGTATGTTGTAAGGTGCTTGGACTCTAGTTACGATGCAAATAAGACAGTTCAAAAAAGAAAAACATGCTAAAGACTAAATCTTTGGAAAACATGGAGGAGGCTGCAGGATGCTGATTCAAGTAAGGATGAGGTTACCATGAAGAGCTACTATGAAGGATGGAGAGGCTGAAAAGGCTAAATTCTCCCATAGTTGAGTGAATGACCTTGACAGTAGAGATGATAATTTATTTCAGAGAGTGAAACGATGGATTGATCTAGCTTCTTAGTCTCTATATCAGGTAGAGCTTTTTAACTTAACGGCTAGTATTTGACCGTGATTACTGTCGAAAGAAGTGACTTGCATATTACGAAAGGCTGCTTGAACAATCAATCGGTCTGAAATTTTATGAAAACAGTGAAGGAAAAAAAAGAAAAGTCAAAGCAACTTTTCTTTAGGGTAAAAATCCATCTTTTAGAAATTGTGGTTTTCTGCCATCCAAATTTTACATTCAAGTGTTTTGTTCAATTAGTAAGATGCAGTAAATGCAAGGAGCTATGGTATTATGAGTAGATAATGTGTTTTTTTCTACTGAAATTTGATCCCCACGTATGTTGGGTACCATATCTTAATGTCGACATCCATTTTTCTGCTGCTCTGAATGCTTGTTCAAAAGATTGAATAAAGTAATCATTTAACTTCCCATTTGCTAGGATTATTTGATGTTTATTCTTGCATAGAATTCTTAGTGATGATTAGGGGAGTTTTCACCTAAGCAATCATAAAACTGAACTTATTTGTTTAGCAAAATCCCTTACTTAAACAACCTAGATGCTGATGGCTCATATTGATGTCTATGACTCATTTCCTAATGTTTCTTGTAGTTTATGATGTGATAGGAAAACATGCTTATACGATGTTGACTACTAGTTGTTGATAGAGAAATACTTACGCAAAAAAATTATTGAACTCTCAAATTAGTCGCATATTTTCTGATTTGTCTGATTTACTAGCTATATATACATTTTATCAGAAATTTCTTTCTTTTTAACAGAGGTTGAATGATTTTAATTTTATTCATTGATGTGATGTGACTTCAAATGAAATGGTGATGATATATGTATTCTAAAATGTACTTCATGTTTGGGAATAAAATGTGAACTGTTTTTCTTTCAAACTAGATTTGATACATATGTGTGGATAAAATGCATAATGAAGGCTTTTCACCTTTTTGGACATGTAACAAAGTTAACACATAACTAACAGTAAGTAGTCACATGTAGGACATTTTTGATACAAATGGAAATGAATTTTTTTAAACCTTCCTAGGACATGGGAAGGGTTGACACATGCATTTTTTTATGGGAGAGTAGGTTCTCCTTTCAATCACTTCATAAGTTCATGCCCCATATATATATATATATATATATATATATATCTATATATATATATATATAATTTTGACACAAGGTATCAATACGGGATGTTTGATTTTATGGAAAGATTATCAATGTGGGTAAGCATCCTTGTATGATTTTGATATTTTCACTTTTTGAAGGTTGATCGATGTGGAAGCATTTTTATAGTGACATGAGTAGCCATACTTCGAGGAACTGGTCTACAATTATTTGAATTTTCTTGAATAAACATCCTTTGAGGGATCAATCTATTTTGATAAGAAACTTTCCTTCAAGGATCAGTCTATTTTTGAAAATATGATTTTGATAGTTTTACTTCAAGTGATCACTCTATATTTGCATAGGATGCATCCATAAATATTCTTGATTTTCATTTATACACTAAGGGCATGCTTAGTAGATCATTTTGAGGATAGTAAAGAACATGTGTATAGACTACATATGTGTATCCCGTAACATTTTTTTAGTTTGTAGAAAAAAGGGGGATGGACGTACTTATTATGGGGTTAGTGCTAAGGAGGAACTTGTCCATGTGAAAGATGTGATGAATAGATCAATGGTGCTCATCTTTAAGGTATTGATCATAGGATTTGTTCATCACATATTTGATCAAGTAGTTGTGGGATGGTTGATCAAGTATATGCACAACAATATATAGTTTGGAATCTTCAGTTGATATGGGGATGAGTGATGCAAGAGAAGCCATGGTGTCTTAAAAATTATTCAAAGATCAAGGAATTGTTTGGATAGTGTAACGATTAAAGGATTCTAAGATAAACTCGAGAATGGTTTAATATTTTGGTAGAATTTTTTTTTGCAATGATAAATTCCTTTGATCTGCTTAATAACGAGTTGTGAGTCTCTGTAGATGTCCAGGATTTGAACACCAAGCATAATAGCAAATTTGGATAGACCTATGATGAGGGTCTTCATACTCAAGCCGTGTTATTAGTGCATTCAAATTTTAATATTGATAAGATGATGTGGACAGGGGTATCCTAAGGAGGAATGATGATAACACTGAGTGCCTCCACCTTGCCGAAACTTAGATCCATAAAAGAAAATTTGTATTCTGAGGGGAGATTTTTAATTCATCTACTCAAGGGTATGAATGGATTAGTCTAGAAATTTTTCATGAGGAAGACTGGTTTTCAGGAAGAGGATGCTTCAATGAACTGATTAGTGATGGCATGTACCTCCCCTATCATTTATAATGAGATAAACTGCTAGGTCAAAATTAGTCATGATAATTAGCCATCGAGTGATATGGTATTTATGGATAGGGTTTGGAGTACATGCCTTTCCTGAGGAATGTTTCCAGCTAGTGATCGATGAAGCTTTTATGAAAAGAGGATATAATGAAAATGTGTGTATGTGGCAAGTGACAGAGAGTGCAACACAAAGGGTATATTCATCTTTAGTGATATGGGTTTCATAAAGTTAGGAAGAAATTATTGGCTAATATAACAGAAGTGATTTCTCTCTTCCTTGCTAATTACGATGTGAACAACATGGCACCATAGATGCATGATCCGAGGTAGAGGTCCTAGAGATAGAAAGGATCTCCCTCATGTGGATGTTTGGGACATTCTAAGGATTGAGAGAGAAAATACTTCTAAATGAGATAATTGAAGGCCTTCTATAATTAGAATCCTAATTAAATTGAGGTGTCTTTAAATGAAGGAGGTGATGAAATAGGTTGGTTGTAATCACTAACGATTCTGTGAGATGAAATGACAGGTGACAGTGACTAAATTCTACTATGAAGACTTTGAGGAAGTGATGGTGATTAAGGTTGGAAGGAGGTTTTGGCGATCAATGAGGATGCCAATGTTGATTTTTTCCGGGTCAACTTCAATGCCCCCGATATTTGAGATGATTGGGGGAGATGAGTTTACCAGATCAACATGATGATTGAGAGTACACACTTGAGTGAGATTAACAGTGGATGGAATAATGTTGAGTAAGACGTATAAAGAGGATTTCACAGGCACATGTGAGGTTGTCAATTTCATTGTTTTGATGAATTTTCCTAAGATATCATCGATGTCATCCTCTATTGGTTTTATGTGCACGGAGGTCATGGAATATGTAGGAATCATGGTGCATTGAATAAGTGGCCCCTATGTTTTTCAAAATGAATGGCATCGACATGATAACAGAAGTGAATCCCCAAGCGATTGGTTTGATGTAAGAATTATTATGTTTGAAATCTTCTGGTGTGATTAGAATATGATTATTATACCATGAAGCAGATGTTTTACCATGTCTATAAGAGTGGATCATTTCATGTCAGTCGTTTTGTGTAGGTTGAGTGAAAATATGATCTATGTTGGAAAGAGGAAACTGATCATCTTTAGAGGAGGTGTGAGCATTTATGATCTCAAAAGTATTTATAGCCCATGAAGAACTTTCAGTAGAAGTTTGTGGCAATGAGGTATTATAGGTTCAAAACCCATTGTGGATAGTCAGATGGTTGATGTATGGCAGTTGATGGAGAGGTAGAATCATGTTACAACTGTACTCCTTGATTACTAGAGAGCAAAAAGAGGGTTACAATGCGTTGATAGCTTCATGCTTATTACCAGACTTAGTTCAATGTGTGGAGATGGTAATTTATGTTATGGATGAGTTTGAGAGAGATGGTGTTATGTAGAGGCACGTCATGTTGACGAGGTACAAACATGTGTAAGTCCACACTATGTTTAGAAGATTTCAGGTTGTAAAGTCTTTAGTCTCTTATAGATCAAGAGATTGGCTGCACTTTAAGGATGACGATGTCAATGATATGGAGATCTAAAGTTTATATCAATATCCTGGGTTCATTGAGGAGGCTAGATGTGTTCCATTGAAGGTAGGAGTAGTGGCTTAGATGAAGGATGCATCAATATTTTGGCCCCATATATGAAAGTGATGGACCGTCATCATTGGTGCAAATTTGAAGAGATGACAATGGTAGCTTTGAAATCCTCCTCTACCATAGGTTAGGGAAGATGAGAGGAAGTGGACCTAGTTTCATCCCCATTCTAGTAAGTGAATGGTCCCAAAGTATATGGTGGATTGACTCAAAATAAAGGGTTTTGGAGGAAGGGACATGAGTTTCATCCATGTCCATGTATGGTCTTTGGATAGACGAGTGGGTAGATGACTCAAGTGTGCATGGGAGAGGTGAATGAAGGTTACAGGTGAGTGTATTGCAGTGGATTATTCCTTCATAGGATTGTAGTTAGGTGAATTTGATCATGGGATGCCTTATGTAGGATTTGTTTGAGTGGCTTGGATATCATGCATGAGCCTTGTTCATAAGATCACTAAACCAAGATCCCTTCCATGAATGCAACAATTTGATAGTATGTGGAGTATGGTGAAGGTTATTTTTTATAGAGGTCCACTATGGTAAGGTTTGGTATGAAAATTTATGTATCGATATGGGATGTAAGGTCGGTCAATGAGCTCCATATATGAGGTTGGTTTTAAGATGAGGAGGACCAAAGGATACATGAGACTCCCAATTGATGTTTTATTACAACATTTGTTTGTGATAGTAGTGGAGCAGAGGGCTATGGGTATTGATGAGGTGGGGGAATTAGTTCCTATTGATGATGCTATGGTGAATTATGATTATACCCAATGGTAGACGAGAGCGTATGATGAGTTCAAGAGAACTACAGTTGATTTAGAGGGGGAGGAGAGTGCATGCTCAGGTAGAGGGACCACAAGAGGCAGTGAATGTTAGTGATGATGAGGATGAGGAGGAGGATGAGGGAGAATTGATAGCTGTAGTGACATAGTTGACAACTAAGGAAGCCACAGTGGAGGCTGAGAGGGATAGTTTGAGGAGAGAGAGATTATTTGGTTTGGGTGAGGGATACACTAATTGGAGAGAGAGATGGTGTCATAACTAAGTGAGATGGAATTAGAGCATAATTGGCACAGACAGTAGCTGATCAACATCAGTATCATCAATAATGGGACACTTTTAAGAAGGCCCTAGGAATTATGGGTTCTTCTATATCTAGGCAGAAGAAGTATGCTGATTAGCATAGGATTGACTGTAGCTTTGATGTGGGCATGAAGGTGTTCCTTTGTGTCAGACCACACAAGAGCCCTATTCATTATGGAAAAGGTTCTAAATTAGCTACTAGATTCATTGGTCCTTTTGATATCTTGGAGCGTATAGGCCCTTTGGCCTACCATCTAGCATTGCCACCCAACTTGTCTCGTGTACATGATGTGTTTCATGTTTTGGTTCTTAGGTGATATATTGTAGATCATTCTCATGTGTTGGATTGGACATCATTACAGGTGCAGGATTACCGGAAGGTGATGGTGGAGCCCATCTGTATCATAGATCATAGGACCATGGGCCTTCGAGGAAGAGAGATTGATTAGGTACGGGTGCAGTGGGATAGATACAATGAGACCTTAGCCACTTATGAGAATACCACAGTATTACGAGTGCAGTTTCCACATTTTTTCTAGTGACTTCCAGGAGAAATTCAGTATAAGGGGAGGGGGATGTAGTGCCCACTTCCCTTTGACACTTTTAGATATTGATCTTGATACTATTGATCTTATTATGGACACTATTATGTTTTGATTTAGTATGATGGATAGATGTTAGATCATGGATTATTATTGATCTGGATTCAGTTATTATGCATGATGATTATTAGAGACATTTTTATATGTGGATGATGATATACTGTTTGACATGGACATATTGATGGATGTTGTTTGGACATGTGATATTGGATATTGTGAATAGAACTAGCATGGAAGAATTAATTGATGATGATATAGTTGATTAATTAAACTGAAAATGATAATGTTGAATTCTTGATGTTGTTGTGATTCATATGTTTAGATGATCTTGAGATTAGTATATTTATATCATTTTGGATGTTCTGATATGGCCATGAGGCCGAAGGAGGTATTTGCATTTTGCAGGTTAAAATATCACAACAATGTCGGGGGACTGGAGACTAACCATATTGGAATTCTAGGTGAATTCAACAAGGTCACCATGGCAACTGTTTTGTGTGTGTGTGTGTGTTGTATTATTTTGTTAGGGATTCCCATGGGGGGGATTTCCCTTTATATGTGACCATGGGTTTGTGTATTTATTAATGTGGTTTCTTTATTAATGTTTGCATGTGTTTATTTTGTGATGTGTTACCCTTTCATTAGTTATTATATGTTGTGTTAATGTTGTGAATAATCATGTGTTAAAATAAATAAATCAATATGTCATAGGAATGTAATAAATAAAGTTGTTGCTCTTAAATGTTAATATTGTAAGAGTGTGTAAGAAAGGTGTGTAAGAGTGTGTAAGCAAATGTAAGAGAGATTTTGGAGTGTGAAACACTTCATGCTCTTGGGAAATTCGAATTTGTCCTTGGAGGCTATATTTGGAGGCTTGTGGGACAAGTTAAACTTGTCCCACACCTCTTAAAATTATTCACCAACCATACCTATGGTTTGGAGGTTAAATTTAGGCCTTTTTAATGCATTTTGAAATGACTAATTGTAAGTTTTAATTGCACTTCTCTTACATGTTTTAAATTCAGTCCTTTTGGGGTATGGGTTATTTTGGAGTGTGTAAGTTAATTTGTCATTTTATTTATTATGTTTAGGTGAATGATGTTGACTTTTTTCTTGGGGTTGAGGAAGAATGATGTGGCATCCCACATGGATCCACATCATCCTCTTCTCTTCCCTCTCCTTTAAAATTTGAACTCTTGCTTGTTTGTGGTTGTTGAAACTTTGCATACTTCCCTTGGGGTGAATTTCTTGTTGTTTTTAGAATTCTTGCTTGTAGAAGGAGATTGGAGACCATTGCATGTTTGTGTGTTACTGATTTTGGACTATGTATTTTGGCATTGGGAAGCTTGTTGATCTTGGAACAAACTCCATTATGGAGAGGTAGGAACTTGAGCCTTTTTAAAATGCTTTCTTTCTCTTGCATGCATGTATGAAATGGTGAATGTTGTTATGTGTGTGTTGGCTGGTTGGGTAGACTGCTTAGGACATGGTGTAGGAGAAGGCTATGGGGATTTCAAATGGGGGGGCATAAGGGAATGCCAATGGCATCAGTTTTATTGTGGAGGGAGTTTGGGATTGGGATCCACCATGGAAAATAAATAGCTTGCATTTCTTACTCTTGGGGGGGCATAAGGGAGAAACTTTGGGGGGGCATAAGGAGGGGTTTGGGAGGCATAAGGTTTATGGGATATGATATGTTATATTGGTGGTATGATTATTGGTGGATGCCCAATTCCCAATTGGGAGGCATAAGTAGTTTCCCCATAGATCCTTGCTCTTGTTGGCTTGCTTGATGAAGCCTCAGTTTTGTTTGCACTTGTTTAATGTAGTTGTGAACTACATTCTTCTTGAAATGTGTTTTGAATGTGAAAATGTTGCATGTTTGTTGTGGAAGCCTTTGTTTCCATGTGTTGTATTGCATCTCTTATTTCAATATGGTTGGGGCTCAGGGGCCAATGAGGAAGGATGGATTCTCCCTTCTCATTGGATGTCTTGGTTGGGTGGAGAGCAGTTGCCTTTCCCCCTTCCTTGTTGTGATCAAGATGAAAAGATGAAGAAACTAGCATGTTGCTGTTTTGGAGCAAGAGGAATATATAATTTGACAGTCCCTTCTTTTGAACAAGTTCATTGTAATCCTTTCCACTTTAGAGTGGATGAATTGTATAGCAATTTGTAATGTGAAGATATTTGTATTGATAATGGAAGATTGAAATTGGAATGTGAAATGTAAAGAAGTTATATTCTACTCTCTGTTTTGAAAGGAAATGTGAAAGGATGTTACATGCATTGCATTTTGTATTTAGAAATCAAATGGAAAAGAGAAAATTGTAAAGTTTGTATTGGAAATGAATAAAGGATTGCATTAGTTCTCAAAATTGTATTGTGTATTGGATTTGAATTGATGTTAAAAATTGAAATCCTTGTTGAAAAGAAAAATGCGTATTAAGGAAGTATCTTGTTTTTTCATCATTGGAATTATATAAAAGATTGAAATTAGAATTTGTAATTTTGACTTGGGAATGAATTGATTAGAATCAATTGAATGTATTAGACTATATTAGAAATAAGTTGTTACATTTAAATGATGGAAATTGATAAATAGATCTTTAAAAAAAAAAAATTGATCACTGTTTGTAAATTCTAAAACTGGTAAATCAAAATAACAAAAATGAGAAGTTCAAACCTGCACCAAATAATAACTTATGAAATGTTAAAATTTAGATGTATAAAGTCCTAAGGAACTCAATTTGACAAAGAAAACTTAAGAAAACAACTTCACCATAGCTAAATCGAATATAATCCCTTACAACAGTCATTTTTCTGTCATTTGATGGAAAAATAATAATTGAATCAATTGAACAAAATTAAATTCCTTGAAAAACACTCTTTAAATCCCCTAGATCAATTCTCCATGTCTGATTGACATGTTGAGTGAAGGAAGAAACAAAATTTAATCAAATTGAAAAGTTGAAAATTGCCAGTTTGACAATTAAAACCCTGCAGATTGGTTTCAAAATTGACCCTTAAACTTCATCAAAAAGTAAAATTTTATGTTTCCTATGTGTAAAGAGGGCATTGAAGAGATTTCCAAAAGTCCTTGTTTTCCCAAAACTGAGCTTTCTAGCTCAAAAGTTATGGCCATTTGAAGTTTTACTTCAATTTGGCATTCAAAAATTAAAATAAATCTAACTGTTAACTTTAATTTTTGACTTTGGAAAAATTTCCACAAAAAGTCTGTGGCCCCTGCCATCCCACAACCAATCAGGACCTTACACATGGCACCATGTGACACATCAGGGGTAGGACCAAATTTAAACTTATCTTTTTTAAAAATTTTACCTTGGGAAAATTTTCCCACTTTTCCCCGCATCCCCGCCGGCCCAATCCAATCACGTGTTGACACGTGGCATGGCGGAGGGGAGGACCCCTTTTGAGACTTAAACACCTTTGAACGTTTTTTCCTTTGGAAAAATTTCCAAAAAACCTTCCCATCCCTGCTGGCCCATAGACCACACTCCCAATCAACGGATGGTTGCGACACGTGGCACCCTTTCTTCCTTTGGCAGAGGTGACACGTGAATTTCTTCCCTTTCTCCCCTTTAACCCTCCCAAATCTTCCTTTTCTCCCACCCTCCATTTTTCCCCACCAATCCCTAAGTGACACATGGGTTGACACGTGGTGTTGGACTTTACCTAGGGCATGGACCAATTTGGTTTTTTACATTTTGTGGTGAAAAACTTAAAGTCTCAACCTCTCCGTCCCCTGCCATTCCTCTCCCAACCAATCTGGGAGCAACACGTGTCTCCCCATTGGGACCCATGGCAGGCACAAATAAACATTTTTTTTGCCCAACTGAAAAAATTTGTTAAGCCACCCCACGACCCGCCAACCCGCACAAGGGGAAAATTTCTCCTCTTGACACGTGTCCCCCTAGGGAAAATTTGACCCCTAAAGTCCACCGGCCATATCTTGAGAAATATAAGGATTTAGGAGCACTTCCTGATATCACCGGAAAGGTGAGAAAATTTCCTATCCAATGGGAATGATTTAGGGAAATTTTGGAAGTGTTATGTAGGAGAAATATCTAGTTGAAACTCTGAGATTGCTAGAGAGTGGGCATGGGGGTAAATTACTCCCTGAACCTAACTAAAACATATAACCCTAAAATTTGAACCTTGTGAACTTGATATTAGTTAAACATATGTTGTAGTACTTTGGTCTTGTTCTAGAACCTGTTAGTGAAAACTGATGTCTTGCAACCTAGTTGTAGACACTTCAAATAAAAAAAAAATTATCCCATAATTTTTCTAGCTAACCCTAGGTTGTTTCTTGGGTCTCAAGTGGTTGTTTAAACGGGAACTACAGTTTGGTATCAGAGCAAGTGGTTCAAAGGCTTGGACCATTGGGCACACTAGAAAACTTGAGACATGAAAACTTAAACCTAGTACACTTGTAAATCTAGAAAACAACTTAGCAAGAATATGTATGTTTTAGTAAACATGGAAGTTGTATAAACTTAGCAAAATGAACTAACTCTCACTTTGGTCTGTGCAGGAGGCTCAGATGGAGTGAGAGGAACCTTCACAGAGACTCAGACTCACCACCACCACCACCACCACCGATCAGGGTGTGGCAGCCATTCTACCTCAGATTCTACAGACCCTTCAGGATGTCAATGCCACTCTACATGCGGAGGATTAGGTGGAGGACAGGCAGCTAGTCATGATAGAGCTCCTTCCATCGAGGGTCAGGTATCTCCTTGACTCAGTGAGGAGCATAGAGGAGAGAACTCCCATGTGGAGTCATCCTAAAGTAGAGTCACCACCTAGGAGGCAGGGTGACAGAGTTCCAGAGCATAGAGAGAGGTCTCGGAGCCCTAGGCTTAGGGATGAGCATGCTGAGAGACCTAGAGGCCGACAGACCACAACAGTGGATCACATCAGGGAGATCCTGAAGCTTTGGCCCTCACATTACTCAGGTGATACAGGTGGATTTCAGGTAGAGGCCTGGCTAGTGAGCTTGAGTGGTTGCTTCAAGCTTTTTCCTTGTTCTAGCAACACGAAAGCTCATGTTGTGATCCATCTACTGAGGGATGGAGCAGGAGTGTGGTGGAGGACAGAGGAGCAGAAGCTCCATGTAGATTCAGAGATAGTGACCTAGGAGCTATTTGAGGAGAGATTCAGGAGTAGGTATTTATCATGGAGGTTCATACAATAGAGGATTGACGAGTTCCATGACCTCCGACAGGCTTCTCTTTCAGTAGCAGAGTATGAGAGTAGATTTCTAGATCTACTCCAGTATGTAGAGTATATGCAGGATGAGCAGGTGTGGATTCACAGGTTCATCTGGGCCTAAATTTAGATATTGGAGGTGCAGTGCAGATCCACTATCCACAGACATTAGCAGAGGCCATCGAGAAGGCCTATATTGTAGAGGAGACTCAGGGTAAGACCCAGCAGGCTAGAGACCGAGTCTGGACCCGCATTCAGCAGATGCAGGATGGTAGATCGAGGGGTTTAGTACCTCTTCCTCATGGTGGCCAGGGTACAACACAGTCATCCTTTAGGCCACAGAAGCAGCAACAGCAATCTCACCCACCTCATAGACCTCCACAGAGAGTTGATACACAGAGAGGTCAGAGTATGGGGCCTCCTCCTAGGGGTCCCATCAGGACACAGGGTGGACCTAGAGCTCAGTCAGTGGGAGCTCGCCAGTAGAGGCCATAGTAGACCATGGTTGGATCATCAGGATCCACACCACAGACTTCTAGGGCACCTACTGGAGGTGCTACTCCTTGGAGAGGATCAGGTGGTTGCTTTGGATGTGGAGTTGTGGGACATTTTTGGAGAGATTTCCCTCAGAACCCTAACAAGGGTAAGGCACAGATTTCAGAGCCGACTGTTGGTGACATGGGACGTAGCCACAGGATTTATGTAGTGGTTGAGAACCACCAGGTAGAGCATCAGAGCACAGTCATTGAGACCACAGGTAGCATTGGTGGTATTCCTACCTCTGTATTGTTTGATTCTGGTTCTTCTGATTCTTTTATTGCACCATCTTTAGTAGAGCGATGCAGGCTGGTGGCAGTTAGGTAGGGTCTTAGTTGGGATGTTGAGATGGCTTCTGGAGCCAAGATCTCTGTAGACTCCTTAGTTAAGGAGTGTGTAGTGGATTTGGGACCTTTCACCACTACCTCAGATCTCCGTATTCTTCCTTTGGGCTCGTATGGAGTCATTTTGGGTATGGATTGGTTATCTACACACAGGGCCAGGATGGATTGTTATCACAAGACTATAGCTTGTGCAGATGATTTAGGAGTTGAGTCGGTGATCTCGGGGGTCAGGAGACCCATTTCCATTCACACCATCTCCACTATGCAGCTTAAGCGGTGTGTGCGATGGGGTTGTCAGATGTATGTTGTTACAGTCAGTGACATATCAGAGGATGGGTCTAGTGGACCATCGCTAGATGATCATCCCATCTTGAGAGAGTTTTCTGATGTCTTTCTAGGGGAGCTACCAGGGTTACCACCCCCACGTGAGATTGATTTTCATATAGACCTAGTTCCTGGAGTAGAGCCTATCTCACGAGCACCTTATCAGGATGACCACCCTAGAGCTCTGTGAGCTCAAGTTGTAGCTTGAGGGCCTTTTGGAGAAGGGCCTTATCCATCCTAGTGTATCCCCTTGGGGTGCACTAGTGATCTTTGTGAAGAAGAAGGATGGATCCTTGCGGTTGTGTATTGATTACCACCAGTTGAACAAGGTAACGATCAAGAATCATTATCCTCTTCCTCGTATTGATGACTTGTTTGATCAGATGAAGGGAGCCACAATTTTCTCTAAGATTGATCTCAAGTCAGGCTACCATCAGTTGAGGATTTCAGAGGCATACATTCATAAGATCGCCTTCTATATGAGATATGGGCACTATGAGTTCACAGTGGTGCCTTTTGGTTTGACTAATGCCCCCGCAGTGTTCATGAGTTTGATGAATGGGGTATTCAGGACCTTCTTAGATCACTTCATGCTCATCTTCCTAGATGACATTTTGATATACTCACATACACGTGAGGAGCACGAGGGGCACCTTCGCCAGGTTCTTCAGTGTCTTCGTGAGCAGCAGCTTTACGGGAACTTGGAGAAGTGTGCTTTCTTTCAGACAGAGGTGCAGTATTTGGGTCATATCATTTCTGGGGAAGGTATCATAGTTGATCCTTCCAAGATTAGAGCCATTATGGATTGGCCAGCACCCACTACAGTGACCGAGGTGCACAGCTTCATGGGATTAGCAGGTTACTACTAGAGATTTGTTCAGGACTTCTCTCAGATTGTGCACCCTATCACTTCCCTTCAGAGGAAAGGGAAGAAGTTTTTTTGGTCAGACAGATGTGAGCAGGCCTTCAGGACACTGAAGGAGTGCCTCACTACAACACCCATTCTTGTAGTGCCAGATCCACAGGGTGAGTTCTTTGTTTGCACAGATGCTTCGTTAGCAGGACTTGGAGGTGTGTTGATGCAGGATGGTAGAGTAGTAGCTTTTGAGTCTCGCAAACTCAAAGATCATGAGCTTAATTATCCAACCCATGATCTTGAGCTTGCAGTAGTTGTGCATGCTTTGGTTAGATGGAGACATTTTCTTCTTGGATGGAGATTCACACTCAGGACTGATCATTTGAGTCTTCGCCACCTCTTCACGCAGCCCAATCTCAATGCTCGTCAACGGCGTTGGATGGAGTTGCTTTGTGAGTATGACATGGAGATAGAGCATGTGAAGGGGAAGGAGAATGTGGTAGTAGATGCTCTCAGTAGATGGAGACATGTGGCTATGGCCACTATAGTGAGCACAGATTTGTGGAGTAGGATTCTTCAGTAGCTTCCTCTTGACAGCTTCTACATTGCAGTACGAGTAGAGATCGAGTCACAGAGACCCCTTGAGGGGAAGTTTGATGGTTTTTCCTTAGAGGTAGATGGTCTTCTCAGGCACAGAGGCCAGATATATGTTCCCAGAGATGGAGGCTTGAGGCAGGACATCTTGGTAGAGGCACATCGTGCACCCTATTCAGCCCATCCCGGGGTGAAGAAGATGCACGCCACTTTGCGACAGTTGTATCATTGGAGAGGACTTCGTCAGAGACGTGGCTCAGTTTGTGTCATGGTGTTTAGAGTGCCAGAGGGTTAAGGCTGAGCATCAGCATCCAACAGGCCTTCTTTATCCTCATGCCATACCAGAATGGAAGTGGGACACCATTTCCATGGATTTCATTGTTGGGCTACCGATGTCGAGATATCACCATGACCATCATGGTCACAGTTGATAAATTGACAAAAGTGACTCACTTTTCTCTGGTGAAGACCACTTATACAGCTAGAGCAGTGGCATGAGTATATTTGGATGAGATTGTCAGGTTGCATGGGATTCCACGGAAGATCATTTGTGACCGTGATCCTTTGTACACTTCACATTTTTGGACTACCATGCAGTATGTCCTCGGGATGAGGATCAACTTCAGCACAACATATCACCCTGAGATAGATGGACAGACTGAGTGAGTGAATCAAATTTTAGAGGATATGCTCAGGATGTATGTGATGGATCAGTAGTCTAAGTGGGAGGAGTACCTGTACTTAGTGGAGTTTTCCTACAATAATAGTTTTCAGAGTTCTATAGGCATGGCTCCTTTTCAGGCTTTGTATGGTAGAGAGTGCAAGACACCTCTTAGCTGGGATAGGTTAGAGGATAGAGTATCTCTTGGACCAGCTCTTTTACAGGACATGGAGCAGCAGGTAGTGTTGATCAGGTAGAGATTGCAGGAGGCACAGGATAGGTAGAAGAAGTATGTGGATCAGCATAGGATTGACCATAGTTTTGATGTGGGCATGAAGGTGTTCCTTCGTGTCAGGCCACACAAGAGCCCTATCCATTATGGAAAAGGTTCTAAGTTAGCTCCTAGATTCGTTGGACCTTTTGAGATCTTGGAGCGTATCGGCCCTTTGGCCTACCATCTAGCATTGCCACCCAGCTTGTCTCACGTACATGATGTGTTTCATGTTTCAGTTCTTAGGAGATATATTACAGATCCTTCTCATGTGTTGGATTGGACATCATTGCAGGTGTAGGATCAGGGGCAGGTGATGGTGGAGCCCATCCATATCATAGATCATAGGACCCTGGGCCTTCGAGGTAGAGAGATTGATCAGGTATGGGTGCAGTGGGACAGATACGATGAGACTGCAGCCACTTGGGAGGATGCCACAGTATTACAAGTGTAGTTTCCACATTTGTTCCAGTGACTTCCAGGAGGAAGTCAAGTCTAAGGGGAGGGGGATGTAGTGCCCACTTCCCTTTGACACTTTTAGATACTGATCTTGATACTGTTGATCTTATTATGGACACTATTATGTTTTGATTTAGTATGATGGATAGATGTTAGATCATGGATTATTATTGATCTGGATTCAGTTATTATGCATGATGATTATTAGAGACATTTTTATATGTGGATGATGATATACTGTTTGACATGGAAATGTGATGGATGTTGATTTGGACATGTGATATTGGATATTGTGAATAGAACTAGCATGGAATTAATTGATGATGATATAGTTGATTAATTAAACTGAAAATGATAATGTTGATTTCTTGATGTTGTTGTGATTCATATGTTTAGATGATCTTGAGATGTTGTTTATATCATTTTGGATGTTCTGATATGGCCATGAGGCCGAAGGAGGTATTTGTGTTTTGCAGGTTAAAATATCACAACAATGTCGGGGGACTGGAGACTAACCATATTGGAATTCTGGGTGAATTCAACAAGGTCACCATGGCAACTGTTTTGTGTGTGTGTGTTGTTGTTTTTGTTAGGGATTCCCATGGGGGGGAATCACCTTTATATGTGACCATGGGTTTGTGTATTTAATTAATGTGGTTTCTTTATTAATGTTGCATGTGTTTATTTTGTGATGTGTTACCCTTTTCATTAGTTATTATATGTTGTGTTAATGTTGTGAATAATCATGTGTTAAAATAAATAAATCAATATGTCATAAGAATGTAATAAATAAAGTTGTTGCTCTTAAATGTAATATTGTAAGAGTGTGTAAGAAAGGTTGTAAGAATGTGTAAGAAATATGTAAGATAGATTTGGAGTGTGAAACACTTCATCCTCTTGGGAAATTCGAATTTGTCCTTGGAGGCTATATTTGGAGGCTTGTGGGACAAGTTAAACTTGTCCCACACCTCTTAAAATTATTCACCAACCATACCTATGGTTTGGAGGTTAAATTTAGGCCTTTTTAATGCATTTTGAAATGACTAATTATAAGTTTTAATTGCACTTCTCTTACATGTTTTAAATTCAGTCCTTTTGGGGTATGGGTTATTTTGGAGTGTGTAAGTTAATTTTTCATTTTATTTATTATGTTTAGGTGAATGATGTTGACTTTTGTCTTGGGGTTGAGGAAGAATGATGTGGCATCCCACATGGATCCACATCATCCTCTTCTCTTTCCTCTCCTTTAAAATTTGAACTCCTTGCTTGTTTGTGGTTGTTGAAACTTTGCATACTTCCTCTTGGGGGTGAATTTTCTTGTTGTTTGGAGCCTTGCTTGTGGAAGGAGATTGGAGACCATTGCATGCTTGTGTGTTGCTGATTTTGGACTGTATTTTGGAATTGGGAAGCTTGTTGATCTTGGAACAAACTCCATTATGGAGAGGTAGGAACTTGAGCCTTTTTAAAATGCTTTCTTTCTCTTGCATGCATGTATGAAATGGTGAATGTTGTTATGTGTGTGTTGGCTGGTTGGGTAGACTGCTTAGGACATGGTGTAGGAGAAGGCTATGGGGATTTCAAATGGGGGGCATAAGGGAATGCCAATGGCATCAGTTTTATTGTGGAGGGAGTTTGGGATTGGGATCCACCATGGAAAAGAAATAGCTTGCATTTCTTACTCTTGGGGGGGCATAAGGGAGAAACTTTGGGGGGGCATAAGGAGGGGTTGGGAGGCATAAGGTTTATGGGATATGATATGTTATATTGGTGGTATGATTATTGGTGGATGCCCAATTCCCAATTGGGAGGCATAAGTAGTTTCCCCATAGTTCCTTGCTCTTGTTGGCTTGCTTGATGAAGCCTCAGTTTTGTTTGCACTTGTTTAATGTAGTTGTGAACTACATTCTTCTTGAAATGTGTTTTGAATGTGAAAATGTTGCATGTTTGTTGTGGAAGCCTTTGTTTCCATGTGTTGTATTGCATCTCTTATTTCAATATGGTTGGGGCTCGGGGCCAATGAGGAAGGATGGCTTCTCCCTTCTCATTGGATGTCTTGGTTGGGTGGAGAGCGTTGCCTTTCCCCCTTCCTTGTTGTGATCAAGATGAAAAGATGAAGAAACTAGCATGCTGCTGTTTTGGAGCAAGAGGAATATACAGTTTGACAGTCCCTTCTTTTGAACAAGTTATTGTAATCCTTCCCACTTTGGAGTGGATGAATTGTATAGCAATTTGTAATGTGAAGATATTTGTATTGATAATGGAAGATTGACATTGGAATGTGAAATGTAAAGAAGTTATATTCTACTCTCTGTTTTGAAAGAAATGTGAAAGGATGTTATATGCATTGCATTTGTATTTAGAAATCAAATGGAAAAGAGAAAATTGTAAAGTTTGTATTGGAAATGAATAAAGGATTGCATTAGTTTCTCAAAATTGTATTGTGTATTGGATTTGAATTGATGTTAAAAATTGAAATCCTTGTTGAAAAGAAAAATGCGTATTAAGGAAGTATCTTGTTTTTTCATCATTGGAATTATATAAAAGATTGAAATTAGAATTTGTAATTTTGACTTGGGAATGAATTGTTAGAATCAATTGAGTGTCTTAGACCATATTAGAGATAAGTTATTACATTCAAATGATGAAATTGATAAATAAATCCTTTAAAAATCTGATCACTGGCATTGTAACTTTTAAAACTGGTAAATTTTAAAAAAAATGCACAGTTCAGACCTGCACACTTAATAACTCAACTTAAAATTTATGGATAGCATGCTAAGACATAAGGAATTCAATTTTGACAAAGAAAACTTAAGAAAACAACTTCACCATAGCAAATTCGAATACAATCCCTCTAATGGTCATTTTCCTGTCATTTGACAGAAAAATTAAAAATTGAATCAATTGGACAAATTAACCTTTCAAAAACACTCTAAACCATCCCTAGATCAATTCTCCGTGTTTTTTTGACATGTTGAGTGAAGGAGGAAACCGAATTTTAATCAAATTGAAAAGTTGAAAATTGCCAGTTTGACTAATTAAAAGCCTGTAGATCATTTTTCAAAATTGACCCTTTAAAATTTCATCAAAAAGTAAAATTTATGTTTCTTGTGCAAAGAGGGCATCGAGAGCTTTCCAAAAAGTCCTCGTTTTCCCAAAACCGAGCTTCCTAGCTCAAAAGTTATGGCCATTTGAAGTTTTACTTCAATTTGGCATTCAAAAATTAAAATAAATCTAACTGTTAACTTTAATTTTTGACTTTGGAAAAATTTCCACAAAAATTTTTCACCTTTTCCCCACCATCCCCACAGCAACCAATCAGGACCTGCCACGTGGCACTCAGAGGGGTGGACCAATTTTCTTTTAACTTATCTTTTTTGAAAATTTTACCTTGGGAAAATTTTCCCACTTTTCCCCGCATCCCCGTCGGCCCGCAGCCAATCAGTGCTGCCACACACCTTGGCACGGCAGGGGCGGACCCCTTTTTGAACTTAAACCTTTTAAGGTTTTGGACCTTGAAAAATTTCATAAAAATCCCTGCATCCCTGCCTAACCCACGCCCAATGCTGAGGGCTTGCACTGGCACCCTTTCTTTTCGAGGGACGCGCGGACCCCTTTGTTTTCCCTTTTGAATTTTACTCCCCCTTGTCCTCTTTTGGTGAAATTCATCCCAAATCTTTCAGCTGAAGGCTCTGAAATTTCCCCTCCTTTTCTCTTCTTCCCCATAGCCAATCCTTGAGTGACACGTGGCATTTCTGGTGTGGCATGGGTGCATGGACCAATTTGGTCCCCATTCCATTTTCTTGGCAAAAGAGACTTAAAGTCTCAACCCGCTCCATCCTTTCCCCGTCCCTCCCGACCAATCTGGGGTGACACGTGTCTCCCCACCGGGCTCGTGCAGGTGCAAAAACATTTTTCACTTTTGCCCGCAAAAAGGAAAAATTCCCAAGTTCCTCCCCACTCCGTTGACCCACGTAAGGGGGAAAATGTTCCTCCCTAGACCCATGGACTATTCTTGGGAAAATTTCTCCCCAAAACTCTGCCCAGCCATATCTTGAGAAATATAAGGAGTTAGGAGGACTTCTTTATATCACCGGAAAGGTGAGAAAATTTCCTATCCAATGGAAATGGTTTAGGGAAATTTTGGAAGTGTTAAGTATGAGAAAGTCCCTATTTGAAACTCTGAGCCTGCTAGAGAGTGGGTATGGGGGTAAATTACTCCCTGAACCTAACTAAAACATATAACCCTAAAATTTGAACCTTGTGAACTTGATATTAGTTAATGAAGGAAAACATATGTTGTAGTACATTGGTCTTGTTTTGGAACCTGTTAGTGAAAACTGATGTCTTGCAACCTGGTTGTAGACACTTCAAATAAAAAAAAATTATCCCATAATTTTTCTAGCTAACCCTAGGTTGTTTCTTGGGTCTCAAGTGGTATTTCAAAATCCTTCTTGGGCTTAGTGAACTCCACTTCACATCTTATTGGTTTAAATGCCACACATGATGTTTGTCAAATCTTACTAAACCACCAACTCTGTTCATTTTTAATTCCTTTCAAATCTTCAATCACCTCTGTGCAAACTGAGTAAAATCTATTTTACACCATGGGAAATATTTTATTAACATAGGACCAAATTCATCATTCTATCTATAAATCTTGGTATTTCCTCACTGTTTGCACATATTTCCTTTCTTCTTCTAACCATAAGGAATTCAATCAAGAAAATGGTGAAAGTGCTTGTAGCTCACAGCTTGAAAGATATTTCTTCAGAAGACCTAAATCATATTTTTGATTTGAGTGGTCCTGATGAAGCTTCTTTCAGGGCTTTGTTTAATGTAGAATGTGCGGGTGATACCAAAGGACCCCTAACATATCGGCAAGTCCGGTTAGCACTTCTGTCTTGGTTAATTAGGATCAACCCTGTGTTTACATCCTTCTAGGTTATGTATTTCCATCTTTTTAGATGGGAACATATGAAAACACCTAAGGATTTAAAGAAATACTGGGTTGAAAGGAGGCCTCAGGTCTCTGGGAAGACCAGTTTTTAGTGCCCTTTTTTATGCAACAAGGAATTTGTATCAAAAGAAATTCCTAAGGAATCATATGTACTGTATGATAAATCCTCCATCGATACAGTGCCTTCCATTTCCAACAAGGTGGATGAGTTGGAGAAGAGGATTCACTCCTTAGAAAAGAAACAAGTGGAAGTTGTGTCTTTGCCACTAGGTCTAGCGTCGACACCATCTTCAAGCAAGAGGAAGGGAGAAACACCACCTCAGCCTCCAATTATCATATCAGATGGAGAAGAGGACCAATCAATATTTACTCATCACTCAAGGGCAACACTCTCCTCAGCTCGAGACAACATAGGAAGGTTTACAACTTGGTTATCTGCACGTCTGATGCATTGTGCTTCTTCCTCTGAGTGAGAATTTCTGGGACCCCAACCAATTCCTTCTTCGAGGGATAACCCACCCTTTTTAAGAAAATGGGAAGCCAGAACTAGCTCAAGGCCTCACAATTCATCTAGCCAACAACATGTGGTGCCTGCCCCTCTTATTACTCCAAACATTCCCTCTCAAAGTAATCCCAGCAAGTCAACCCTTCACAAGGGGAAAGGAAAAATGGATTTCTTCTCAGGTGGTCTAGACCTTTTGGATTGGGTGTCGTCCCATCAAAAGAAAATCGATCTTGAACAAATTATGAACTGCCCTAGGATGACTTTGGAGTCACTTATGGATATGGGTATGTCCAGGGACCTATCCAAGTCAATCATCTTTATACAAATAGCACAGGGCTCAGACAAGTTTGTGCTGAGAAAAAAAAACTTCTGAACAAACTTCCTTTGTTGGGAGGAGACTATGAGACCAGACTGAAAAATATTTGAGTGTTGTTCTCCCTTGATTGTCTCCATTTTGGCATGTATACATATTTCACTATCAAGGGTAGGGGCCCCTATAGAACCCTATCTTGTTTTTCATTTCAAATTGCAAGCAATACAAGAATATTAATAGTTCACATGTCTATTCCAAGTATGTGTGAAATTTTAATCTAATCCACTATGAACTACTATATCCTTTTATCTTTCAATTGAAACAAAGAAACAATAAAATTTTAGAAAGATAATTACATTTTAATGCATCAGAAACATCATTTCACAATATCAGTTTAATGGAGTGTGAAAAAAGAATACAAATTAAGGAAGAATGTGCCTAAGCATGCTTATCATCTTTTGTGCCTGCATCCTCTTCCTCTTCATCCTTTTCTTCTGCATCTTGCTCCTCTAGTAGCCTTTCCATATAAGCATCATATCTCTAGAATAATTAATTTGTTTCATCTTCATCAGGTCCAACGTGGTGCTGGAAAATAAATATTTTCCTCACTATTAAATCCATACACTGGGCTATTTTTTGCTTATATTCCAGTGGCCTGGCTTTCAATTCCTCAATTCTATTCTCAATCTTCCTCATAGTTTCAATAACTTCATAGGAGAAGTCACTTTCCTGGATATTATTTTCAAAGGAGTCAAGTAAGAAATCAATTTTTATGTCCCCATAGCTCTTTTTTCAATTTATCTACCACCATGTCCTCTAATCTTTGATCAATAACATCAAGTGAATCATCGACCAAGTTTCCTTTTGACTTCAATTTTTTCTTGATTTCATTCAAGGTATCTAATATGATTTTTGACAATTCTTCAAGAGCATACTAGCTCCCTTTGTACTTTATTGGTATGATGTTTTCTTGCTCAACTAGCTCATCACTAAGCCAGGTTATGTGGTCAATTTTGGGGAGAGTTCCTTCCAAGTAAAATATCTCATTGTCACACTCTTCAATTATTCCATCAATTTCCATAAGTCAACTTTTGAGGTCCTCATATTTTGACCTTGCTTCTGTGATAGCTTCTTTTCCTTTCTCAGTCAATTGTTCAATCCAAGTGTCCACCACTTGGACCTTCTTAACAACACTATTTACTTTATTTATACCCTCAAGGGTATTCACATAGGCACTTGCTTGTTCATGACTAGTTTTCCCTGTCAATTTCTGCAAACATGAACTTAAGGCCTTAATTTTCTCCTTTAGTTGTTTTTTCGTCATTCCATCCTCATAAAATTTTTGTAGAAGATCACTTACTACTTCAGATACTCCTTTCTTTAGTTGTTCCCTTGAAGGATTTCCCAAGGGAATAATCTGAATGTTGTAATCGTTAGCAGTTATGTATTTTCTTGTCTTATCCTCAAAAGGAATTGCTATCTCTAAGGTCCTTCCTCCAGATGAATCAATATGAGTCTTTTTGATGGTTCTGGCCCTTTTTGGGGCTCTCATTGTCTTTGGAAAATACAGAGCAGTAAGGTAAACCACTTGCACATAAGGGTATCTTCTTCATTTGAAATCAATTCATTGATCCATCCCTTTTTCAAACTTGTTCCAGCTTTTGTTTCCTGTGATCCTTGCTGGAATTTCTCAGGAAAAATTACTATCTGCTTGGATATTTCCTGTTCTTTTTGTACCAATAATTATGTCTTTTCTTGGACATTTATCTTAAGGGTCCCTCTACCAATTTTACTATGTACTACTAATTATTTTGGATGCTTCTTTTCCTGGTATGGAATTTCAGAATTGATCATCTTTAACCTGAGCCGTATCAATATTCAAAGGAAACTCTTTCACTACTTCTCCAAGCTAAAACCATGGTGGAATAAATTTCTTCCCCTTCACCCTTTTGTATCAAATTTTGGGCTATGGGTTCCTTTTCTCCAGAAACCAACTGAGTTTCCAAACTACTATTTTCATGCCCTAATGATACCTCTGGCAATGTCATGGCAGGTTGTTCCACTAGAAACAACTCCACATTTCCCATTGAAAGTTGTGAGTTTCCACCAATAATGATTTCCTCATCAGTAATTGTATCTTGTGCCATTTTTAGTCTTTCTTCAAAAGACAATTTTCCTTCTTGAGGAAATTCATTAGTTTTGGTGACCTCAACAGAAGTGGACACAACTTCATCTACTACCAATCCAGTATTAATATCCTTTTCAACCAATAATTATGGTTTATCCATTTCCAAAACCATTTGTTTTTGGGAAGACAAATTTATTTCCTAATTTCTTACTTCAATTGTTAGTGCATGAGTATCCCTTTCTGATTCCTTACTTACCTCCATACTATCCACTGGTGTTAATATGGGTTCATCAACAGACAAAATAAGTGCATCCAACATGGATAATCTCTCACCAGCATCCACATCAATCACCTTAGTTTGTACATTTACAAATTCATGCATTGTTTCAACTGGAGGTGCATTGATATCCCTAACAAGTAGAGCTTCAAGAATTTTCATACCTAGAGTAACAAATGACTGTCCACCAGATTAACTATAGTATTCCCCTGGGGAACTGGGTTATAAGTGCATTCCACTACTTTTTCTAAGAAGGATGAAGGAGGGATCATAGGATTTTATTTCTCCATACATGGAAATGATGCATCTTGCTGCTTCTGGAAGATATTAGTTTTCTCCATTTATGGGGGATCAATTACCCCATCCCTATGTTTGAAATTTTTTGGCGTATGGGCACCCACTCTTACCAAGACTGGCTGGTGGACAATCTTGGGTTTTTTATGTGTCTTGATCAAAATTTTCAAATCTGGTGCTATCTTTTTTCATCCTTGTGCGGCCTAGGCTGAATGTGACCACTTATAATGGCTCCACTCATTAATTTTTCAGTACTATGTGGCTTAGGTGAGACACTTGGACAAGCCACCTGTAATGCTAGACCTTTCCCTTTTTCCTAAAGGGGCACTGCAAAAGTAATGGGAGCATTCTCCATAGACTTTAAAAGCATCTCTTCAGTCTTCTACATGAGAACTGACACAGAAGTGCTAGTTCCACTAGCGGTCGATGTCCATTCATCAATGAATTCAGGAGTAGGCCTTTTAGTTTGTACTTGAGGGGATTTTCCACCTAGTGGGTCCATTTTTATGCATCCCACCTCAGGGGTGGAATATCCTCACTCAGATTTCCCAAACTCCTGAAGTTGCTTAAGATATTTGTATTCTAGATTGACAAATCAATATTCTTTTGAGTCAACCAAGTTTTAGTTCTCCTCATAACATCAGTTATTCTCAAATAAGGATCATCAAATTCATCCACATTCTAGTCTGGAGGAGAAATAGGTTGATCCTCCACTTTCTGATCAATATAGAACCTGCTTATTATGTGAGGATCATCTACAATCCCCTCTGGGATAATTAATTGCAATTTTATAGTCAATTATTTGTGACAAGGTCATTCTGGAAAAGTCTCTTAACCTGAATTCTTCCTCATCTCTACAATTCATCCAGTAATCTTCAAAATGGGGCTCATGATCAAAGGTATTTGCAATATTGGTGAACACCCATCTAATATCATAATTTGGCCTTGCCTCAAACTTTTCCATGTTAAATTTCTCCAATTCCTCACCAATCAGCCTAGCCTTTATGATGGAAGGACATGAATACCTTCCAATTCTAATGGGGAACTTGATATTTGTTTTATGCCTTCCAGCAATCAACTTATGTACAGGAGTCAATTACCTTGCCAACTCACATAAAACAAGTTTTTCATCAACATACCGGGGCAACTTATAAGGCTTTCCTTCAAAACCACTGACTCTTATATATGTGAACTTCTTATACTGAATAAAGTAGCAACCATATTCCAGAATTACATGTCTGGCCTACTGAGAGATTTTGTATTGTCCCCATTCTGGTTCAAAAAGACAGATAATTGGTGTGAAAAAGGCATCATTTACTAACCTTACATTTCCACTCCAGTTAGCTAGTTGCAGCTGAGGGAAAATCTCATGCATTTGACATTTCTTGAAATCAACACATGGTGACAGCCCTGGGAAATGTTTGTGGCCAAAAACATTATAAATGAGGTATGTCATCATATAGAATTCAAGGTTTGCAATTTCTCCCATCTCAATTCTCACTACCAGAGCTACCATGTGTTCATGAAGTGCATCTGCAATGAAGGTAGCCCAACAAATATTTCCTTTTCTCTCCAGGATAATCCACATGTATGTAGTCATCCATTCCTTAAATTCATTCATAGTTTCTAGACCTACCATTTGGCTCAACAATACAATAAGATCTTCTACCTCCTCAGTAAACTGTGCCCTAACCAATTTCTTAGGGATTCTAATAGTTGTCTTTTTTGTGAGGAGCCATTTTGAACTTATAAGTTTGGCATAATCCCTCTTCTTTTTTGATAATCAGGCCAGAGCCATTTTAATACCTATGGTGATTGGGGTTGTGATAATAGGAAATTTTAACATAATTTTGATGGCAACTGGTGTTAACGTCAATACTGCATCCCCACTTCTGTCTAACACCTCCCTCTTTTTAGGATCGTAATTCATGGCACAATGCCATACTAACTCTAGGAAATGAACAGAAGGTGAGGATGGCACTAGCTTCAGCAATGTGGATTTCCTAAATCACTTTCAAAGATTCACTTTTTATGGGGATCACTTAACCTCTAGAGGAAGTCATTTAGATCAAACCCATTAAATCTGTATCTGTTATCTTATCGAGATTTCTTGTGATTCTCAAAACAAGAGAGAACGAAGAGGGAAAAGTATTCATCTTAAAAAAACCCTAAATTTATCTCAATTGACCTTGCCAATAAGAGGAAAACACAAGCGTTTCAAGTTCTTACCATTTTTCCACGAGCACCGGAGTAATTCAAACTTAAAATAGTAATTTTTGCAATCCTTTTATTCTCCAGTCAAGTTCCATAGTTGAAATTACAATATCTCGCAATAAGACGCTTTGATAGAAACAAAAAGAACCAAAAAACTAATCATAAATGAAGAATGCATTCGTAAACTTTAAACATCCTTGATTTTCAAGTAAAAGCATTGATGGCGGCAGAAATAAATGCATTGCATCATCACCATTCATTGTACCCTTCTCAAATTTGAAAATGAGTCATCCACGTGGAAAAACCTTCACTAACGCGGGCTTTGGGAGCACTTTTTGTAATTTTGCAATGTTTAAAACTTTCACACTTTTGACAACTTTGACCCACCCATCCACCTTTTTACTTTCAACACAGGCATGACACGTAGCCATACCTTGATGTTAGCAGAGCTGTGGGCATTTTCTATAATTTTACCTCCTCTTTTACATAAGACCAAAAAGTACCAGAAATCCCCGATGACCCACTTCTCTGCTTTCTTTAAAACCAAAACCACGTGTCCTTTTGTGGACCTCAGGGACCTTTTTGCATTCTTAACATATTTTCTCCTTAAAGTGCATAAATACAACTATGCACCACATCCCCACATCCATTCATTTTGAGCCACATGTACACCTTCGGGGTGGAAAGAAAAATTTATTTGTGCTAGCTTTATGGTCATGAATATTTAATGAATATTCATCAGGTCGTAGGACCAAAGTTGTAATTTGTGGATTTCATAGGAAAATTACAAATTTGCAAATTGAACATGCTTCACCGCACCAATTAAAAATTGCCACGTACAACAGATGACATAGTGAGAGAAACAAAAAAACAAAACATGACCGAGGAAAACCTTTACCAAAGGGAAACAATCCCGTTTCAGATAAAAACTAGTCTGCTTCCAAAGAGAAATTTGAAAATAGTACACTCCATAACCAGACCTTCGACCAAAAGGAGGAAGAACATAAATATAAATGGGAAAAATAGAGAGCACCTGGAAAAACTTACAGGAAAACCAAACATGAGAAGTAGATAGAAAAATCAAATCTCAACAAAATGGGTGAGATTATTATCGAGCACCAACACTGGCTCTGACTTAGGGATGGGCACTCCCTGTGAGTGCCACAAGAACAAAACAAGTGTAAAAAATAACAACAAACCATGTGCCAAAAATCCATTGGGCCATGGAATCAAGAACCAACTTACAAAGCATAGTAACATTTGCCAACCCTCCAGAAACAAACTGAGAAACCAACAAAAACCGGCCACCAAGGACCAGGACAAACCAAAACAGAAAAAAACACAAACATGAAACAAAACCAAAAAACTGTACACTGTACAATGATGCATACCTTGATTTGAGAAATCATGTCAAGGAAATGTTTCAAGTGCCTACCATTAACATGCAACTCAAGAAATTACCCATGTAGATATTTTAGGAAGAAGGTATGCTCACCAATCCTAATATCAATAGAATAAGGGCCCATCCATAATGCATCAAATTTTCCATGTTTTCCCTTATCCTCATGTCTGTTATCCCACAGTAGCACAAGATCTCCCACACTAAAAACTCTTGGGGTTACCTTTTTATCAAATATTTTTTTCAATTTCTCCCTAAATTCACATGTCTTTGATGGGATTCTCTTCTCTCTTCATCCAGTTCAACAATTTGATTTATACGTGCATCATAGGGACTAATCTCCTGGTCCTCCAATTGTCAGATAAATTGATAAGAAGATAATTACATATGCAGGGGGAGGAGAGCTTGAGTTCCATACACCAATTCAAATGGGCTCTTTCCAGTAGCTCTTTTAATAGTAATTCTATCAGCCCAAACAACAAATTTCAACTGCTCACCCCACTTTCATTTATTTAATTCCAAGGTCCTCCTAATTATTTTCAACAAATTTTTGTTACTTGACTATGCTTGTCCATTACCTTGGGGATTGTAATTAGAAGCATATGCTAAGTTTATCCCATACTCCTGACACATGGCTACCAAAGGTTTAGCTCAAAAACTCATAGCATTGTCAGCAACTATTTTAGCAGGCACTCCAAACCTACAAATTATATGATTTAAAATGAAATCCATAACAATTTGGTGGGTTTCCTTCTTAGTGGGGATTTCCTCCACCCATTTGGTGAAGTAATTAGTGGCCACCAATATCCACTTATGGCCTGCACTTGAATCTGAAATCTCCCCAACAAATTCCATTCCCCACTGCTTAAAAGGGGCTTCAATTGATACTGGCTGCAAAGGGAGAGATCCTGAAGCTTTCAATCCTCTTGAAAAATGTTGACATCTTTCACATTTTCTTACCAATAAATTTGTATCCTTAAAAATTTTTGGCCACCAGTAACCAGCCCTTAAGATCTTATGGGTTGTTACTCTTCCTGTGAAATGCCCCCCACAAACTCCTCCATGGAAATCAATTATTAATTTTGGGGCTTCGTCCTCAGTGATACATCTTAAGATAACTCCCTCAGGGTTTTTCCAAGCCAATCCATAATCAGTGATGATATATTTTTGGTAAGCCAACCTAAGTGCTCTCTTTTTATTTTTACTTAAATACTCAGGGCATTGCAAATGTTTGAGATAAAATATAACATCCTTGTACCAGACAGAGTTTATCAAAATTTTAAGAACATTCACCTCTTCTTCTTCAACATCATTTATCTCAACTACCATCAAATTTCTTTCTGTCATCATCTTTGCTAGGCCCAAACCTCTAAACAATTTCGTAGCTTGGATTTCCATGTCATACTCTTGCAACTTATTCACCCATCGACATATCTTACTTGAAATTTCCATATTTGACAAGATATCCTTAACCATAGTATGCAAGACATAAGCTACGACTTTAGAACTTAAAATATATGGCCTAAAGATTTTTGTGGCCCTCACCAAAGAAAATACATGTTTCTCCATGATAGTATATTTCAATTCTTCCCCTTGTAATGATTTACTAAAAAATAAATTGGCCTTTCACTTCCTTCATCATCCTTTTGTAACAAAATAGATGTAATGGTATTCTCAGAAGAAAAGGAAAAGATTTGGAAATATTTTTTTATAATCAGGAGCTACTAAAATAGGGGCATTATTCAATGCTTCCTTGATCCTAGTAAAGGATTGAATAAATACTTCTTCCCATTTGATAATCTAATCCTTCTTTAACATAATAGTGATTGGGATAGTCAATTCAACAATTTTGGAAATAAATCTCTTGATGAAATTTATCTATTCGAAAAAGGATTAAATTCCCTTTTTGGTTCTTGGAATAGGAACTTTGCCAATGGATTCCACTCTCTTAGGATCAATTATGTCCCCTTCTTTTGATACAATATGTCCGAGAAATTTTTCCTTTTGAACCCCAAAATGACATTTCTTAGGATTCAGTGAGATATCATACTCCCTGCATCTTAACAACATATTTTCTAAATGTTGCAGGTGATCATTTATTTTCCTGGAGAAAACTCTCACATCATCCTGATACACAACAATGAAATCATTTATATATCTTGAGAATACTACATCCATTTCTCTTTGAAATGTGGCTCCAACATTCATCAGGCCAAATGACATTCTCAAGTGTACACATAGGTACCCCATGGAGTAGTGAAAGTAGTTTTGATTCTCTTTGATTTCTTCAAAACCACTTGGTTATACCTAGAGAAACCATCCAAAGTAGACAAAACTCAAAACTAGTAACCAATTTCAACATGTTATCCATATTTGGCAAGGGATAGTTGTTTTTGATTGATGCCTTATTTAAATTTCTAAAATTGACACACAATATTATGTCCCCGTTTTTCTTTCGAACATTTACCACTGTTTGCTACCCATGAAGAATACCTTAAGGTTGTATAATTCCTCCATCCCTTAAATTTTTTAATTCTTCTTACATTTTGAGGGAGACAAGTGGGTTGATTGGTCTTTTGTTTTTACCTAAATGGCTTAGGATTAGCTTCCAGTGGTATTTCATGTTAGAAAAGGTCTTCCCCGTATGCTTTCAACTCTGAATATGACCATGCCAAGCAGTCCTAGTAATCTTTCAACAATTAGATATATGATCTTTTTTATTCTTTATTCAAGTTTCCACTTAACCATATTCTTCTAGGCTTATCCTTTTTACCTAGGTTATGTTCTTCAAAATCTCTTGAAGGCTGACATGTGTCTATTAACAATGTAATCAACATTATCAATGATTGAATCAAGTGCAACCAAACCTCTTGGAATGGTATTTGTTTTCTAATGAATAATATCTTTACCAAATAGGGTTTCTTGTCCCTCATTACTACAGACCATTGGCTCCCAATCCACGTGTTGATTTGTGAAGTCTCGTTTGTTTTGTAAAAATATTCAAATTTGGGAATCATCTTCAAAGACTTTCCAATGCTTGACATTATCAGGAACAAATGGTATTTTCATCACCTCAATATCATATTCACAATACATCAACATTACGTAATTTTCAAACCTAGATCCTAATAATGCCAATTTGTCTGCTACAACATTTTGTTTTCTCTCATGGTACACTATATTTAAGGAGTCAAAAATTTCAATGAAATCCCAAATTACATGCTTGTATTACTTCATTATCTAATGCTTTGTTACATAAAACTTGAAAAATTCCTTAACCACCAATTCAGAATCTCATTTAACAATAATGTATTTGATACCATACTTCCAGGAAATCATTAAACCCAAGAGCAATGCTTTGTACTCAGCAATATTATTAGTGAATTCAAAATTGAGTTTAAAAGAAATTTTAAATTCCTCTTGGCTTAGCGATATCAAGAAAACACAAGTGCCATTACCAGATCTAGAACAAGCCCCGTCAAACATGAGATTCTAAGGAGAACTAACTTGCTTAGGATACTTGCACTTGTCAATTTTATGCTCCTTAAAATCAACATAGCCCACAAAGTTATTGACATCAACATCTGTGTACAATACTTCATAAGAAGAATTGTTAGGTAACTTTATCAGTCAAGAAAAGAGTATTATTTGGTAATAGTACCAAGGAGACCTGTGAAAAAGGACAAGGAATTCACCACAGAGGAAGCACCAAAAGAGTGGTTCACAGGGTTGTAACTCTTGGAAGAGGTCATTGGAGGGAGATCTTAGAAGTCTCACCTGACTAATTGTAAGATCAATGATATCAATCATCATACGGATAAGACCCTGAAGGATATTAAAGAGGATACCATTATCAAGACTAACCAAAGTATGAAAGATGGGCAGAGGGTCTATGATAATTCTATATACAAACTTCTAGAAAGTTTCATGGTGTTTTAGCTATATGAGCTACATTTCTTTGGAAAACCAGAAATTTTGTACTAGTGGTTGGCATCACAAGCTCATGAGGAATAATTCTACTTTACAGGTAGAAGAATGAGACTCACATAGTGGATGATAGGAAAAGTGACTGGTTTATACAGTTTTGGGGTAGACATTAAATTGACTTAGTCAATGATGAGGGAGTAGAAGATACATCAATCATGTTGAACTACCGTAAGGGGGTCACACCATGGATGTAACCAATATTAAGGACCGTGCTACAAGGCTAGCTGTGTACCTTGTGAGTTACAAATTAGGTATATCTAAGTGATGTAAGGAGGTGGACATGCACTAGCTACACATCACACATAAGATGGTGAATAAGACATACTACAACATTGCGTAATATATTACAGAGAGCATTATCAAGGAAGCACGCGTACAAAAAGAGAAAGGTGAGAAAATTACATAGCTGAAAAATGGTATATGAGAATGCATGACATGTTTGAGGGAGAGTGACACATCCCACAAGAGTTACCTAGTGTTTTAAATGGGTAAGTTTAGTTTACAGCTTATCAACACTTTTGTTTAGGCAGATTTTACATGAAGAGTGGGGAGAAGAGCCCATGGTGTAAGTTACCCTTCACATTTATAGTGTGTTATTTTAAGGATTATGTGAATAAGTTATATAATGTAAAGAAGTTGAGGTTTGACATAAACAAATTAGATGTGGATATTCATATCCTGGGCAAGACTTACATCTACCCCAATAAGGAGGATTATGAAGAAATGATGGAATCAAATAATATTGATATTACTCCTGAGACTATGGTAGTTGGAAAGATAGATCCCATTCCTATATATGTATATATGAGGCCAATATTTCAAGATGGTAAGTATGTTATTGTTGAATGCTTTCCACTTCCATACCCCCCTAAGGGTAAGTAGATTATAGGTACAAAAAGACTACACAAGGTTTATGCCTCCTAGGAAAGAAGAGGAAGAAGGAAGGATTGACCTTGAGGTAGCGGAAATAGATAAAGAAGATAGTGGCATGCTATACATGGGTATAAGGAAACTACAAAGGTGGCACAAGGATCCATATGAGGGTGCTAAGACTTCTTAGTCTGTCAGGAGGTTACCGAGAACAATGCTCGTAAAAATGGATGTAGGAGAGAAGAAGAGGAGGTGCAAGATCATTACTCTACATGACAATGATGAATGAGGGTCATCAAATGGGGATGTGCATGAAAATTTTTCCCCATCTAGTACATAGGTATGCAAAGAAGAAGGGCTCAGGGTGAAGAGACTTGACATGACATAGAATTACCTAATGAGCATGAAGATAAAGGTCTCATTGGAGGTGACACAGAGAAGGAGAATATTAAGGAGGAACAAACATGTGAATATGAAGGTGGTTCAGGTGGAATGAGAGAAGGGATACCTGTAAGTGTTGGTACACATGTACCTACAGGCATGCACACTAGTCAGAAAAGGTAAGAAGAAATGGTAAAAACACCAGACCTTAAGTATGCCAATGACCCTACTAAGATTATTCGCACCATGTTCAATAAAAATATTTCCACAGAATAATTATACGGTTGGGAATTGATGGATCTAGAAGGTAAAAAAGTGCACACTAGAAAGAATCTCTCATGGAATATGTAGACTCACATGGAAAAACCTGAATTCGATGTGAGTGAGTAGGCGTGTGTCAAACACAGAATGAGGAAGACACTGTAAGCAACACATATGACAATCAATCCTATATAATTTTTAGATGAATAGGAAAACAATGCCTTAACCAAAATAGCAGAAAAGGTCGATTGAAGAAATGTGGATAAGGAGGCTACCCTTAGAACCTTGTTGGACAACAAAAATAATAAGGAGGTAGAGGTCTAGCATTTGATAGAGGTGTGGGATAAAGTAGAGCGCAAGGAGAAGGTTGTTCTAGATATGGCTGAGGAGATTGGGGAAGAAATTTTAGAGGCACATCTACAATATTAAGATAAGGTATCTAGAAATTTTCCCTCCACAATGCACTATTTGCAGACTTTGGTCCATTTACTGTTATCAGAGAAGACAAGCATGCATGCACCAAGTGAAGAAGATATAACTGTAAAGAAATAGATAGATGATGCATCAAAGAAAGAAAGGACCAAGAAATTTATAGTGCACCAAATTACAGAGTATGATGTCATACTACAAATGTTGAAAGATGAATTAAAGAAGGAAAATTGGGCACTGAGTAACTACACGGATCCTAAGTAGATCATTAAGGCTTATACATTGCAAGTGGAAAAATATGACTTGTAGCAAAAATGAATGAGTCTCTGGATAGAGAATAGAAGTTAGAGGTGGTAGCAAAAAATTGCAACTCAATTAAGGAACCACGAATTCCCCATGAAGATAAAATAAAGGAGTTTGGTTCTATCATAGTGTGAAAGATGGATTTTAGGGAGAGTATGATCTCAAGACTTATTGGGGTCACAAGGGAGCTTAAAAGTAATATGACTCTAGAGAAGATGGAGAAAATACTTGGAGACATCCCTAGTAAAGTGAAGAAGGGAATAGGGGGTGGAATGAATTTGAGGAAGACATAAATAATGAGTACCCTAAACTCATTTTACCAGCTGAGGAGTAATGTATGGTGATCATCATTTAATTATATTTATTATTTAATTCTTATATGGACGTTCTTTATTCTTTATTCTTTGGAGAGATAAGTTGTGCACTCCCACTATTAGGTACAACAATGAAATTAGTGTGGGGTAATGTTGGGTTGAAAAAATTACTTAAGTATTGAGAGGGTGTGTAAAGGGGGTGCATAGGCATGTGGAAGTATCAATTGAAGAAGGGTGTGCATGGGAAGAAAGCACTCACGACTTAGCTGATTTTTCATGGCACGAGCTAAAAACTAGGAAAAGTGGTTTGAGTACAACCCAAGTAAATAAAATAGAAAGAAGACTTCGTGGCTAAGTGGGCTAGTTTGGTACTGGAGTGGAAGTTCAATGGTCATGCATGGTTCATACTAATACTAGGATTAAAGTAGATTTTATTTATAGATTAAGATATTATTAGTCATTTTGTAAAAGCATGAAATTGTTGATGCCTAGTTATTTTGAGCGTATAATATATTTTAGAGATTAATGGGTGGTGAAGGGTGAGTCCCCACCCCTATATATGTTAGTTGATCTACATAGTTTTAGTAGACCGTGTGTATTGTACTATTATGTTTCTTTGTTTTAGCGCACATAACTCTTGGAGACTGGTATTGTTATGTATTCAGTTTCTGTAACTTGATGAATTAATGGAATGGATGATTGTGGATGGATTTTGGTAAATGGTGTATTTGATAATGGTATTTGCATGGTGAATATGATCTTTTTTATTGACTTAAACTGTTATGTTTCCTTATTACACGTGTTTCCATATGATGAATGTAATGACTTATAGTTGAGATTATGAACTGTTAATGGTTACGATGAAAATGCAAGCTAACATATTGATAAGATGTCATAAAAGAGGGACATGGTATCTTCGTGCACTTTGGGTGAGCATTCAAATTTATTTGGATAAATTTTCAGTGCACCTAGGTATTTGAGTGGAAAAATAAGACTACACTTGGTTTTGCAGATATGCTAAAAATATAAATAAACAAAAAAATAGAAAACAAAAAAAATTGGTCACATGCCATTTATAACTGTGACTGTGTTACAATTTTCATACCAAAAAATGTAATAATTTAGTTGTAGGGTGGTCGCAACTATGAATGTTCTATAATTTTGTTTCTGTAAAAACATAATAAAACACTTGTTTTCTCTTAAGGGAACAAATTGGGAATGAATATACATTAAATACATGTTAATATAAGGGTAAATACTTATCTGCATAATTGTGGGAAGCACTTGGGAATAATCCCTAAAAATCATTGCGAGGAGTACCGCAAGAACCCCTAAATGACTAGCACATTGAGAGGACTTACCGATGAAAAGGGTCAATGACCAAACCTAATTGACTAATTACACACATGAGGTAAAGGCAACATTATCCATAGTGACAACCTCATCTTGATTTATCAAGGGGATTAAATTATGCAACTAGATTTTTTTTTGGTGAATGGTCCTCGTTTAGATAAAAAAAATTATTTAGAGATAGATCTATGCATAGACAACTAAACAATTTGGGCCCATATTCAACTTGAAAAATAAGAAAAATAACATTGTTCTTGTCAGATCACTTCTTCTCAATTTCCACTATTTATGAGTCATGTCTGTGGATGTTTATGTTGTTAACAATATTCTCCCATTCTTACATATCCATTTTTGACATTCACTTAGAGTCTTGATTTTCCTAGTCTCAATCACAACTGTGATTGACTTGTGATTCTTCATCTCATATTTTTCCCAGAGTGAGTTATAACTGTGACTGGTACGTAACCTTCTAACTCCATAAGTTCACTCATTTCTAATTTTTTTCTTCATCTCATATTTTCCTAAATCTATTCATAACTGCGACTATCCTACAATTTTTTGGTCATATCATCTTTCCATTTTCTTTCATTATATTCATCTTGCTCATCCTTTTCACTCATGTTTCACAGTATGAGTCACATGTGCAACTGTCACTCCTCATGGCTTCTAGTAATCTTCATGCTTATTCTCACCCTAATTTAATTCATCAACACCTCCTTGACTACATGGTCAAGCTTGAGTCCCAACACTTTGGGGACTTCTACCTATACTGACTTATCACATGATTTGCAATGAGCCTATTCAGCCCATGGTACCATGCCACCCCTATCTACCACATTTCAAATTTCCCACTTTTAATAGATTTTATGGCACCAAGGATCCCCAAAATAACTTATATCTATTTTTCTATGCATGCCACCTCATTGTTAGGAAATAATTATACTATAGAGCTCCACTATAATAGTTAGTATATTTGTGAGGGTTGTTGAATAATTAGTTATATGATTTACATGTATAATGGTTATTATAACCACATATGTAAATAGGATTGGAGGTATTTTTGGTGGTTGTGAGAACACCCATAGAATAGTGTGATGAAGATATTTGTGGAGTGTGTTCTCCTTGAGTGTAGGATAAACTCCTATATATTTGTATTTTACTATGCTGAATTATAGAGATATTATTGTGTTCTATACTTTACATGAATATGTACCAAACTCTTCATTTGGTATCAGAGAAATATGAGACTATGAGGATTGAATTGGGAAAATCTAGTATTCTTCTTAGTTTCCCATAAATGAAATTCATTACTATGAGAAATATATTTCTATAGATTTTTCTTGCAATGTTAGAATAAGTGTGTTGTTTTAGGTGGATTTGATAATTTAAAGTCTCAACACATCAGAGATATTATATACACACAAATTTTCCATACAAGCCAATCAACCAACATATTGAGATCTGCCATCTCTCCATTTTGCATAGATGTGGATCAAGATTTGTATTGGTTTCTATTTTCTCTCAGCCCATTGTATCAGACACTTTGGAAAATATCATATATCCCATCAAATGTGCATCGTAGAAGAACGTACATTTGCAATCATCTATTACTTTCAATTCAGTGGCCATCTACATTAGATCTATGTTTGAGTTGTAGTGTTGTTGAACATGACCCAATTCCATCGACTCAACTCTAATAGCCTTGTTGTAATGTCACAACATACTTTTATGATGTGTTGATTAGTAGAAAAATATAAGAAGAGGTGAAGAGTTGAATATTTGTTCAGATCCGAATCCACGTAGATGTCTTCAACCTTCTAGGATTCTATCACGCATAATATAATCCTTAAAAAATGACTCATATTTATGTTTTACGTGTGGAATTTGGTGTCTATAATATTTTTTCTTGCACAAATAATGGCTCACCTACACAATGTTGAATTTGACTGTGGAAATAACTTGACATGAGCATTATATCATTTGCATTTTAGAAGATCCATAGATCTATACATTAGTTCTTCATTCCCAGCTACCTACAAAATTTCTATCGTGATCTTCTCCACCGTGATAGGGACATGATATTTACATTTGTGAAACTTCCTTGAAGCTCACGTTGGAATTCGATTAATCATTCCTTAGAGATTCAAAATCTCTCTCATTGTGCCCGCTATTATACTGGACAACTTTGTAAAACTTTGGTTCTTTTGCATGTACGCGGCCATGTCCAGTTGTCAAGCCATCTTGGCACCCACATGAATAGATTCGCTAAAAAAGATAGCTTGCATGCTCCTTGGCCTCTTCATACTTTACCATTGCATATAGTAGTAAGTGTTTTTTAAGCCTCTATGTCAAATAAAACAAGAGTTGTTATGTTGGTGTATTGAAATTCTTAGTTGATTGTTATTGTAGTGTTTATGTCATTAACCTCTCTAACTTTTAGATTGCTACTTAAGTCCTGTCTTATTTTGGTCTAGTAAGTGTTAGTCGATAAAAGTGGGTTTTGTATGTGATTATATGTGGGTTAATTGAGTGACTATTGTCATTTTATTTTATTTTAAAAACTTAGTCAAAGTTTTTTTGTATCATGTAATGAAATTTCTAGTCAAAAGAATTGTTAATTTCCTAATGATATTGTAGTGTTCATGTTTAAAGTCAAAAAAATTCAAATTAGTCTCATTGTTAATGTTAGGATCATCATTAAAATTTGTGAGTCATTGTCAAAAATTGAAAAATAAAAAAATTGTTTTGCAAATGCATTTTCAGTGTTAGCCAATGTTCTGAAAACAAATGATTTCACATTATAGGGGGAATAATAAACAATGTGGAAATCATTGAGCTTCATATCCAAATCTGGGTGAGTTAGTAGAAAGGCACTAGTAGACAGAGGCATAGAAGGTTGGAGGTCGATCAAAGACCTCTTGCTAGTCACATAAAATGGGGCTGCACGGAGCTGTGACAGAATTTTATGGTGTGAGTTTGCTTTTAGTTATGTGCTTTAGTTTCATAGTACCACTATTTGCATTATGTCCTTGTTTCACATTTCCATACGTTTTTTGTTATATATTTGAAGATCATTCCTATTCATATTTTTAAATAATGAACAATGTTTCCTATATAATTCCCCAAAGGAGAAACATAGTGGATAGATGAAAGCACAAGAAAAATGTAACATCATGATATTTTTCATTTTTGGTTGTTTTGTAAAACCATCCTTTGTTGTGTTTGTTGGTAAGCCACTTGAAAAACCATCCTTTTTGAGGTTACAAGTTGTCATAAAAACCATCCTTGTTGGTTGATGGTTGTCCAGTGAAACAATTATTTAAGGTTGTTGGATCTCATGAAAAACCATCCAAATCATGAGCACGCATGGGTGGAAAGCTATAAAATTAGTGTGATTATTTATCTCCCATATTCACACTAAGGGGGGGAATGTTAGGAAATCATTATATTATAGTGCTCCATTGTAATAGTCAGTGTATTTTTTATGGTTGTTGAATAATTATTTATATAATTTACGTGTGTAATGGTTGTTATAACCACACACGTAAATAGGTTTGGAGGTATATTGGGTGGTTTTGAGAACACTCGTAGCATAGTGTGCTAGAGATATATGTGTGGAGTTTTTTCTCCTTAAGTGTAGGAGATACTCCTCCTATATATTTGCATTTTACTACAATGAATCATAGAGAGATTATTGTGTTATGTACTTTACATGAATCTATAAAATACACTTTACTCACTCAATATGATGACACACTCCTCCTACATACCTTCTCACTTTCACTCACTGACCAAACACTTGACTTGTATTCCCGTCTTCCACAACATAAGCTCTACACATTCACACAACTTGTTGACACATTCTTATCCCACTTATTAATGTATATTGTACCCAAAGCAACACTAATTGAACTTCAAATGCGTTGGAAATTCCATAATGAGTCTATTCTTGAATTTATTACATGTTGGCTTGCAATCGTTCACTGCCTCTCATTTCCACTCACATAATCTGAGATCATTGTCCTCTTTTCAAAATATTATGTCCCTCACATCTCCCAATACTTACAAATTCAATCACTATGTACATTTGATGAGGCAGTGCATATGGCACAATGCCTAGAGGATATCCATATTGGTCATCCTCCTTCACTACCACACATTTCAGTTTCTCCACCACCTACTACACCATTACACTCCCATATTCACAATGTCATCCAACTAGATCCTCCTCACATATCATCACCTTTTACACCCACATATTCACATTCATTTCATTCTCCTAGGGCACATGGCTTCATAAACCCCCCTAAAAAATTCACTCATTTGATTGAGTCACTTTCTTATATTATCTACAAGTTTCTTGATACCCATATTATCACTCTCCCTCCCAAACAACGCCCACCATTATGGCATGCCTCCCATGAAACTTGTGCATATCATTTTACTAATGGTAATTTCACTGACTCATGTCCTCAAATTCACAACCTCATTTAATACCTTATCGACAAGGAAGACATTTTTTTTTAGCCTCCATCTCCTCGAAATGAACCTACTAACACTTATCTACTGAATTCACTCACTACTATTCCCACTTCATCTCCATGTTTCGTGTCTTCATTTCCCACCTCCCAATCATCATGTGTATATAGTGTTTCCCCATCTATTTCATCCACTTCACAATCCACATCATCACATGTTTCCACCTTATACTCCACACTATCTTGCCCCCCTCGTGTATCATTATCTACATCATCCCCTTCTCAATATCCATTATCATCTGCTTCCACTTTAGATGTGGTATCATCCTCATCCTCTCTGGATTCCTCCACATTGTTACCACATCTACCTACATTTCCATAATTTATATCATCATGTGATTTTATCTTTCCCACTAATTCCTCTAATTCATCCCTTGGTTTGATCGTATACACTCCAATTATCACATAACCCATTACCACACCTATATTTTACTCCTCATCACCTCTCAATTCCTTCACCACTTCATCTATTTTATATCCTTCTTCTATGCACATATTATTTCCTTCGTCATCACTCATTTAGGTACCCTTCTTACTACTACACGCACCTTCATTTATTCCTATATCATCTATTGTGTTCATTCACAATCCTCTTTCATCTATTCCCCATCATTTATATTCACTTGCTCTTCCATCTCTTCCTCGCAAGTCACCTACACTTACTCTCATTACTTTACTTATTTTGGATAATTCTTTCACATGGCCCTTATTGCCTCATGTTATAAAAAATAACCCCTATTATTTGGAAAATTTTCATCCCCCTTCTAGCTCCAACGATCAAACATTTAAAGTTGTGTGCACTCTAGTTTTCCCCTCGACACAATTTTCTTGGTTGCATTTTATTTTGTGCGCCCTCACACACCTTCCATAATTCTTCCTTGTGTTTCTTCTTCCTTTAGTTTCCCCTCACGTAGCTTCAGCGTGCTCCCACTTCCCTCTATATCGTATATCTCCTTTTAAAATTTCTTTGCGCCTTCCTCTTTCACGCCCACTTTCCTTCTCGGATGTTGGGCACTCCTTGCACATACCTTCTGACTTACCCTCCAAATAATCAAAGTCCCTGACATGCCTTATATGTATATTCCCTTCCTCTTGAGCTTCATGTATTTCCTCATGCTCCATCATTTTTCTTGTTTGCATTCTTCCCTTGCAAATCTTACCTTTGCATTTGTGCGTTCCGCACTTCCTTTCTTTCTGACCTCCTCCGCATGTCATTTCCCCTAGTCCTCACGTGCTCATTCATTATGATGTTTTTTCCCACTTTTATACTTGTATCCTTTTCATATATACAAATTTCTTCCCTTTTATGTGCACACAACTTATGTAATTTGTGCCTCTTTCTCTCACGCGTGCACCTAGTGCAACTCTTCTGCGCTAGTCACTATGCCACATGACAACTTGTCAAGCTTAAGTGTGTAACATGCAACCCATAAAAGTGTGCCAACCAGGTGTTGAACCCTTGGGATGAACCAAAGTATGAAACATGGTAGAGATAAAAAACAAATAAACATTTAGCTGATCCTTCAGCTAAGTAGCATGTGCCACATGTCATTGCGTGTTCAGTTTGCATTGCATACCTTAAGATAAAAATAAATTTTGCTACAAATCTCTGATCCTTGGGTGCATTAATTCAATCCTTAGGAGGAAAAAATATTCCTCAATATTTTTCCATTACTTTAGAAGCTTAGAAGATGCTCATTCAGGATGGAAAGAGAAAACCCATCTCTATTGCTATAATCCTTCCCTCACCACCTCTAATTATTCCCTCCCCTTGAAAAACTAATTAAATATCCATTGTTACCTTTCAAAAAAAGGAAGATATTTTTTTCTTCCTTGTCCTTATTTTTATTCTCCATAAGTTTATCATTCCAAAGCATCCCCCAAACTTTACAAAATTTCCTGAAATATCCACCCAAGGCATTACCCAACTTATTTAAACCATGCACTAATGTTTTCAAAAGTTGTGGTATTTCATATGATGCCCCAATTTTCTACCCAACAATTACTAAACCAAGTTAGCCTACAAGGTTGGTAGAGCATGAGGTCTGTTGTGATTTTGGAGAGAAGGAACAACCCATGTAATATTCCAAACACTAAGGCTTCAGGAAAAAGCATGCATTTATTTTGGAGAAAGCAAATCAATAGAGTAAGGAGTATGTTTTGGAGGATCATTTGGCTCCTCTAATTGATCAAATAAGGTCTCCTGATCATCAAATATCTCAACCAAAGCATGAAACAAATTGGAAACCCCTTGTTTATGCCTCTTCTCCAACTAATTATACCAAGGATGAAAATTCCATATCTGTTGAAGATTGGTCTAATTCAGATTGGGAGGATGAGAGGATTCAAAATGTGAAAGAAGAGGTGTTGAATGTCAAGAAGAATCAGGCAGATGTGAAGGACAATCAGATTGGAACTGGAAGGGGGGAGAAAGTGTTTTTGAACACTGTTGGCATCCAAGGCCTTAAGGAAGAATGTTTAAAAATTGAGCAAGTGCTTTAAGGGAGTGCAATGATCCTCATTTCTATGCATGTTTGGAACTTACTACACTTTTAATGGAAGGGCCTCAAGATATCAAGGAAAATGAGTTTGAGCTCTCTAGCTTCTTGTGTGAGGAAGAAGATCATGAGAAAACAAGGGTGGAAACATTTTTGTTTATAGAAGAAGCAATATCAATTCCAAATCAGCTTGTAAATAACCATCTTTAGGAGGAGCATCTACATGATGATCCCATCTACGGGATTGAGCTTCAAAGAAATGGAAAAAACACAAGGATCAGATTGTGCCCAATTAGATATTTGGCTAGTCTAGATGCAAAACAAGAGTTGCCACCACTCATGCTCATTTTAGAGCATGAAGATGTACCTTAGCACACAAAAGGTCAGTAGCAACACCTCTCGAATCTAAATGTAGAACAACTAAAGGAGGTATTTGTTTTGTTTGATGCTGATACTTTGAAAAGGGTGGAAGACCATCCATAAGTTAGTTTTTCACTCTTATTGCAGACCATGTTCATTGCTAAATCAGTCACATGGTCTCAATTTGTGAGGAAATGCAACTACTTCTCCCTACCTGTTGTAGGTTTTGTTTGGGCTTCCTTTTCCTCTGGTTAGTATATGGTAGTATAGGTTTTCTTTCAGTAAAATACAAGTTTTTGCCCACACTCTAGATATTTCCCCTTGGAACATATATGATTTTCAAATTTTATACATAGGTTGTTTTGCTTCTTGTTATTCGACACACTCCTTCTAGCGTTGTGTTTTATTCTTCTGTGCACTCTTGCGTGCCCCTTTTATTGCTTCTAGATGTTGGTCCTTATGCTCACAATTCTAAAGAGGATGTTTCAGCTAGTAGTTACAACAATTTGCACACAATTTTTTACTCTCATAAATTCGATAAAAAACATCTTTTTTGAGAACAATAGCTTAAAACAAAGTTCAAATAGTGCTTTAAGTGACTTCAGGGGTGTTATTCAAGTTGCAGATCAGAAATTCAAATTCCAGGCTGACTCCATGCCCAATGAATGCTTCTAAGGCTACTGGTCTTTTCATCTAGCAAGTAGATGGCCCCGAAAGTTGTCAAATTAGTGTCTAAAATAACACCCTTGAGTTATTTGGACAACTTATCCTTCTATTATGACTATGAGGTTTCAAATTTCAGGTTGCGAGCACTCTGGTAATTCCCTTGGAAAAATATGCTTGGAAGTAGTCCTTCCACGTGCCCTTGCACACTCTTCTTTCTTCCCTTTCCCTTCGTTTCCTCCTACGTAGTTTCCAAGGGCTCCCACCTTTCCTCTTTATTATTCTATCTCTTTACATTTCCCCTTCACGGGAAACACTATCGTACCCACTTTCACTCCAGCAGTCTCACACACTCCTTGCGTGCACCCTTTGACTTAAACCTTAAATTGGCTAAGTCCCCGTCATATTTTCCCCCGCGCACGCCCTTCCTCTTGAGTATCGCACATTCCCTCGCACACACCCATCTCCCTTTTCACATTCTTCCCTTGTGCATCATGTCTTCACACTTGCGCGTTGCACACTTCCTTTCTGGCTTGCTCCGCGCACCCTTTCCTTTTCTACCGCCACATGCTTTTCATTTGAATGTTGCGCTCCGCTTGCATACTTGTATATTTTTGTAGATATACACATTTTCTTCCTGCTTCTACGTACACCACTTTTGTGTGCTTGTCCTATGCATTCTCACGATTATTTCTCTCACACGCACAACTAGTGCAACTCTTCTGTGTCAGTCACCAAGCCACGTGGAAGCCTGTTAGACTTGAGTGTGTCACACACAACCTATCAAAGTGCTCCAACTAGGCACCAAATCCTTATGACTAACCAATATGTGACACATGGAAAAAAAGATAAAACAAATGAATAATTGGCAGATCCTTTAACTAGTTAGTGTGCGCCATGTGTCATTACGTGTTTAGTTTACATTGTAGAACTTCAAATCTCCATAACTTTTGCTACATGGATTTGACACGTGCATGCCTGGTCTTGTTGGAAATCTGCTGACATGAGGTACACTCCAGATCATTCAAAATCATATTTTGGTGGGATTTGGTAGGTAGAAAATAGGGAAATGCATCTCAGATCATTAATGCAGACATCCAATCGACTCAACAACCATATTTTCTTCATATCTTGCCTCCTTCCTTCTTCCAAAATAAAAAAAACATAGGGAGGCACATCTGACATCCTTGCAGACGGATTTGCAGGAATTCAATGCTTGTTGTTGGTGGTTGAATTTCAAATTCGAGTTTCCCTCTTCTTTCTCCTCTCTTATCTCCTTCTTATTCTATAAATTGTAGAGCTCTAATCATTGAAACATATCTCTCTTTTTTGTAATGACACCATGCCAAAATGATGGCAAACTACCCATGAGTTTCAGACCTTGAACTTGATCTCTGCAATGTATTCCTACCTTTTTCCATGAATGTAATTGAATTTCCATCCATTAAGCAATAAAATTGGGTTTTTGTGGCTATTCTCTACCCTACTCTCGCGTTTTATGTGTTCTTGCCTCTTTGTTACCTTTTGGCATGCCACGGTTTCTCCTACTTGAATTTTTCATCTTCATATGTTGTAAATGCATAAGAAATCTTGGTCTGCATGGTTCTTATCTATGGCATGCCTATCTTCCCTCTCTACCTTGTTTTCTCCATTTCTTTCCCCTCATGGAGAGTGATCGAACCTCTTTCTGGTGCTATCACCACCCTTTTAACTTAGGATTTCCCTTACGCATCTCTTTCTAACCATGGTCCCTTGGAATTCTAGTTTAGGATTAGATAACTTCATTTCCAACATTATGAGTAGTTTTAGCAATAGAAATAGGTAGAGGAACGAAAATTCTCCAGAGGTTTGTCTCAAGCGTGTAAGGTCCCACAACTTGGAGACAATCCCATGTTGCCTCAAAACCCTTGTTTATCTTGATCTGGGATGGGTGAAATTTTGAGATCCAACACCTCCCTTACAACTTATTCAAGCATCATTTTTATAATCGAATCCTCCTTTGTTTACATCATCTATCATGACCACACAACCATTTATTCTTATAAAATTTCCTCATAAGTCTCCTCTATATCCAATTACTCTTTCCAATCCTTTTAATTTTCTCCCACATTATCATTTGATTGAAATTCACCATTACATACCCCTTTTAATTCTAGTCATCATCCTCTCATCACACCCACTCATCACTAAACCACACCTTTGGCTCTCATGCTTCCTCCAGACATTAACATGTTCTCCACTCCTCATCCATATGACATCATCACTAGGATCATGTTTCATATCACTTTATTTTCTACCATTGATCAATTTTCATGTCCTCATGCTCTTCACATTAGTACACGTTAACCACTCTTGACATATTTGTTGTTTGATTCAACCCCACATTCACGTCCTTTACAAAACAGCATAATATGTATTCTATTCAACATCATTTCTTCAATTCGATTCCACCATTTTAATGGTAAAGTGGTATTGACTATCCTCTTTTATATCATTTCCATTATAATTAGTGATTTCCACTAATTAACTAATGCTTCCCTCCATTTTGGTCAATTAATGACACTTCACTAATTAACTATCTTCTATTAGGTTCCAGATGCTAATTAATGATACTTCATTAGTTATACTCCTCTTCAAATTCATTAATAAAATATTATTAGTTAATTAAGCCTTTTTTACAATGCATTTAATCAATAAACCCTTTTATTGGCTGAATCCCACTTTCAAATGCTTCCAACATATCAAATTCCTCCTAAATCACCTCCAAATAGCCTAAAAAGATTATTATAGACTATTAATTAATGTTAATAGATTAATTAAAGCACCTCCAAATCCCATGAGTTTCTAACTCACTAGTTAAATCATCTAATCATGGTTAATTATCTTAGAGTTACTTTATCATTCGTCTCACACTCATTGTGATTCAAGATTTCCCCAAATAGAAATCTATAAAAAGGACCAAGATCCTATCTTCACACCTTACACCATACTTTGAATAGTATTTCATATAAAACATATGATCAAGAGCTTTCTCCATTACTTTGGCGTAGCTGATTTGCATCAATTCTACCATTATTGAGTAGTAGAAGAAGATCCAAGCTTGACCTTGTAGCCATTATTTGGTGAGGTCTTCTCCCTCTCTTTGGATAACAACATATAATTTTATTGCTCATACATCTAAATAGGTTCATTTTAATTAGCAATCATTTAACTTAGTAAGAATGCTTATAGATTAGATGAGTAATTTCATGTAAGTTTCATTATGCATTCTGATAAGCTATGATCATGATGGTTCTAGTATAAATTTGTAGCTTAGCTTTAGAATTATTAGTGTTTGTCTAGGTTAAATATCTTTGCTCAAAGTTTATATAGTTCGAATTTTGCACATCCGGTGGGACTTACTCCTTAGTCATTTGCATTCATTTTCAAGATTTTTAGATTAGTTTCAAATTTTTGATTTACTAACCCTCTTTTGAACTTTTAGATAAATATGATTTTTCAGAACTATTTTAGTTAGGATTGATATGTTTTTTTGCTCTTTGTATGATTAAAGGAGGTGACGTGCTATCGAAATGGGTCCAAATTGAGAAAAAATTAAGATTTTTGACATTTTTTTGTCAAAAATTCCCATGTTTTGATCACCTATAGGAAGCCCACACTGGTGTTATTATGGTCTATGCTCCTATTAGAAGTCACATGCTAGTGTTACAAAGGCCACACTAGTTTTACAAGGGCCACACTGGTGTTTCTATGGATGTGTATACGTTGCACTATATTATAAATCTATGTCTCAGACCCAAGTATTCGTCATCATGGGTGCATAGGTGTCTCTTTGGACATGCTAGCATGAATGGTATCTATGATGAATTCTGTTAAAGAATGTTCAAATGTTTACAAGTGATTTTTACTCTTATGACTTATGAAATCATGTTTGCAGTAGGTAATATGTTATCTATGGAAATAGGTACATTACTGGCATGTTTTTCTTAATTTATAATGAAGTAACCCATCTCTGTTTGTGCAGAATAATTTACTGCTTGGGATTGAGAAATTGAGTTTCAGTTTTCATAATTTATAAGATTCAGAACAACAACACCTTGGATCAAATTTATTGATCCTAGGTATGCTTATAAATTTTCAATCTTATTGTCATGATGTCCAATTTGGACAGATGGAAGACTTCTGGACCTTGAATGTGTGAAGGCCATGAATGATCCTCTCCTTGGATCTCTGCTTCGAATTGGAATGGGGTTAACAATCTGGTTCCTCTTTTCTATTTAAGGTATGATGTAAATTTCAATAGGGAACTTGTGACCTATTTACACCATGTTCCTTAAATTTGGAACCTTATCCCGAAAGGAGTAACCTAGCCTAAGTTACTAAGTTTATTGTTATTTTGATTATTAATGGACCTAAGACTAAAGACTTATACCTATGGACCTATGTTGGTTCCTAAATTAATGTTGAACCAAACTTAAGGGAGTGGCTAACCTAAAGGGGCCTATGGAATGACATGGGGAAGGGGTAAGTGGGAGGCAATGAATCATAGGAATTAATGGTGAGTTATTAAGTCGTTATCTCTTTTAACAACCAAATTTGGCAAAGGCATTGGGAAACATTAGATGAGTGAGTTGGCATCTTTGCCAAAGTTTTGGATGCATGTATTTTTCGAAATAAGTCTTCACCAGAATTGGAGGTGGCGGTGGTGGGAAGATAGGGAGGACTGACAGTCCTACTCTACATTTAATATTTTTGAAATTGGTGAAACCACCTAGGAAGAAGATAGAGGGTTTTGGTTTTGTTGATTCATTCAGTTTTGGAGCTTGAGCTCTGCATGTGGTTGTTTTTTCTTCAAACCTCCAGTTTGATTCTTGCATGCAAGTTAGTTGTGCATGAGTTTTTCTACCTTGCATGGCATGGAGGGGAGGAGTTGGCACTGAGAAGCTATAAGGATGAGTTAGTGGAAGTTTTGTGTTTTGGCTTGCATTTTGAAAAGAAGGATTAAAGCTCTTCTTGGATATTTCTATGAATCAGAGAAGGTGAAGCGCTATCAAGCATGATAGGCTCTATCCATTAAGTTTTATGCTTTTACTTAAATGCTCATAAAAACAACTCTTCTCTTAGGGAATAATCTGGATTTGTTCTGTTGATGAGATTCTTTTGCTTCTAGATTTTGTGTTGTTTTAATGGAATACTTTATCGACCTTGTTTGGATTATGGAAAGTGTGTTCTGGGTTTTCAGTTTTCATGTTTGGATAGCTGGGTTTTTCTTTAAATCTTCCTGCATTGGCTTGAAAACAAAGCCAAAAATCTGTAGGGGATCATAGTTGAAATTATTTGAACCTTGTTGGTATTTTGGTTTACTCAAATCTGGGAAATCTGGTTCTAATCTATTTTGTGGCTTCACCATCGGTAAACTTTGGTTAGGGAACTGTTGGAATGTCTAGTTGTCACTAGGATCTTGCATAACTTCTTTGAGAAGATAGATTTGATGGATTTTTCTTTAACGTTTCCTTTTGGTTATTGATAGAAGACTTCAAAATGAAGAGCTTGTCTTGAATCTTATCATTGTCTGTGATTTTGTGGTTTTGGTTATTGCATGTATTCTTCCTGTTGCAGACTTTCTGACCCTGTTGTTGTAGAAGGATAAATTTATTGTGGGTTTTTCTTGGTAATCGAATGTACGTCTATTAGGACTTGCATGAATTCTTTTGGTTATTATTTGAAGATCTGCAAAGGGCCTCTTGTGTTAACCTCTTGAAATGAATAATTGTTTTTATGGAAGTATGATTTTTGGAAGCAAGTAAGAGGATATGATATACTGTTTCTACTCTTCTGGGTCTTTAGGTAACCAATGAATTTGTGGCACTTGGTGCTAAGAGGGGAAAAATCTCTTGAGTATTGGTTAACTGTAGCTTGTTTATTGTTGTTACCCTAAACTTCTTGACTACTCTGTCGACCATGATATGATGTTTTTGTATAGGCATGATTCTTAGACCCCTTGGGCCAATAAACTCTGTTTCAGTTATTTTAGAACTAAGGAAAATGTTTTCTTCATGAAAATGGAACGATGACTCCTATATTGGTAATATCGTAATGCATACTTCTTTTCCTTTAATGATCTGAGTTATAGGAAATTTGTTTCAGGCTTATCCTTATGTTTATCTCTTTCTTTCCTCTCTGAGTCTTTTGGGAAATGAATTACTTGTTATCTTAGTGGGAATTGAGGCTATCAAACATGTCTCATTGAATGATGAAAGGTAATGGAATGATGTTGCTCTTCGTTTCTCTTCCTTTCTCCTGGATTTTTGGTGTTCATATAATTCAAACCTTGGGTAAATCTCTATTTGGTTTTTGGTTTGAGTCATTAGTAAACTGACCTTTGTCATTATAGGTTCTTGGTTACTTAATGTTCTCTTTTAATCATACAAAGAGTTGTGAAGTTCACAACCTCTCTCTCTCCTTCCTTTAATCTTCTTACAGCTTAAGAAACTTGGTAAAGTTGTTGTCCCTTCTCTGGTCTGTTACGTTTATGCAACTTCTTGACTATTTGATAAGACTGAATGCAAAATGTTCTTAGGGCAAGTATAGCTGAAGTTTGAAAATATTTGGATGGATTATTGAGTTTGGTCTAAATTATAAACTTAACCATTCTACTCACTTAAAGTAATGATAGCAATGGTGTATCTTTTTGGGATTTGAGTGTTAACTCATTTTCTTGTTAAAAGGAACCTTACTTTTGATGAGGTCTGATGTAGCTTGTTTTGGATTTTAACTTGAAATTGGTTCCTAATTCTGAGCTTGAGTATTAGGATACTGCAATCAGGGACACATTAAATGTTATGATGATTTGGATTATCCTAACTTAATTCTTATGATTTTTAAATTCGATTGATGGCATCTCAGACTTTAGGATGAATGTAGGTTAATGAAATATTTGGATGGAAAGTAATGTTTATAAATGTTCCACTGTTGAGTTATGCCTAAAAGATAGTTTAGGTAGTTACCTTCTTCAGATAAAAAGGTTTAACTGAGTGAGGAACTTAAAATGAAATATAAGAAAGTAATAGTGAGGATCAGATGAATGTTTATTTCTCTTAACTTACTGTTTAAATTCTTTTGATAAAAGGAAAATAGGAAGGAAGGATAAAGTTGTTTTATTTCATGACCTAACCTTGTTTTGATTTGAAGTATATCTCGTTCTCTCTCTTTTAATTGGAATTGTAATCTCCTTTTTGGTTGAGTCTTTCCATTTTTGCTTTCTGGACTGTTTCATAACAACAGGGTTCTTTTTATGAAATAATTAGCTAAAAGCACATTGTTTTAATGATTTAGTGCTTATCATGCTCAGTTCAATGAACTGACCCATGCTAGCCATTTTGCAGATGGACTACGGAAAATATGAAAGGAGAAAGACTTATTTTAAGTTACATTTGTTTTATTTTGAAGACTGAATCTTTACTTTGATAAAAGAAAGGGGGTTTCATTACTAAGATGTACTTGATGAAAAAGAAAGTTGTAATGGGAAAAGAATAGGTGATGTTGTTTTGACATTTTGTGATATCTGTGATGTTGTTTGGAAATTTATGATATATGAATTGTTTGGACTCAGTAAATGTATAACTCCTCCCTGATGAATGAAAGTTGTGTGAATTCTGTTAATACTTGTAGAAAGACTTTCTTGGCATGAATTGGGCTGAAATGATAAGTATTACTCTAATTAAGGAAGGTAGCTCACATACTTAAATATTATGTAATGGCTGGGATAGGAGTCTGAGTTGTTGGTTGAATAAGTTTCTCTAGATGAGATGCAACTTATAAAGTTAATAATCTCATGACACTCTATCATTGCAAAAGGGTTTGTAATTAATTTACATGGGTGTATGTGTTTTAACCATGTTTATAATTCTACATATGTAATTTGAATTTATTTAGGGACATATGAATTTTGTTTTTCCTTATTGGGCATTAGCCCATGAAATAGGAAAAAGGGGAAAATCCCTTGAGGGTATACATTAAGATTAAGTTATGAACTTACTTAGATGTCAATGAACAAAAAGGTGAATGGGTGCAAATGTGCTTCCTTATGCAGATTTCCTCAATCTATAACTGGAAATTAATTAGCTCAATCACCTTTATATCTAAAAGAGACTTAATGTCCCTTTTGGTTGCAAGTGGTATCAGATAAATGGTAAACTAATGCAAGAAAATAAATAGGTTGGGAAGCAGATTTTATCTTCTTACCTACCTCAGATATAGTTATAACTTGTAACCTGATAGGTTAAAGAACCTGCTTGAATCATTAAGGATGCCGACATTAAATTTTAATGAAGAATTTAATATAACATCAAATTCACTTTAAGTTATGTTTATCCAGTTGAGGATACTCAGTTGGATGTTGACACATGCCAACTGTAGTGAAGTACCTTCGTAACTACAGGAGTCATTACGAGGTTACTACGTTGCAGTTGACATGTCTCAATACCCTTCAGAGTTTGTTCAACTAGACTAACATAAGTTCTTGACTGGTTCACTTTTCTACCCTATGCAGGGATAGGGACATGACCTAGTGTCAGAGTCAACTCTTGATGACTTAGGATAACTAGACACACCTAATCGATGTAAGTCGATTGAGTATGTCTATGTACCCTTAGTCACCACGGGAAGTCCCCCACACTAGGGAATGTTGCTAACCTTATCTAGGGTTATAATTTGAATCACGTGGATTGACAGAGATCAGTAAAGACCAATCTAGATAACAGATCAAGTGTAGTGAAGGACTTATTCCGTTTGACGAGTATGTCATCTAGGAATGCAAACATGATAAACATGTGTAAATATTTGGCCAAAGTATTGCAAGTTACTAGTTGCATTGTCCTATGTCACTTAGTTCAAGAAGTGGGATTTTAGATGAATATCAGTAACAGATATTCAAATAGGCTCTTAAACAGAACACTTGAGTACCCCTAACAGGGTAAAGAAACTAAGTATACTTCGTCTACACATTACTAAATAATATGAGAGATCGGTTTGCACCGAGTCATGAAATGAGAGATCGGTGTTTCACTGAGTCATTACAGTTGCATATGGTTTTCTGTTATGGGATAGTTTGGAATTTGAATGTGTGTTCTAAATTATGATTTAGAACAGATAACATTGTGTAAAAAAAATTCCCTTGTTTTCTAAAGTCCTAAGATGGGAATGTTATTGATGAGATCCTTACTGACTTGTTGGACACAAGAGACTGATCTGGCTGTACTTGAAAAACATCATGGGTAATGAGGAGGAAGAAGATGCTAGTAATAAGAATCAGCCACCTCTTGAGGATCTATCTATATTGGGAATCAAGGAGTTCATAAAAGCAATCATATTTCACTTATAACTTGGTCTAGAATGGAGGGAAACGAAGAGGAGTGGGTTTTGAATCTATTTGCAGGGAAAGTGATGTAAGGGAAATCCCACCCAAATCAGAGGTTTAGCATTGGGAAATCTTGAGGAAGGAGACTATATGGGAACGTTGATCAATTTGGATAGGAGCACTCCCGTAAAATCTCTAGATTCATGATTGAATAAATTCAAGGGCTCAAATGGTGGATTGGCCTTGAAAACCCAAAATTTATTTCTCAAAGTGGTTAAGGATTATTTTCAATAAAATGGAAGCACTCTAGAAATCCTGTTTGACTTGGTTCTACAACACACTACTAAAAATTTAAACATTCAATCGCTGGTGGGGAAGCTCATAGGTGGGAGACTTAATATTGATGTTGTTAGAAGATGGGATAAACTGGAGTGGATCCCATTAGGTAACTTTCAGAGGTATTGCTCACATTCTAAGGGAACATGGTTTTTTACCTTAAGGTTTAATACCCAAGAGGATATGCAGAAGGTTTTAGACGAAGGACCCTATTTTGGGGAAAATCTTTTTAGTATCTTAGGAAGTGATCAACCTACTTTCAACCCAGAAAAGGAAAATTTCAACCAATTTTATTTGGATACACGTTCCTAATCTCCCTTTGGATCATTTTGGCATGAAGACATTATCAAAGGCATAAGGAACTCCCTGGGTTCTTTGTTCATAATTGATAATGCTACCAGGTATTATGTAATGACTAGACTTATCTGTGCTCATTTTTGTATTAATACAGTTTTAGATAAGGATATTCCAAACAGTATCTTTTAAAGTGACGTCTTTAGATTTGGGAGAAAAATATTGAAATGGAAAGCTCCCCTAAAAAATTCTCCAAGTGTAATGGATGGGGTCATTCTTCCCAGAACTGTAAGTTTAAGGTATCCAAAATATATATTCATGTGCCAGGAATTTAAGGTAAATTTTTTTGAAAATTGTCCAGGGAAAGGCCTAATGCAGAGTGCAGCTGATCATAGGAAATATTTTTCCATTTTTAATCTGAAAAATTTTCTACTCCTTTGAGAAGAAAGGAAATGGTGGTAAATGAAACTCCAATTTGTTTGGCTACCATAGAAATGGAGGAGGATGGTTTCACCCTGTTTGGTCAATAGGAATACATAATCGAATTTTTCTATCCTGGTCAGATTCTAAGGTAGGTGTCAAAAATACATTGTAAGAACCTGTTGAAGGATTTCATGAAGGGTTTTAAAGATAAGATTTTTTCCTCAAGTGGGAATGAGGAATTCTCAAGGAATTGGCTAAGATTGAATAAAAGTTAAAGGAAGTTGGGAAGCTGGGGGACTTTGAGTTGGAGGAAAATGTCTAAGGAAAAGAGTAAGGGGGAAGAAACAATGGGGCAAAAATTATCATTGTAACCTTTACGTGGAAGATATGGTGAATCTATTAATGTCTCCAATCAAGATGATGAAACAAAAGAAAGTTGAAAAATTACGCTGGGAAACAAGGAGGAACCTCTAGGGACTGAAAACCCCCTCAGGAAAAATTGAAAAGATTACTTGAAAGGAAAAAAGGGGGAATCCTCAATATGGATCCTAAATCTCAGGAGTTTGATAATCCTATAATGTGGAAGTTGTTAGTAGTAAACAAGGTAATAACTAGCAAATTTTAATCAAGGAAAAAAATTCACCCAAAAGGAAATAGAACTAGGGAAACAGTTGTGTTTAGACCAAAAGGTCTTTAAGAAAAATAAACCTAATATGCGGAAATAATTGCATCTCATGGAATGGTAGAGGGATTTATAACCCTGTGAAATGGAGGATTCTCAAAGACATGATTAAAAGACAAAAAATTTTTGTGTTAGTTGTTCAAGAAAATAAAATGAAAGAACTTTTTTTAAGTTCTTACAAGTCCTTTTGGAATAATTCTAAAGTTTTTGCTGTTAGTTCGAAAGGAGCCTCTAGAGGTATAGCTAGTGGTGTGGAATCTGGCCCACTATGAATTTTTTAACATATTCTGGTTAAAATAGCGATAATCATTTGTTGGTGATGCGTGAGAAGGATCTTGAAAATAGAAATATATGGGTTTTATCTAACATTTATGCTCCTACCCTTCATAAAGAAAGGACAAAATTTTTTGCATCACCTTCTTTCATTTAACCATTCCATCAAAGGTTCAGGATGGATTTTCATGGAGGATTTCAATATTTGCCTCAAACTTCAATGAGGGAAAAAAAGGAGGATCTAAGAATTATTACAGTAGGTCATGGAGGATTTTTGATTTTATTACTTCTTCACAAGCCTCCATGATCACTTGATCTTAAAGGCAGCAGTTTCACTTAGTGGTCTCAATAGAAGAGTTGGAACCCAACATATTCAAGTAAGATTACTATAGGGTTTTAGCTCAGAGGAGTGGTTAATCCATGATATCTCTCTTTTCTCTCTTCCTTGGAGTAGGGTTTTATCATAACCCTATTCTCATACAAATCAAGAGTCCATCACTAGAAGAATAATGCCCTTCCATTTTGAGAAGATGTGGCTCCAGAATGAGGAACTATATGACCTCATTAGGCCTTAGTGAATGGTGGTTAAACTAAATTGGTTAAAGGCACAACTATGTATAGAATTTCTTAAAACTCTAGAATGTTAAAGGTCAAAGCTCAAAGGTCGGAATAAAAAAAGCTTTGGAAATATCTTTTAGCTGTCGAAAACGGAAATGCAGTGAACTACAGAAGGTTCAAAGACAGACATAGAGTTGGGATTCAATGAGATGGATATAGAAGACCATGAAAAGGAACAGTCCCTTCTAATAGAATACCACAACATATTGGGCAAAGAGGAAATGATCTACAAGTTAAAAATCTTGAATTACTTGGCTAAAGGAAGGGGATAAAAATACAAGGTATTCTTTCACTTGTCTACTTTAAAATGTAGTAGTTTAAATGAACTTAATAGAATTAGAAATGAAGATTTTTGTGGCTAACTCCTTGTGTTCCTACCTCTCTTGTGCCTCAGTCTTCATTTTTTGATTTTCAGGCACTCAAATCTTTCTGGAGATGGCACCATCAGATAGAGCTCTCTCTCAGCTTTCCAGAAAGGTAAAGTTTGCCTCCTAACTCCTCGTATTTTTCAAGTTATGGCTCGGCGGAGTTTTTGTGGGAAATTTTCCCATTGGAGGCCCGCAGCCAATAGGAAGCTGCCACGTGGCAAGGGAGTTCGGAGGTCGGAGGTGAACTTGGAAAATTTTCCAAGTTTGGGTCGAAGGTTCAAATGGAAAATTTTTCCCGCGGGGCCCGCGGACCAATCACAGTGTGACACGTGTCACAAGGGGAGGCATAGTGAAAAAATTGGCTAAGTGTTTGAGCAGGAAAAATTTTGAATTTTGGCCCGCGGCCAATAGGAACTCGCCACGTGGCCAAGGAGGGTCGCGGGCGTCGGGGTTAAAATTGAAATTTTTGCTAAGTTTTGGTAAAAGTTTCAAATGCAACATTTGTCCCGCGTAGCCCGCGCCCAATGAAAATGGGCCACGTGTCCAATGGAGCCCGAACCGGCGGAGGAGAAAATGAAAAATGCTAAGGGTTTTGCCGAGTTTTCAAAGGAAAATTTTGGAAGGATTTTCCCAAGTGCAGCCAATAGGGGCATGACAGGTGGCACAAGTGGCGGGGAGCTTGTGGCATGGGGGGAGAAAGGAAAAAAGTTGCTAAGTGGTCGGTAAAAGTTTCAAAGGGGAAAATGGAACAGAGGGCCCGAGCCAATAGACACAGGACACGTGTCCTAAGGGGAAGGGGAGTTCGGAGCTCGGGGAGGACTTAGGGAAATTTGGAAAAAGTTTCAGTCAAAAATTCGAAGGCAAAGGATGAGCCCGCGCCCCTGTCAACCAACCAAATCATGCCACGTGTCCACAAGTGGCGGGGCGCGGGGGAAAATCGGGAAATTTTCCCAAAGTATAAAAAGGTAAAATTTTCAAAGGAAAACCTTCAGAGGAAGAAGGAGAGAGAATTCCAGTGGCGAATCAGAAGCTGACACATGGCATCTGACCAGCGGAGCATGGGATTTTTTTGAAAAATTTTCCAAAGACAAAAAAAGGTAAAATTTGAAATTTTTTCCAACCGATCCGTTTTTGGCCCGTTTTTGCCCTAAATCTTCAAACGAGCATAACTTTTGATCCAGAGCTCAGATTTTCACGTTCTTTATATCAACGGAAAGCTTATGAAATTATCTACATGATTCCATGGTCAATTTTGAATTTTGGTTCAGTTTGGAGAGAGAAAATTCAAAAACACTTCTGGTACGTGTCCATGTCCAGAAATGACATTTCAACAACCAAATTTAATACAAAATGGGTCGCATTCTTCTCTAGTATGGTCAAAAATGTCAAAGCATGGGTTTGTAAGGACCTCCATGATGTTTTAATACATTTTCATTCAATGAGGGATGGATCCCATGCATTTTTCACATTTTCTCTCTCCTGGGCTCGACCCATGTACTGTAAAAGCTAGATTTGGCTCATTTCTTCAGGGTTGAACACTTTTTGGCATAGAAAACTTCTTCTTTCACCTCCAGCAAGTGATTTTGCAAGAATCAGGCCTTTTTCAAGTATTGTAGCAGGTTTATACCTCTTTGATGGTGGAATGCAAGAGATTTTACATGGAAATGACAGTGCAAACTCTGTGAATGCTTTCAGTCCTCTGTTTGTATTGTTTTACTTCATTTTAAGACCTCTAATTGCATCTATCAGCTTGTGTATGTTTTCCCTTGTTGCATTTCATGAATTTGTGTCTATTTACATGGCAAAAAATGTTTCACCACTCCTTTGGTGCATCACCATCATTAGTTAGTTTCAATTTTTGCATTTCTATCCCTGTCTCCTTGCAATTTAGAGTAGGATTAGGATCTGAACCTCTGTAGTTGTGCAAAATATAGATCTAAATCAGAGGAGTTTGAGGAACCAGCCTCTAATCTGGAGATTCCTCTCTCATTTTCACAAGTCCCACACTTGGAGAGAGGTTTCCATGTTGTGCAATCACACTGGATGCCTAAAACATCAATTTAGAACCTTGATTTGCATCCAGGGGTGCTGCTGATTTGCAACAACAGTTTTGGCACGCCCGGTGGGACCTTAGAGGTCTCATTTTTATTGCAGCAAAGTTGATGTGCATCTGCTGCAATTTTCTTGCTTGAAAAGAGCTATAATTTGCATATCTGGCGACTCCAAGGGGAAGAATCAACTGGTTTCAGCAGTGCAGGCCTGAAAACTCATGAGAAGAATCACCACAAGGTCAAGAGTTGGAGAAGAAGAAGTGTTGTTTGAATACCTGCAGTTATCTCCAAGAAGAAGGCAAAGAGGAAGAAGGATTCAAAGGTCTCCATCTCCACCAAACAGAACTCTCTCAACTCCTCCACCTGGTAGGCCTTTCATTCAGTCAACAAGGGTTTTAAGACCAATTAGAATGGCACAAAACAACCCCTATGTCAACTTCACAGGCAGCAGCCCACTTGCCCTCAATGCACAACATCCAATTCCAATTGCAGCCTTGAAGAACATTCCCTACTTCACTGGAGAAAATCAGACTACTCCAGGTGATCATGTTAAAGACATTGCCAATCTTTGTGCAATTCATGAAATCAATGAGATGCAAGTGGCTGTCAAATTGCTGGCATCTTCATTCAAGGGGAAAGCATTGCAATGGTTTAGAAGCCTTGGAGCTGGTTCTATCACAAATTGGAATCAGCTATGTATAGCACTTCATGAGCAATTTGGAGAGAAGGGAGACAACTTGTCTCTTTTGGAGCAGCTGACAACCATCAAGAGAGCTCCCAATGAGCAGCTGACTGATTTCAACTTCAGATTTCAAAAGACTTGGGAGAGAATTCCAGTGGCAGTCAGACCAACAGCAGAAGGTGCTTTTCTCTACTATCTCAAAGCTCTAAATTCTGATATTTCTATGTTGATTCAGTCCATGGGAGGCATAACTATCCCTATGGCTTATAGCATTGCCATTAGGGCTGAAAATTGTTTGATCCAAGCTGGCAAACTAGCCCCTAGACCTCCCATGCCATTGTTTCCAAGTTTAGAGAGTCCAAACACCAATCAAGCACCTAATTTGGCTCCTTCTCCCACTCCTAGAAATCAGAGTTCAAATGAAGCTTCTACTTCATCTCCAAGTGCCCCAAATGAGCTTCAAGAAGTCATGAAGCAATTGCAAAACCTAGGCAATGAGCTAGTCACTCTCAAGAGGCAGCAAGCCCAAGGTTTTAGACCTTCTTACCAGCCCCAAGCTCAGCCCAACAGGCAGCCATACCAACCACAAAGACCTCCTAATCCAGCTGCAAATATAAATCAAACAAGGCCTCCTGCCAATAGACCATTTCAGCCCTATAATCCAAATGCCATATCTGCCTCTAAGGCATTAGTGCCAACACAAAACAACATTGCTCAGGAGTATGATTGGTGCTTTCCATGCAATGAACCTCATAACCAATCCATGTGCTTCAATGGTGCTTTGAATCAAGCATTAATGGTGACAACTACTGGCGTGGAGGGTGAGGGCAGTCAAGGAAACAACCAACAACAAGAAACATTCCAACAGCAATCAGCTCCAAATGACACCACGTTGGTAAATTGGCAAGCAGAGGATTTTTGTGGCATGAATCAAAAGGTCTCTCAAGGTGTGGCAGCCAACACAAGGTCAAAAAGAAGGAATTTGGGAGAATAACAGCCATTAGCTCCAACTAATCTCCAACCCTCTATGGCTCCACAAATGGTTGGCAAACAAAATCCAATTGTAAATTCACAAGGACAGCCAAGAACAGCTCCTAGGCCAACTCAAATACCAGTTGTTGCTGCCCACGTGCAAGGAGTGAATGTGCAAACAAAGGGACAGCAAAGAGATCCTTCATCACCATTCAGTATCATTGATCAGATGAAGAAGACAAATGTTAATATATCAATGTGGGAATCCCTATCTATCCCAGGCCAAAGAGATTTGCTACAAGCTTCCATGAAGGACTGGCCAACTTCGAATCAGCAAGTTCAGATGCAAGAGAAAGTGCTTACAAATGCTGCCCAGCCTGAGGGGAATTATGGAGGACAGAAGCATAAAATGTTGAAGCCCCCTCCCTTCTATTTTTCATTAATCATTGGAAATCAGCTAGTGCATAATTGCATGATAGACTCCGGGGCAAGTAGCTCAGTGATGCCTAAACAAATAGCTGATCAGCTAGGGCTCCAGTATGAAACAATATCCAAAGGGGTAGTGCAGCTAGATGGGACAGCAGTAGCAACAGTTGGAGTGATTAAAAACTTGAGTCTTACCTTGCATGCATGTCCAAATGTTGTTGTTTTACAAGATGTATCAGTCATAGACCTTCCACCACTCTTTGCCCTTTGCTTGTCAAGGGACTTCACAGCCAAGATTGGAGGATATTTGTCTGCTGATTGGTCACACATGCTGTTCAGAACAAGGTATGGAACCAAAGCTACAGTCAGGTCTGAACCTATTGCAAACTTCCACATTGAGCCTTACACTCCAAGTCAGATTAATGCCAATTGCTCAGCATTTGATCAAGAAGATCACCCAAGCACTGATGAAGCTGACACCAAGGTTGGGAGCATCCCGGATCTAACTCTTGATGAATGGGCAAACAAGGTACATGCTTTTGATCCTTATCAAGAAGTAGAAGAATCTGAGCTAGGGGTCTATTGTATACATGAAGAAAATCAGCCTATTCCTAGCATCACCAAGCCAAACCACAAGGATGACAATGAGGTATGGCAGCTGTTTTTTGATGGATCAAGGAGTAGACAAGGTGCAGGAGGTGGAGCTATGCTTGTTTCACCTCAAGGAGTAAAGTACTATTCAGCTTTTAGATTTCAGTTTGCATGCTCCAATAACACTGCTGAATATGAAGCCTTGGTGCAAGGGATGCATTGGGCAATCAAGAAGAAAATAAAGAACTTGCAAGTCTTTGGTGACAGTGAATTGATTGTAAATCAGGTCAAGGGACAGCATGCTGCCAAGAATGATCTACTCAAGTGCTACAAGAACAGGGTATGGGACCTCATGGAAGATTTTGAGGGTTTTGGCATCAAATCCATTCCTAGGAAAGAGAATCAAGCTGCTGACAGGCTTGCAGCAGTAGGGGCAGCCTTTGACATTGTGGAAAGCATTCAAAAAGACAAGGTACAGCCAAACATCCACGTGATTGTGAGGCCTTCAGTGCCGGATAACAATGTCAGTTGGCAAGTATTTGAGAATGACCAGCAAATCATCCATTTCTTGCAAGAAGAAGCTGAGTTCTCAGCTAAGAATCAAGAAAAACTGGAACAGCAGTATGGTGACCAAGTGGTACAGCTGAGAACTAACAAGCTGCCCAAGGGACTTATCACTTTGGAGTCCATTTTTAATCCCAATGATCAGTTTAGGAAAGAGAAAGCAAACATTCAGGTCAAGAGAGAAGATTCAGTATCCATCTTGGTGGAAGAGAACAAACCATTGCAAATTGGAAAGATGACAACTGAACAAGAAAGGTATGAGTTCATACAGCTGTGTCAAGAGTTCCCTGATGTGTTTGCTTGGAGCTATGAAGACTTGAAAGGTTTCAATCCCAACTTAGCTCAGCATACCATTGAATTGGATCCAAATACTAAGCCTGTCAGGCAGAAACAAAGACCAGTCAATCCACATATGGAGCCTCTCATGAGGAAAGAATTGAACAAGCTGATTGAGTCAAGGATCATATTCCCAATCAAGCATTCTAGTTGGGTTGCCAACTTGGTTCCAGTCAGAAAGAAGAGTGGAGAGATCAGATTGTGTGTTGACTTCAGAGACTTGAATAGAGCATCTCTCAAGGACCATTACCCACTCCCTTCCATGGAGCAAATCTTGCAAGTTGTGGCTGGCTCCGAGAGGTTTTCACTACTTGATGGCTACTCAGGCTACAATCAGATTATGGTGAAGGAAGAAGACCAGTTCAAGACAGCCTTCACAACCAAATGGGGAACTTATGCATACAGGAAAATGCCATTTGGGCTGTCCAACGCTGGTGCTACTTTCCAAAGAGCAATGGACATGGCGTTCAAAGGTTTGATTAACAACGTGGTGCTGATTTACCTTGATGATATCACTATTTTTTCCAAGAATGCAGCAGACCACCTCTCTCATTTGAGACAAGTCTTCACGAGGTGCAGGAGATTTGGAGTGTCTTTGAATCCTAAGAAGTGTATCTTTCTTGCACATGAAGGAAAGCTCCTTGGCCATATTGTCTCCAAAGAAGGATTAGCAATTGATCCAGAGAGGGTTGAAGCCATAAGAGCACTACCATTGCCAAGCCACAAGAAGGCCCTTCAGAGTTTCTTGGGGAGAATAAACTTTGTCTGGAGGTTTGTCCCAGATTTTGCAGCCCTTGTCAAGCCCATCACCAAAATGTTAAAGAAGAGCATGGCTTTCAAGTGGACAGCAGAAGGCAAGGAGAGTTTTGAAGCAATCAAAGAAGCTATCTCTCAAGCACCAACTCTCATCAACCCAGATTTCTCCAAGGATTTCATCCTCTATGCATTTGGAGGTAATGATACTATTTCTGCCATTTTGGTACAGCAGAACAAGGACAACGATGAGCAGCCAATTGCTTTCTTCAGCCAGAGCCTAGATGACTATGAGGTGAGGTATTCTTTTATTGAGAAGCATGTGCTGGCAGTAATCAGAAGCTTGAAGAAATTCAAGCATTTAGTCTCAAACAACAAGGTCCAGTTGCTGGTCTCACATGCTGGGGTTAAGGACTTCCTCCTCAACAAAGATTTGAATGAGAAAAGGGCAGGTTGGATCACCCGTGTCATGGAGTATGACATTGAGATCAAAATCACCAAGCTGGTAAGAGGAAAAGGATTGTGTGAGCAGCTGGTTTTGGGGAAGCAAAAAGAAGCATGCAATGAAGGAGAGGCTGTTTTGACAGTTCAAGACAGCCATGAGCCATGTGGCACTCAAGAAGAAAACAATGCTGCCCCCACTCCTTGCTGGACCCAAGGTATAATGCACTTCCTAAGCACAGGCCTATGCCCTCCGGAGATGAACAAGACCCAAAGAAGACACTTCAGATTGCAGGCTATCCCATATGCCATTGTTGATGGAGTTTTGTTCAAGAAAGATGTGAATGGAGTGCTGCTGAGATGCATTAGCACAAATCAGATTCATAGGGTGTTGGAAGAGTTCCATGGTGGATCAGCTGGTGGTCATTTTGCACCGAGAGTGACAGCTCTAAAAATCATGAAGGCTGGTTATTATTGGCCTAAAATTTTCAGTGATTGCTATGCATGGATCAAGAGGTGTAAGAATTGTGCATTCTTCACAGGAAAAGAGAGACTTGCTGCCCTTCCATTGCATCCAATCTCAGTTGACCAGCCATTCATGCAATGGGGTTTGGACTTCATTGGAGTCATTAATCCCAATTCAAGTCAAGGGCACAAATGGATTTTGACAGCCACGGACTACTTCACCAAGTGGACTGAAGCAGTAGCACTCAAAGAAGCAAATGAGTCCAGCATCTTAGACTTTTATGAGGGGATAGCAACCAGATTTGGTATACCTGCTACAATAATCTCAGATAATGCATTGGCATTCATTGGATCCAAGGTGACTGAGTGGGCTGTCAAGAACGGGATCTACCTAAGCACTTCATCAAACTATTACCCTCAAGGTAATGGCCAGGCCGAGTCTACAAACAAGAACTTGTTGAGGATCATTAGGAGGACTCTTGATGAGAATCAGAGGTCTTGGCATACCAAACTGAAATCAGCCTTATGGGCTGATAGGATAACTCCCAAGAGATCCACAGGTAACTCTCCATTCAAGCTTGTTTATGGAAGAGAGGCAATCTTGCCCATGTCACTTGAGTTGCCAACATTGGAACTCATGAAGCAGTTAGAGTTGCTAGAGTTTGGGCCCATGGAAGTGAGATATGCAGAGTTGATGGAGCTACAAGAGATTAGAAATGAGGCATCCCAAGCAATGGAGAAGAATCAAGCTTTGATCAAGAAGACCTTTGATAGGAAGGCCAAGGATAGATCTTTTCAAGTTGGAGATCTAGTGTTGAAATGGGATGTGGATACAGCAAAACCGGGAAGGCATTCAAAATTTGATGCTATTTGGAGTGGCCCATACATGGTCACGAAGTGCAAGAACAACAATGCTTTCCAATTGGCCTCATTGGATGGTGAAGAACTGCAGATTCCAGTCAATGGAATCTATCTCAAGCATTGCTTCTAGAGGGAAATTCTCCACCTTGTAAATATTAGATTAGATTTTCATTCCTCCAAGTGCTTTGCACATTGTTTTGCTGTAGGTTAGTTTTGTTTCCCCTAAGTGCTTTGGCACAGCTTGCTGTCCATGGAGATGTTTTGCAGTCCTTGCTTCCATCAGGTGATATTCCATCTTCCTCCTTGCAACATTCTAAGTCAGGTTGGGGTTCCAAACAGAAAATTTGATGACTCCATGCCTAATGGACTACTTCAGGCAACTGGTACTTTCATCTAGCAGGCAGATGACCCCTCTGAGTCGCCAAAATTGTTATCCAAAATGTGCCCCTGCTCATTTTTGTGGCTAACTCCTTGTGTTCCTACCTCTCTTGTGCCTCAGTCTTCATTTTTTGATTTTCAGGCACTCAAATCTTTCTGGAGATGGCACCATCAGATAGAGCTCTCTCTCAGCTTTCCAGAAAGGTAAAGTTTGCCTCCTAACTCCTCGTATTTTTCAAGTTATGGCTCGGCGGAGTTTTTGTGGGAAATTTTCCCATTGGAGGCCCGCAGCCAATAGGAAGCTGCCACGTGGCAAGGGAGTTCGGAGGTCGGAGGTGAACTTGGAAAATTTTCCAAGTTTGGGTCGAAGGTTCAAATGGAAAATTTTTCCCGCGGGGCCCGCGGACCAATCACAGTGTGACACGTGTCACAAGGGGAGGCATAGTGAAAAAATTGGCTAAGTGTTTGAGCAGGAAAAATTTTGAATTTTGGCCCGCGGCCAATAGGAACTCGCCACGTGGCCAAGGAGGGTCACGGGCGTCGGGGTTAAAATTGAAATTTTTGCTAAGTTTTGGTAAAAGTTTCAAATGCAACATTTGTCCCGCGTAGCCCGCGCCCAATGAAAATGGGCCACGTGTCCAATGGAGCCCGAACCGGCGGAGGAGAAAATGAAAAATGCTAAGGGTTTTGCCGAGTTTTCAAAGGAAAATTTTGGAAGGATTTTCCCACAGCCAATAGGGGCATGACAGGTGGCACAAGTGGCGGGGAGCTCGTGGCGTGGGGGGAGAAAGGAAAAAAGTTGCTAAGTGGTCGGTAAAAGTTTCAAAGGGGAAAATGGAACAGAGGGCCCGAGCCAATAGACACAGGACACGTGTCCTAAGGGGAAGGGGAGTTCGGAGCTCGGGGAGGACTTAGGGAAATTTGGCAAAAGTTTCGGTCAAAAATTCAAAGGCAAAGGATGAGCCCGCGCCCCTGTCGACCAACCAAATCATGCCACGTGTCCACAAGTGGCGGGGCGCGGGGGAAAATCGGGAAATTTTCCCAAAGTATAAAAAGGTAAAATTTTCAAAGGAAAACCCACGGAGGAAGAAGGAGAGAGAATTCCAGTGGTGAATCAGAAGCTGACACGTGGCATCTGACCAGCGGAGCATGGGATTTTTTCAAAAAAATTTCCAAAGACAAAAAAAGGTAAAATTCGAAATTTTTTCCCGCCGATCCGTTTTTGGCCCGTTTTTGCCCTAAATCTTCAAACGAGCATAACTTTCGATCCAGAGCTCAGATTTGCACGTTCTTTATATCAATAGGAAAGCTTATGAAATTATCTACATGATTCCATGGTCAATTTTGAATTTTGGTTCAGTTTGGAGAGAGAAAATTCAAAAACACTTCTGGTACGTGTCCATGGCCAGAAATGACATTTCAACAACCAAATTTAATACAAAATGGGTCGCATTCTTCTCCAGTATGGTCAAAAATGTCAGAGCATGGGTTTGTAAGGACCTCCATGCTGTTTTAATATAGTTTCATTCAATGAGGGATGGCTCCCATGCATTTTTCACGTTTTCTCTCTCCTGGGCTCGACCCATGTACTGTAAAAGCCAGATTTGGCTCATTTCTTCATGGTTGAACACTTTTTGGCATAGAAAACTTCTTCTTTCACCTCCAGCAAGTGATTGTTGCAAGAATCAGACCTTTTTCAAGTATTGTAGCAGGTTTATACCTCTTTGAGGGTGGAATGCAAGAGATTTTACATGGAAATGACAGTGCAAACTCTGTGAATGCTTTCAGTCCTCTGTTTGTATTGTTTTACTTCATTTTAAGACCTCTAATTGCATCTATCAGCTTGTGTATGTTTTCCCTTGTTGCATTTCATGAATTTGTGTCTATTTACATGGCAAAAAATGTTTCACCACTCCTTTGGTGCATCACCATCATTAGTTAGTTTCAATTTTTGCATTTCTATCCCTGTCCCCTTGCAATTTAGAGTAGGATTAGGATCTGAACCTCTGTAGTTGTGCAAAATATAGATCTAAATCAGAGGAGTTTGAGGAACCAGCCTCTAATCTGGAGATTCCTCTCTCATTTTCACAAGTCCCACACTTGGAGAGAGGTTTCCATGTTGTGCAATCACACTGGATGCCTAAAACATCAATTTAGAACCTTGATTTGCATCCAGGGGTGCTGCTGATTTGCAACAACACAAGATGCATCAATAAATCTAAAAAATTGATGAAGATTTTCATCTTAGTCAAGGACGTGTCAGGTTGAACAATTAAAAAAGATGTTCTAAGGCTGTCAGAAGGTAATTGTGAGATAGAAAGTTATACTATAGAGGAAGAATACACTTCTTTTAATTAATGGGACCATAGAATGCTTTTTTGTGGTCTAAAATGAACCATTCTCATAGATGATAATTAGAAGTTTACGGTGCCTATACCATGGATAAGGACTGGATTTAACATCCGATTATCTATCTCTATTTAAAACTCAAGAGAAATTGAGTGTAAAAACATCAGTAGGATCTGAAGCATTTTGAATGAGACATAAAGCACTTGTCATAGGAGACGTTTATTCAGGTGATGGCTATCATTGACATTCAAGAGACTTTCATACAGTTGGACTCATATTGATCGAAGCTTATTCCTTTGTAATCCCTTTTGACAATTGAAGGTATTAATGATCACAATCATGGTCTATTCATGAGTTTGTGATGAATACCTATACAACTGCTCATCTTGTTCAGGTCTATGTAGTCCACTCTCTTGCATTCTCTCATTAAACTTATAGCAATGTGTTTGTATCATGGGCACCTTATCACTCTTGTAGTTGTCGAGCCCCATTGACATTTCTTATTGACATTAGGAAATGTCTTCTCTTTCAATGTTTCTAGACTCAGACTTTGGAGATATTACCCTAAATTCAATGAAAGGGTTTGCATTGTGTGACTTATCCTATTGTCCTCATCACATATTGGAGAGGTCAGTATTCTCAGCATGATCCCTTAGGTTTAGGTGCATTAATGTTATTATAGTCATGCATAAGCTTACATTTGCATGAATACTTATGTACTCCTTTTACTATCTCTTTCTCAAAATTGTAGTATTCCATGAGACACTCTAACTATCTCATCTCATGTACAAGATTTTGCAGCTAGGGATTATGTCAAGAAGTTTAGTTATTGACAATTCTTCTAGTGATCTATGTCAGGTAGTCATGTACGATTCAACCAGAGTATGATCGTGTTGACATTGTTTCCTTGTGCAATATGAATGTGTCAAATCGATACTTCATTACATCTGGAAGGATTATGTGAAATCAATACTATATTGGCTGCTCTAAGATAACTTTCAGAATGGTTGAAACTCCTTATTGAATTAATGCCCTACTAAACTAGGGGTGCAATGAAATATTGGCTCGGTCAATGTCTTACTAAAACTAGATTATATTCCATGATTGGGGATAGAATTTTGTTTCAACAAAATAGTCTGGGACAAAGAAGTGAATTGGTACATTAATTCAGTTATCCACTTGTTGAAGTTGTGTAAATCATAATAGAGGAAGTGGGTTAAAATTCTGGAACAAAGGAATCAATAACACTTACAATTGCAGTGTTCAAAGTTTATTGTTTCATTTGAGTAGTATGCTCAAATTGATTCTGGTTTGATTTGCATATGTTCTAAAAAGATGTTATTGAGATGTTTAATAAGATGTATTCAATAATGATGGATGATAGTGAATTGAAGGAAAATAAATCTATGGCACTCCTTAATGTCCCTAGAATCTAATGTTTTTCTTCCAAAGTGGATTATTCTCAATTAACCTGAAAAATTTTCAGTAGAAGCTGTGGTTGCTCTGTGAACTCAATTTGAATCTACTCAAATTTACACTAAGAATGTGTTGCTTGAAAACATCTCTAGAAATGGGGAGTTGAAGGTCACCTCTAGAAATTAGAATTTCCTTGGGTTTCTTAATAGAATTTAAGTTGATGCATTTAAAAATAAGTAACTTCATCTTTGAGCTATTAAAATTCTCTCCTACAAATTCTTAGAAATGGCATGTTTTCTATCTTATGGAAAAATGAAATGGAAATTATGGTCAATGAACAAACTGAGTGTTGTTTAATCGATTCCTATACTATCCAACATTTGTGTAGGTGATCTCAAATTAACAACATAAGTAAATTCCTTGAAATGTTGGTTCAAGTAGAATGGGATAACAATGGTACTATTCTAATAACAGCATGATAAACAATGGTTTAGCTCATGTCTACCAAATGATATGAATAGAACTAGATTGCAATGACCAAAGAGGGACAGAAGCCTCACAGGAATATTATTGATCATGAAATCTTGAATTACATAGCAATGCAAGAGTTGTAATATTTATAGATATTAGACAAGCCTCATTTGGATAGACATGACACCCTATTAGGCACTAACTATGAGATGATAAGACCCATTGTCACGTGCACATAAAATTACTACTAATACCAATATTGAATGGTTATCCAACATAGTTACAATATTGAGTAAGTACATGTTGCACATTAATAAAATTAAACATTATTAAATTGAAATAAAATGCAATAAATATGCCTAGGATAGCTAAATTATGCTAACATTCCCCCCCTTAATTTTGCATAGTTTCCAATGAAGTGGAGAGGAACTCTCAGAACAGTTTGAATTTGTCACGTGCCAAGTGACTTAGTGAAAACATCTTGCTTGTGTTCAGTTGTAGGACAATAACTGAGTTTTATGTTGTGCTTCAACACATGCTCACGTATGAAATAAACTTGAACCAATGTGCTTTGTTCTCTCATTGGATTGCGAACAAGTTTGAGTACTCCTTCATTATCTAACATACATGGAGGTAGATTTTTGTTGAAGGTAGACTGAATTCCTTCCAGTATTCGTCATAGCCATATTACTTCACAAACAGCTTCACCTGCAGCTACGATACTCAGCTTCTGTAGAAGAGACGAGAAACAAAAGTTTTGTTTCTTACTTCCCCTATGATATTGGACAAATCCCATAAAGAAACATGAAAATCCATAAGTGGATTTCCTGTCATCAATGTTACCTGCATGATCTGAATATGAATATCCTATGTCAAGAAGAATTGTCATTCTTCTTGTACTCTAGACCAAGGTCAACTGGTTCCTTTGATACCTCAAAATTCTCTTTGTTTCTTTCCAGTGACATATTGAACTCTTGCATGAATTGTGATAGATAGTTGACTGCAAATGGTTGATATCTAATCTAGTATATGTCAAGTAAATGAGATTCCCAATCAACTGCCGATAGAGAGTGCATTCACTTTTGGTGATGGATCATCGTGAAAGAGATAACTAATATTCTACCTCCATGGGTGTAGCAATGGAGTATTAGTCCATCATCCTGAAACGTCTCGAGCATTGTCTTGGTAGTATTTCATTGGGACACAAAATATGATTCTCTTTTTCCATACTTCCAGTCCAAGACAATATTACATGAGCCCAAGATCTATCATGTTGAACGATCGATTAAAATCCTTCTTTGTTGCATCAATCATCTTCACTAGAACTGCCAATGTAATGACTAGATCATCGACATAGACAACCACAATTACAATCTCCCCCCTTGCTTTTTGAGGTAGATATTGGGATCATAAAGATTCCTTTTGGGAATCCATGTTGATGAATGAGATGCTCATCAATCTTGATGTACCATGCCCAAGGTGCCTGTTTGAGGCCATACAGAGATTTTATGAGTCTACATACCATTTTCTTTTTTGGTATTACAAAACCCTCTGGTTGAGTCATATAGACTTCTTCTTGACAAATATCCATTTAGAAAGACACTTTTTACATCCATTTTGGTGGAATTTCCAACCAAATGAAGTAGCTAGAGCAAAGATCATCCTGATAGTTTTGATCTTAGCTCATGGGAGAAAATATCTCCTCATAGTCAATGCCTTCTTTTGTGCATACCCCTTTGCTACAAGTCCTTGCTTTATACTTTTCAATACTACCATCTGACTTTGTACTTAGTCTTGAATATCCATTTGCATCCAATGGGTTGTCTTCCCTGGTGGAAGATCGACAAGTTTCCATATGTTATTTTTCATCACTAAATGATACTGAATCCATGGCATCTTTCAAAGCTTTTGATTGTAGGGCTTCCTTAACTGTAGATGGCTCAATATATTCAAAAATTGTACTCATTAGGGCCAAATTGACCTCTGTCTCAAGCCCTACTGAGTTGTTAGGTCCAGGATGGTGGATGATGTGAATAGGTGCTTCATCCAAATTAACATCTCTATATTAATTGAATATACCATTTTAGTGTAACTTCTTGAGCTATTCCATTGGGTTGTGGACCTATTAGATCCATCAGTTTTCACCATCATCAATTCATCATTAGTCATCTTCAGTGGAACATCAAATTCTATTTTACAACAAGATGTATTTTGTTCATGTAGGTTGAGTATTGTGGAAAGTGGATCTATCACTGCTTGTTTCTTCTTAAAGAACTCAACATCCATACTTGATATAGACTTTCCTATTGCTTTTGGATACATGATTCTTTAACCCAAGGTCACTTCTTCACTATATCCTAATGAATATGTATTTCTCTGATTTCATATCTAGTTTTGTTCCTATTCTATCTTGGGAATGTGCATGCTATGCTTTACATCCAAAAACTTTGAGGTGAGAATAGATGGTTTATTCCCTAACCATGCTTCTTGTGGATGTCACTCCATCAAGAGCTACTAGTGGGAGCTTTATTCAACAGATAAAGTGCAGTTGTTTTACTAATTCTGCACAATAATGTCTTCTCCTTAAACTTGAGTCATCAATCATACATCTGCACCATTTCCATGATAGTATGATTCCACATTCTCTATAACTATACCATTCTATTTTTTCTTGTGAGGTAGGAGTTAACTAACATCAAATACCATGAGCTTTCAAATGTAAGTATTGGTTTTAATCATTACTTATGAATTCCCCCCTCCATTTGAGTGGAGAGTTTTAATTTTATGACCAAGTTACAGTTCTCAACATAGACGCTTTGAACTAGTTTAAAATGTCTCAGAAGGATTGGTACTCTTGGTTCTTAGATGTAGTAGACCCACATTTCACATGAGTAATCATAAAAAAGAGCATAAAATAATGAAACCATCATAGAATGACTTGGTATCGTATGTTTGGCAAATATTAGTGTGCACTAGATCTAGCTTTACCTAGAAGCTCAAAAGGTACTTCTTACTGGAATGGTGCTCTGCTGTTGCATTTTCCATACTAGGATAGTTAGGGAATTGATCAGTATATTTATTTGAGTGGAGGAAATCCTCTCACCATAATGTAGTGTTTGAAGTGCATATAGAGATATCCAAAACTCACATGTGACCATATTTTATGTGCCATAAATATGTTGATTGTGTTCAATCCTTTGGCGAGAAGTGCCTGATCATCCTTGTGAACAAAATCAAGTTAGAACATGCATCCCACATTGGTGGCTCTTGCTACAATCTTAGAACCTCTTGACTTATCTCTTATCAAGCACACTTTTTCTCCATTATTGCTGTCAAAATCCAACTTCAAGTTGTGATCAAGGAGTTGACTAACTAATAGCAAATTCTTGGTCAACCCAGGTACATACAATACATCTGTGATTTTGTAGTCATGCTTTCCAAGAGGTAGTGAAATGTTTCCAATCCCCTTGATACTGTATGATGAGTCATCACCTAATGACACATGGTTCTTGTTAGGTTGAGTCATGTAGTGTGTAGAACCAATCCTTGCATCTAGTCATGTGTCGAGTTGCACCTCGAGTCAACATACCAGATATCTTGTGTGGACTTGGTTTCTTCATCAAATTGAGCAGAATACATGTGGTGTTCTTCATCTGAATCATCCTCATGTTCGGCAATGTACCCTTGTTGTTTAGGTTTTCTTTGCCAATTACCATTTTTCTGCCCTTGATTGTTGTTGTTGTTGGACTTCCCTTTATTTGAATTGTTGTTACCCTGTTGGTTGTTGGGTTTTGAAGTGCTTGATGAACCATTTTTGTAGGAATTGTTACCAATAATCTTTGATGTAATGTCTCCCTCTATTGCAAATGGGACACTTCTTGGTGTTGTCTCGTTGACTTTGGTCCCTTTGTTGACTTCGATTTTTTTGGGACTTCTTGTGATTGGACTGAAATTTCCCCTTTTCTTTATGATTGGAAGATAGTGCTTGCTCATCTTCATGATATTTGTTGTTCATTGCCTCTTCTTGTTGGAGTAGATTGACCAACTTCTCAAAGGTGACTGTGTGTTCACTCATATTGATAGTTGTCACAAAGATTCTGTAGGAAGGAGAAAGTGCTCGCAACACAATTGGTACGAGGTCTTCATCACTTATCTCTTTTCCCAATGCCAATAGAGATGCCCTCAAAGTAGCAACTCGTCTCAATAAAACTTCAACCTTCTCATTGTGCTTGAACTTGAGAGTATGCAGTTGTGATAGTAGGTTGAGGATGGACATTCTTGTTCTTTGCCTCATAGATTGTGCTCAACTTATCCCATGCATCCTTGGCCGATGTGGCATCTCTAATGTGGGGTTGCACATCGTCTGTTACTCCTAAACAAGATGATCAACTTGGCCTTTTTTATTGGCCCTGTCAATTTGAACTTGTTGTCTTCCATCATCAAGTGATCTTATTGTTTTTCCATCTACAACTGTCCATAGGTCTTCAAACTCAAGTAACATCTTGATCTTCGGTTTCCATACAGCATAGTTATCTCCTCTAAGTAGTTGTGAATCTAGCAAGAATAAATTTGGTGCTTGTGCACCCATTTCTGTAATTTGAATTTCTGAAACTTTGAATTTCTGACAATGGGTAAGGCTCTTATCACTCTAGGTTTATGGTCTCCCTCTCAATATACCATCAGGCCGATATACCAAACCTTTCTATATACACTCCCTTCTGATATAACCCATCGGTACGTGGAAGAAGATCACCCTTTCTATATACCCATTAGTACGGAAAGATGTGTTAACACACGTAAAAGAATTTAGTACGTGGTACGTAGACAGTACGGAGAGGGGTTTGTGTAAGCACAAACAGATGGAAGGGCTCAAATGTGTTGTGTATTGTGTCCTTATTACTCCCCGTCGAGTTTATAGGGTTGATGCCTAGATGACATTTAGGCAGCTGTGTTAGGTGTTAAGTGCAGTAGTAGTCGTGACGGCATCACCCGTAAGCGCTTCTCAGAGGCATCGTATATACTGCACGCTGCTATGAGATCAAAGATCTCGTGTGATAGAACCAAACATAAAATAAAAAATGTACACTTTTTTTTTTTGCACTTTATGCACCAAGATTAATACAAAATGCTTCAAAAGTACATCAAAATGAAGTATATGTTGATAATGAAGGAGTTATAAAGCTTGTTCACAATATAGTATTTCATGAGGGAACCAAGCACATTGAAGTATAGGTTCATTTCATACGCGAGCATGTCTTGAAGCACAACATACAACTCTGATACCAAATGATAACAATGGTATAGCTCTGATACCAAATGATAACAATGGTATAGCTTTGATACCAAATGATAGAATAGATTTAGATTGCAATGACCAATGAGGGACAGAAGCCTCACAAATATTATTGATCATGAAATTAGATTACATAACAATGCAATAGCTGTAATACTTATAGATATCAGATAGCCTCATATGGATAGACATGACACCCTATCATGCACTAACTACGAGATGATAAGACCCATCTCACATGCACATGTAATTACTAGTAATACCAATATTGAATGTTATCCAACATAACAATATTGAATGCAAGTCACTAGACTAGAGTGCACATGTTACACATTATTAAATAAAAGACAATGCAGTAAAATGCAATAAATTTCCTATGCTAAATTATGCTAACAGAATTCACCTAGGGAAGGTTTATTTAAACTCAACTTTGAAGGGGCAGCAAAAGGTAATCATGGGAAAGCAGGGGGAGGAGGTGTTCTTTGGGACTCTCAAGGAATTTTTTTTTTTTCCTAATTCGACCTGGGCCTCCAATATAACAATGTTGTTGAGGCAACTGTGATGTTTTGGGGGTGAAGTTAGCCAATGAGAAAGGCTTAAAACTCCTTGAAGTGGAAGGGGACTCTTTATATATCATTTCATGTATGAAAGGAAAATATAAACCTTCTATTTTCGTCAATGACTTCATAAATAAAACTAAGATTTTATTATCCTCTTTTGAGGTCATATCCTTTCATCATGTGTTTCATGAAGGAAACTCTCTAGCTGATTTTATGGCCAATTTGGGGGTGAATGCAAGGGGTCTTAAGGTGGTAGAGGATCCAAATAAGATGCAATCCAAATTTATTAAAATCATGAAAAGGGAAGGTATAACTAATAATACTCCTACGAATGAGGAGGTAGTAATTCAAACTTGTGACATCTCTTTTTCATGATTCCTGATCTCGTGCAAAATTTCCTTTCTAATCCTCATAAGGGCAGGCTAGATTTTTTTATTTTCTGGAAGTGCGATGATAAGATCAAGGAAGGTAATTATTGGTATAATAGAAAGAAGAACATGGTTAGAAGCATGGGGGCGACTTAGTGAGAACTGAACCTAGCAAGAGGTAGGAGATGTCCATTGAGGCTGAGACCTTTCTTGAAAAGGTGGGTATGTTACCCTTTTTCAATATCTTTGATGGCTATGATGAAAATATGAGTGAAGCTATGGTAAAAATATGGAAAGAAGGCCATGTTTGGGTCAGTAATTTCTCCTTTACCATTTCCTTAAAGCTTATTGCCAAAGTCTCGGGTTCAGCTCTAGAAGGAAGATGCATCTACAAACCTAAGTCAGACTACAGCCTAGAGATTGAATGCTTTATGTAAGGTAAGGGAGCACCTGTCTCTCTTCATAATGGTTATGCTCGAGGAAATTTTCCCCATCCTTTTAATGAAATTTCTCAGTTTTTTATGTCCTAAATTACCTTAGAAGCACAACATAAAGTGATATATGAATATCAGTTCCCTATGTTAAACCATGTCCGAAATACCAAGCCCTATAATTTCCCTTTCTTCCTATATACTTCCCTTATGTAATCTATTGTCATGGTTGAGAAAGGTACCTTCCCCTTACCTTTGCACTAAGGCCTCATCAAATCCCTTCTTAGGCTGAGAACTCCCCTTTTGGGAAAAAATGATAAATTTGGGGCTTTTGCCGCTGAATGTTTGGTGCCCAAGGAGGAGATTTTTAGTGAGGATCTGTTTGGAAAACCAGTGGCTAAAAGAACCATATCTAACCTGAGTCATGGTGGCATTAAGAAATGAAGCAGGGCAGAAGAGGTTCGTAAGATGGTTGAAGAAGTGGAGACTATCTTAGATTTGGGTGAGAACTAAGATGGGAACCCAGACTTTTCAATTTCCAGTAAGGATAAGGAAGCTGATGAAGGGGATAACAGTGAGGAGATGGCAAGTGAGAAAGCTCTAGACACTTCAGAAGATAAGCATTCAAATAACTCAAAGGATGTCATTGAGAGCCTGTATGCTCTTAAAACTACCCAAACAAAATTGTTCACCACCCAGGACTCTGCTGTCAAGTCTCATACTTTTATACGAGAATTTGAGCACTGCAGGATTAATATTGATATCAATAGACATAATATCAATATGGTTTCCATGTATCTAAATGAACTAACTGATAAAGTGGAAAATTTATATTCTTTGGTCCTTAGTGAATAGCTCAAGAATGCAAATGAGAGAAGCCTGGATATGGCTAAGGATATGCTGAAGATGAAAGAAGTTATTTTCCATATTCGTGACGTCCATATCCTTAATGTCAAAATCACCATCCACCATCTAAAGGTATTTGTTAAGATGATTCATTCTATGGAACTTGCTAAGGAAATGGAAAAGAAGGAAAATTCCCCAAAGTGGAGATTCCTGAGCCTAACTATAAGTACTGGAAAGCTACCATTGTCTTCCTTATCAAAAAATGGGATGGTTGTATGAATTAAGTGGGGGACATGATAAAAGAGTGATAAATAAAATGGGATACCGGTTTATTGTTGTTATTTTTATGTTGTTTTTTTATTAGTTTCTCTGTATTGCTACTATTAGTTCTATGTTGTTTTGTTGTTAGTTTCTCTGTATTGCTGTTGTTAGTTATTTGACTATTTTTTCTGTTGTTTGGATACTTTCCTTTATGGTTCTATCTCTTTTTTGTTTTTTTTATGATGCTATGGGTGTTTAGTTGGGCTTCAAGGGTAATCCCTTGGCATCTTTGTAAGGAACTAGTAACACTTTGTATGGGGTAGGGTCCCCTCAACCCTTTTTTTACCTCTAAAAAAAAAATAACAATGCTACAAATGCTAATACTAATGTACCCAATCATCCTGAAAATAAAAAGGTAAGGTTAAAAACTGTACTCACAAATGATATAAAAAGGATAAGTCCACCTAAGTTTGATGGCACCACCTTGGGGGGTGGAGTTGAGAATTGGCTTAGTGAAATGGAGAAGTACTTTGCAATAAGGAACTTCTCAAAGGAAACAAAGGTAGTATGGGGAGATTATCATATTTCCCATGAGGCATCTTCCTGGTGGGATAACCACAATGGAAAATTGAATATTTATGATTCAAGCATCACATGAGATAAATTTAAAAACTATTTTAAGCAACGATGGATGCCAAAAATTTATTATGCTCAAAAGATGACTAAATTTCAGAACTTAACTCAAGAAAAGTTAATTGTAACAGAGTACTGGGAGAGGTTCACTAAATTCCTCAATTATGTACCTTAATATCAAACTGATGAGAATTTTAGGATACAAAAATTCATTATGGAATTAAATCCTACCATAGGGGGGGAAATAGATGTTCACATCCCAACCACCATGGAAGGGGTTGTAGAAAAATCCATTAGGCATGAACAAAAATTAAAAGCAATCTCTACCCATAATGAGGAAATCATGAAGAAAATTCCTAATTCTTCTTCATCTCTTACACGTAAAAAGGGGGCATGGAAGATTTTTGGTACTAAAAATAATTTTTTTGGGGTAATATCAAGAAAAAAACAAATAAACATGTTGCTAATGTTTGAAACAATTTTGTTAAGAACAATAAAAATGGACAGAAGTCCTATGGGGGATAAAACAACAAATTTAAGGATGGAAATAAGTTTGAACCTAAAAGAGGACCTGTAGGAGGTTGTTACAATTGTGGCAAGGATCATTATGGAAATCAGTGCCATCTAAAGAAGGATGACAATAATCAACAACATAAGATACATGTTGTGGTAGCTAATAAACAAGTTGAAAAGCAAGTTACATCTATAGAAGTACCAGGTAAGTTATTTGGTATACTTGTTACTATAATTTTTGATACTGGAGCTATTTAATGCTTTATTTCTACTAAACTAGCTTCAAAACTAAAAACAAAAGCTAGAAAAATGGATAAATCTTGGGTTGTACATTATGGGAATAATGCTAGCCACACAGCTAATAAGTGTATTTTTGGAGCAGTCCTAGATTTTCCCTATTTTTCTACAAAATTTGATCTTTATGTTTCTCCTTTAGGGTATTATGATGTAATTGTAAGTGTTAACCAACTTTTTCAACATAAAGAAAAGTTTGATTGTTTTGAAAAACATATTAGTTGTCTTGATGATCTGTAAAAAACAACATACATCCAAGGGATAAAACGTGAGATTTCAGTAAGAAAATTGTTAGCTATATAGCTTTAAAAGGCCAAAAATAATGGTTGAACCTTGTATGCAGTAAAATTTTCTAAAAAAATTGAAGGGGATAGTGATTTCTTAGACAAATATCCGCTATTACAAAATTTCAACGATGTGTTTCTGGAAGAACTACCCGGTCTTCCACCCAAATAGGAGTTTGATTTCACAATTGAGATCAAGCTGGGAACCAAAATTATTTCCAAGGAACCGTATCAAATGATTACTATTCAAATGGTAGAGCTTAAGGCACAATTACAAGAACTATTGTCTAAAAATTTAATAATACCAAGTGTCTCTCCTTGGGGAGCACCGATAATTTTTGTGAAAAAGAAAGATGCAACACTTAGGCTATGTATTGATTATAGGATGTTAAACAAAGCAAAAATAAAATAAAAAATATCCACTTCCTAGAATTGATGATCTGTTTGATCAAATACATGGTGCATCATTATATTCTAAGATAGATATTTTATCTAGATATCATCAGTTAAGAATCAAAGATGAAGATATTCATAAAACAACGTTTAGGACAAGGTACATGCATTATGAATTCACAGTTTTACCTTTTGGCTTGAAAAATTCACATACAAATTTTATGAATTTAATGAATACTATCTTTCAAGAATACCTAGGAAAATTTGTGTTTGTATTCTTGGACAATATACTCATATATTCTAAAAGCATCTACGAGCATCATGAGCATTTGAAGATAGTTCTCAAAATCTTAAGAAAAATAATATTGTATCGCAAGCTATCCAAATGTTCTTTCTATGAGACAAAATTACACTAACTAGGACATGTTATAAGTATCTGTTTGGTGACCGATACCGGTTCATCTTTACCGACCACGGTCACCCTTAAACCAACATCGGTCACCTATTTGGTGACTGATACTGGTTCTACCCAACCAATGCCAGTCAAGCTTGACTGACGCCGGGTCACTATTGCAGAACATTCCACAACTTCCCAAACCCCCATTTTCTATAAACCTCCCCCTGCCCCTTCTACCCCACCTACAATGACCTAAACTACCCCTAGACCTCTACCCACCCCGACTATACACTTTACTAACCGCCCCCTCTATTTTTTGTCTGTTATTCCCCCCATACCCACATTTCACTTTTACCCACCCAAAAAATACAAAACACCCAACAAAACCCTATAAATAACAAATAACCACAACCTATAATCTATTTAATCTACAATATGGAGTTGGGCGCTTACCTCGTCGCGCTGACACCATTTCAGTGGCACATCGGGCTACTGTGCCGGTGGTCCACCCAATCCCTCTCCCACCTCTGCCATCACCAAATACCTACTCACAACCTCTGACCAATCAACTCTCTCACCCTGATCATGTGCACCTGCTACTCAACCACCCAATCCTCATCAAATCAAACTGCCAGCTCACTTTCCCATTTATTCTGGACACTTTTCACTCTTTTCTCTCTCTTTTTTTTCATTTCTTCACTTCGCCAATAACAAATGAATAATAAAAACATGGATTTTTTGTTTTTATAACAAACCTGACCTAACTGACATTGGTTCCCCTTGACCGGCATCAGTCGCATGCCCTACCTCACCGTCGCTGGTTTTCCTATACTGATGTTAGTTATCCATGACCGCCATTGGTCACCCTCACCTACACATTTCCCTTTACCTTGCTCCTTTACCCCATCCAACCTTTACCCAACCCATTACCTTACCTTTCCTGACATCATCACTTCCTCCATCCATTTGTCCTTTTTTGGGGAATTCTTATTATTTTACCCCTACCTTGGCCTTACCCATGTCGTGACCTAGATAGTTGGACTTGGACCATCGCTAGTGACCTTTGACCTCATGTGTTTGCTATACATTGCGGCATTGTTACCTGTGTTGATTGACCTAATGACCTTACCTAGCCTATTGTTGTGATTGTTTATCCTGACTCTACCTTTGGTGTACCAGAACATACCTAAACATTCCTGCACCTAATCTACGTTATGTTTCTTGACCATATCCTATATCTTGGATACCGGATTCACTTCAACCTTATTCAAATAAACCTATCGACCTTAAACGATGTAGAAACTCGATAGCGTGCTATAGTTTATACATGTTCGTGCATTTGACTGTTACTACCTATGACCCTAACCCATTACCTAGATTGCCCGAGTAGACATTTCATCCTTTTCCCCTGTACCCACTTGACTTTTCCTCACATTTACCTTTTATCAAACCACTCACCGCTTTAGCCTGCTACCTCGTCGCCTGCTACCTCGTCAGTTCCAAGTTTGAGGGGGATCACCTTCACCCACACATGGGGCAACCACATCTTATTTTTGTTAGTGCCGCTTACCAATACAAGCTACGCAACAAAAAGGGGAAAAATGTAGACACTAAAATTAGGTCACACTCCCCTTTTGTCCCTTGACATATAAGCACCCTTTATTACATTTACCTAGCCATGACCCCCTTCACCCCACTAATATTAATTTAATTAATTTAATTAAATTAATTCTTTATCCTCACTATATTTATTATTTAAATATCTTATTTAAATAATATCCACACATACACTTCACTTAGACACCTCATCAAGCTAACTCAACCTAAGACCTATTCTTAGCAAGTTGTCATAACTAACTAAGACTTACCCAAACCCTAAAAATCAATGCCTACATTCCCTCTAACCATATTCCTGCATGCTTACAAGAAGCTCCTGAGTCTAATCCATGGGATAACAACATGAGATCCGAGGAAATCAGGAGGATCTCCCTAGTTTAGTAAACCTAGGAAATCCTGCCTTGACCGACGTCGGTTACCCCTAACCGTCGCTGGTTAATCCAACCACCATCAGTTTATCCTTTTAACCCCAAAACAACTTTATTCTCAAGGTTGGAAAAATTTGGAAAAAATTGGGAGAAAGTTGAGCAAGAAAGAACACGTCTTGAGAGAGATAACGCATCTTCAGAGAGCCATTTCCAGCAAGAACTCACATCCAAGGAAGGAGATTGAGCATCTTCTCCTACACAGCCATCCCAGCCATGATCTGATCTATCCAAGCAAAGAGGAGTGTACATGCAGCCCATGCAAAAGCTTTTCTTCAGTTGGTGATCACTTGCAGCCTTCAAACCCATCATTAGCACCTCCATCCCTCACACACAGACATTCAGGAATTAGAATCCAAGTAAGTACAACATCATACTTTCCTGGTTATTTCATTTCATCATTTTTATCATCCATTGTTTATCTTGCTCCCTATTGACCTTCTCCAACATTTTTTTACCTCCATATACCCATTAAAACCTCACCAAAGCCTACTCCAGTCACCCAATACCTCATCCCGACCAACCAAAGTCCTTTGTGCAATCACAAAGGAGACCAAAACCCCATTCTGTGACATTTCTAGATCTCACAGTAACTGGCACCAGTTATACCTAACCATGGCCGGTCATCCCTAACCGACACCGGTCTCTGTGTTTTCCCACACAGCCTTAAACAGAGACCTATCCACCTAATTTCACCTCACCCTCATTCACCTGTGACCTACCCAAGACCTTTATCAGACCTGCAGAGACCCAGAACCAACCATTTGACCTTTGGATTCTATTCTAGCTTAGCCTGTTAGATTAGATCTATTTTCTTATTGTGTTTTTAAGTGAGATACCTAAATCATTTCAAAATAACAATAGGATTTACCTTTATTTTAGCATTAAATTGTTTAAAACAGTGGACTGACAGCCATCTAGGAAGTATCACGCTTCCCGGATCTAGCATACATGTAGGCAGTTCACTGCCCATATTGTTTAATTCTTTCTGGTGGTCTTGCTTTCATTACAGGTAGTTCCTCCTAGCCAAAAGGAATCTCTCATGATCAGCTGTGGATTCGGAAGTCATACGCATGCAACAACCCATCAACTGACATTTGAATAGGTATTCCTCCTACGCCCATTACCCTATCTGTTTCGTCAACACTTCAAAGAAATAATCTAAGAAAAAGGTGAAACACCAGGTCCGTCATATTCAAAATAAGCAGATCCTAAATTGCGGGCAACATAAATGTGAATTCAAGATAAGAATGACAACACACCACTGACAAGCACTTACCTTGGGTACTACAACAGCCACATACGTTTTTTGCCCTAGAACAACTCTCTTCACCTAGTTTCAAAGTAGTTTATCTTTAGAATCCACACTCCTCCACAATCTTTTGCATTGATCCGGATTATAAAACCACACCACTTCATCTGTTCCATTAGCATCAAATAAAGAGAGTTGAAGAAAATGAAAAATATGAGGTATCAACATTTGTAGTTTCTGGACATTATTGTCGCTCTATACAAAGATGGTGATTTCATAGCTTTGATGTCTTCCTGCAAGGGTGGCGGTCTATGTAGACCACCACCTCAGGTAGGGATGAAATAGTCTTGAAACTCATCAATCTACTCAGGGTGGCAGGACATTGATCATGTTCTCAACATAAAATTAGAATGTTACAAAATATTGGAAGTGAATTTGAAGTGCCCATGACGGTGTCTCTTCCCTTCCCTTCCATTTTGACATCCATCCATTGCATGGGAGGGCATGTCATTAGAAGGTCTATAAATGCATGAAAGTGACAAGAGAATTTATCATTCAGAGATCCAAACAGATCAAAGAGAAAATTTATAAGTTTCATGAGAGCAAGTGAGCAAGATCTTCAGTGCTTCTCAGTTCAATTGTAGGACTCCACAGGTGTAGAAATAGAGAAAGAAAGCATTTTGAAGGGAGATCTACATTGTTGTGTACCATTCTTATCTACTTTAATCTATATTGTCTATTCATTCACCAATAAAAGTGGGAGAGAAATGTAGCACTATTTCACTCACTGACTGGTTACATTTCTCGATTGGGGCTTTCACAACCATTATTCAAATGATTGTACGAGAGAAAACTTACTAATTGACAGTATCTTTGGCCTCTATTTTCTAAAATTTCCTTTCTATAGCACTAGATAATCAGTCCTAAAGCTACCAATTTGAATTTCATGCTGTCATTTTCCTGAAAGACAAAAGCCTAGACACAACATAATTGTGTGATTTCGTCCCAGTTGGGCAAAATGTCTTTGTATCAGTTGTTCAACTCTTTTCACCTCTTTAAGTTTTTTGATGCATTTTCTTCTCAATATGCACACACTTTTAGATGTATAATTTTATTCAAATAAGAGACTCATATGTTATACAAATGTATGCTCACCAAATGAAAACCCAATCTGGAAGCATACAATTTACTATTCACCTAAGGTTGCATCATTAGACAATATTCAAGAGCATTAAACAATCCATCTAGATTCACAAGGGACAAGGGATTTATTCAAGGTTCTAAATAGTTCATAGGAAAGTTCCATTTGAATCCCACCTTCTTTCCATCTTCTATGTTATATTACTTTATTTCATCTTTCACAAGAGACACCTAGTATCGCCCATGACCTACCACACATTTCAAACGACTTCCTGAGATTTAGTGCCCCCATAATTTCCTTTTGTTGAGGTTGACCCTAGGGTATACTGGGGCATCCCATTTCTATGTTTATTTCTAATTTCAATCCTGTTTTGGGTTTCTAGCATGAGGTCTCCTTTGGTCTTTAAGTCCAGTAGTTGGAATTATCAAAAGAAGGATCTAATTAGTGAAATTAAAGGAGATCAATATAAATAGTAAATGCTTATAAGACCATAATGAGGGTCCTAGGTCATTCCATCTCTATCACTAGTCATCAATCCATCAAGGGTCTGACATCCATTAGCACCCTTGACCCACCCATCAGTGCATTCAAGCTGGGCTAGTTTACATTACACACATTCTTAAGGAAGGTCTCTATACATGTTATTCTACTACTCTACATCTTCTATAGCTACCATAGCTCACTATTTCTAGTTTGTACATACTTCGAGAATGAAAATCATATGGAATTTACCTAAACTCACTCATTTTTACATCAGGGTCATAATTAGTGTAGCACTTAGCGATAAGTCCATCGGTTTGTTGTAGTCATGAGTGAGTCTCAACCCCTTCTTCTTATTCATGTGCAGGGTAAATCATCCATTTATCCATAATAAATCCAGGTGTGAAATAATAGGAAAGGGTACAGACCTAGTTGTGAAACTATAAACACAAATCTTTGAGTCCCTGCATAGTTCATAGCACCCAGATTGACCATGGTGCCCCGGGGCACCTCAGTACACTCCTAGGAACCTATGTCACTTCAGATAGTCTAGATAACCCTTCACAGGGTCCCTGAGTGATCCTATGCACTTCCAAATATTATTTTTATATCTGCGAAAATTTGCGATGGTATACAGTAATCAACTAAGTTACTTTTCCCTCTGGTTCCTTTCCAATTGAGGGTATGCTAAGGGCAATCATTTATGCATATTTCATTACCATTCATGTAAATTTTTGATGTATTACTTTTTTTAGGATGCATTTTATTCACTCCTATTTAGATTAACAAGAACCCTAGCCAATCCTATTCCTTTAGGTTTAGGAAATTATCTTTGTTAATTAGCCCTCAACAATCAAGTGTGAACCTTAGCACCAAGTTGCGTCATATAGTGATGATACAAGTTGTGTGTATCAATGTATTGTATGATGCGATGAGAATGACTAATGCAAATCACGAAGTGTATTATTATAAATATGAGGCTACCTTAGAATGCTAAGAGGGGGGAGTAAGAATTATTACTCACTAAGTGTATGATTTGACAAAGAATCAAGGGTAACATCATATAATATATCATCATTGTCATGGTCGATATCTAAATGGAGATGCGTAGGCTCTAGAGACACTCATGGTAAGTAAATATTAAAATGTTGATTCATCATATAGGGAGCCATTGTGGCGTATATTTTACATTTCCATTGTAAAATCCTCACAAATGAAAGGTGGTAGTGTAAACTTGCATACCAGCTATAAAGATTTTGTATAACTGAAAAATGAATCATTTCATATAGACATACAAGACCAAAATTATGGTAAATGTGATTTGTCAATATGATTATGATCTAAAGTTCTATAATGTAGTCAATGCTGAGACTACCCATGAATTAATTGGAGAAGTGTTGAAGTAGTGTGCAACAATGACTTTAGATGGATTATGACATTCATAGACCAATAAAAAACATTCATGTGAATAATATCCATGATAAGGGAAAAGAATGAGGTGGAGGGAATAGATCAAAAATTGTGAATCCAAGCCGAGTACAATCCATCATGGCATTCCAAATATTTGTTCTGAAAGAAACATGTCTATCAAATGGTATATTTCACCAATAAGCATTTTGATTAAAATTAAATGCATGTGGAAACATTTCAGGAGGTTGTAGATGCATGTTACTTATGAGAAGATGACGAAGGTGTAATGACATCAAATGACAAATTACCATAATTAGCTATAAGGGGATGTATGAATGATTATGTAGGGATAGAACAATATAACCCTATCATTGAATTATGACTCATCTATCTCAATATGATTAAAATTAATATTAGACAGTTTTTCATTAGTAATTCAATGGTAAACCTTTTATCATAATCATTAGTGCTGGCATTGTCATGCTAGATAGCATTATCAAGGATATTGGTTACTATATGTGATCTAGATGTCAAGATATGAGAGGATCTCAGCAATGTGGAATGGTGGTAAGTACTAGAGTAGACATAGTTGATGAATATGATATCAATGCTGTGAGTGGAAATGGATGGTATGCTTGCAGAGGTTCTCAATGTTGTGAGTTACTAGATTGACCAATGTCTATGTACCAATATTGCTATATGGAATTCAATAGGTGTTCTGCAATGGAGGATAGGCATAACAGTCAATAATTTTTATACAAAAAAACTTGAATGGGTCAAGATTGGAAGTAAATGTATGGGATCGTAACCATGATGTAATAATTTAACACACTTAATGAATAGTAAATGGGACAACCTACATTACGTGAATCCACTTCCCAATAAGAGATATAAATCCTGAAATGAAGCAAGGATAATGAAGAATACTATAGGAACAAACTTATGCCTGATTGTATAGGAAATGTGATAGTTAAAGGCATGTGCGAGTATGGAATCATAGCCATGAATGAGAGTATAATTGTTTAGTAAAGTAGATCTATCAATATGTTGATTTTCCTTAAAAGGGAGTGAGTACATATATCAAATAGCGGATCCATTGAATTAATGAGTACATACTTGATAAGGGAAAGGAAACAACACATTCCAAATTCTTTGACATTATGTGTCATCCACACAATCAACCATACTCATAGTGGATCAGTTTGAAAAAATTGATACAATATGCTTGAAATAATGGCTTAAAACCTTATGATATATCATACATATCCTTATTCAATCACAAAAAGGAAACAAAAATGGAGCCAGGGTGTCTTTTCATGTAGGTTATACTTTCAAAAAAACTCAAGAAATAAATTTGGCCACATGAGACTTGTTGTAAAAAATGGTGGAGGTTTTTTTGCACACATTTCTCCAATACTCCCCATATAAAATTTGATGGCATGAGAGGAAAAAAACAATAAATTCCATTCAATTTCATCCAAGAACATATGTAAAGTAGGATCAATGAATGTCTACTTGATTTCACTTTTTGGGTGATTTCACCCTTTTTAATTTAAGAATGTTTTAATAAACATACCTAAAAAGGATGAATAATTTTTTATGTGGATATTCATGTTTAATTAACTTCCAAAATTAATTTCACCTATCTCAATAACACTTTTAAAAAGTGATTAGCTACTTTAAAAATGCCAAAATAAAAAGGAGAGAATGTAGTTAGGTTATTTTATGTGGATGTATAACATTTTGGGTCATCTAAGTGTAGGAACGGGAAGATCCAGAACTGGAAATTTTTTTTCAATGAAATGGTAACCTGAAAGTAACCTGGTCAAAATCATATACCCTCAATTTATAACATCTATATACATCATGACCCTTTTAAATGATCTTATACCTACTTGAAATCTAGGTTTGCAACTTCGTGAGTGATTTTCCTACTTGGAAATGTGTGTCACTATCTATCGGTCTTCATTTCTCACCTTCATAATGAATTTGTAAACTCTTTTCAAATCCTCAAACCCTTGTAGTGTAAGAAGTATTTCTTCAAAACAAATTTAGTTGGGTTGTGGGAACCCTTGTGCACTGTCAAAGTTTCCACTACTCTAAAGAGGGCTCAAACACACATCATTCTCCTAACATGTGATATATACCATAGTACAATCATAATTTGACAATTTGCTTTGACAATTCTTTTCTTGAGTTTCACACTTGCTCAAATAATTGGGAAGGGTCACTTTGTTTGTTTGTATGATGAAGTATGGAGACTCCTAGACCAGGGAGGAGACTTCATACCAGTAGAGGGTTTAAAATGGATGTGCATGAGTTATTTCATAATTTAAGGGAGCTTTAGTTCCTTTAGTGTTAGATTTAGCATGAGGAGTTCATAAAGTGTCAAGGTCCTTAAATGAGGTATGATTTACTTGCTTATATATGATTTTAAGGTTTTTATGTCATGAAAGGCTAACCAAAGGGGATGTATTTTTCATAATGAATGTGATGGAATTGAAATAATTAATGTAAAACATGTTAGTCCAAAACCATACATTAGGGTTGACTTGTAGATTGTACAAACCAACAGAAACTAACATTTTTGACAAGAGGGATAAAAGCATATTTTGACTTTATGGGCCTAAGCATAGATGTTTATAGGTGTGTTTTATGTAGTTAAACCTCATAAACTGACAACAGAGAGGTGTGCAAAGATAATAAAGTATTCAAGTGACTATCAGGGTGTGCTAAGTAAAGAGTGAGGAGAGTGCATTTGTCCATACAAGTGTGTAATGTCAAGATCAATGTCAAAGGATAGATTGCCAAATTTGAGTGTCTACATTTCCCCCCCTTTAAGTATGAAATTGAAATTACATGCTTAAAGGAAAATATACCTAAGTGTGTAGACACACTTTGTCTTTGCTCGCAATAACTTTGGTTTGTAGTGTCCCATTGTGTTGGTGTTGGCACAAGCTCCAAAATGAAACCTATAACACATAGAGTGTAGTCAATTCACCAAGATAGGAAATTGAAATTTAAATCAAATGTAATGAAATTAATTATAAAGAAATGTGAAAAAAATTGCCAAAAGAGATACAAAACATAGAAGGAATACACTTGTTTGTTTTGTGGAGGGAATGTGCTCCCATTCTTGTGCCTTGGAGATTCTAAATTTATGAATTTGATGAAGAATTAGGGGTGATCAGTCCCTAATTGTGTCAAGGAGAGGTCGATGTGTTAGGTGTACCAACCCAAAACATGAATGTTGAAGAGAAGAACCAAAAATATGAGGAGCCAAAGCACCCTAAAGGAAGAAGACCGTGTATCAAAGTTATTCAACAACTCTGATATCTTCCCCTTAAGTGCAAGAGGATAGGAAAGTTTCCTATGAAATAACTTAGTTTCTTTTATACCTTCCATAACCCATGACTATACCGCTACAAACGAATATAAGCCCAATTTTTTAAATTAGGACACATGGTAACATGAGAAATAAGTGCCCCATACTCTTCCCATGTGCCGAACAACTAAGTAGAAACTGAGTATAACTGATTGCATGTTGAAATATGAGTGGAGAAAGGAGACCCATGCCCCCAATGTGTCCAAAAATAAAAGTGAAATTGAGTACCATGGAGAAAGAGAGAATGAAACACTTCATGCGCCTTGAATATATACCAAACCGAGTCAATTTGAGTATAAAACCATATGAAAATGTTGTATACCATGATGAAAAAGATGAAAATGTTGAAATATCTGGATAAAATTCCCCTAGGAAAAAAATGTATAGTAGGGTCAAAAACATCCATACGGTCCTGACTAGGTTGTATGTTTTTGACCTATGTAGATTTTGCTGATTTTTGTGTTTGAGTCCAATTATAAGGCATTTTTGTCTGCCTCTACATATGTTGTGCCCAAAAATATTTGTTTCTGCTTGGAAATGTAGAATAAACCCCAAATGTTTTCCCCCTTGTTTGAGGCATGTGAGTTGAATAATTTGAGTGCATGGTCTCAAAAATAAAATATGTATACCACCCTTGATGTCTGAGAATCTGAAACCTATTGTGTATAATTTGAAAAATTGATGTGGTGGCCACCAAGAAGAAATTGTATCTACAAGGGGATGTGCATAGTAAAACCATGACACAAAATAAGAGAACAACAACAAGAAATCAATATGGCTAACTATAACAATGTTAATGCATCCAAAAGTAATAATTCAACAATAAAAAACCATGTGTTTATGTAAAAAAAGTGCATACATGTAGAAACAAGTGTAAATATAAAAAATGTCACACAAAAGGTGAAGTTCCTACAAACATGGGACACCCATGTGTCATAAGACAATCAAGGCCCTTGAGCCTACAAACAAGATGTGACACAACCACTCACAAAGGCATTGATTTGACAAACATGGGACACCCATGGTGTATATGAGGAATCAAGGCCCTTAGGCCACAATCATAGTAGTAATGCATACATGCACACATATAGTGGCATGTATGAAAAATAAGTGTATCCAAATGTGATTGCAAAATCACATAGCATATGATATAAAAGAGCTTGTGAAGCAATAATTGTAACCATGTTGGGAAAGAACATGTTTAGTCCTAAACCGATTAACTCCAAAAGATAGCTCGATACACAATCCTAGTGTGTGTGCTATGTAACCAAGTGTAGTGAGGAAATAAAGAACTATAATAGAAATATAACACCTGGATATAGTATGAAATAAGATTGACCCATAGGTTAGCAGTCTAATCGTAAGGGTTAAGGCAAACACCTATCATTGTATCACTTTGTGTATGTCTTGCATCATGCTCAATATACCACACAACATCATGTGTGTAAAGAATAAATGTTATCTATCAAACCAAAGGAATAAATGCCATGTATATGAATGTTGTAACATGTTTTTTCATAGACATATTTTTTGTATAAACGATAAATCTTGCAATACAATGTAAATTCTGACAATTCAAAATGTGTTGGAAAGCTATTTTGAGATTTTTAAGAAATATTTGAATATTGTTGTGAGGTTTTTGGAATATGAAAATTCAAAGATTTGACACCGGATAACTCCTCCCATGGAGGGGAATAGATGATTTTGGGACCACCAAAAGTCTTTATCCTTAGAAAATGTGTACAAATCCTGAGGTTATGGGTTGTTAATTTCTTCCTATCAAACAGTCAAGTTTCCTAACCCCATAGTAACTAAGTGTTAAAATCATTAGAAGGATTGAAAAAGGTACATGACACTCTGTCAAAGTCTCCTTAGTCCATGATTGGGATCAATTTGTCCATGTACAGAAGAGGCAAGCACCCATAATATGAAGTTGTTTTGCAAGAATGTCTGCACATATGTAGTCACAACACATTAGGAAAACATCAAAAAATATTGATGTTCCAAAGAGATGTTATACTAGGTCACCACTTGTACAATTTTACCTTTTGGGGGTCTTACATTAGATAATGCAATATAAATTGATTAGGTGAAAAGGAATTCTATTACAAATGTTGCCCAAGGATTTGGGTCTTGACATAATGTGCATATAAATACAGAAAAACAACGATGCTTTGGAAATAAAATGCATTTACCATTGTACTTCCCTTGTTGATATAACCACATCGATCTTCCATTGTAGAACACTTTGTAAGCTCAACATTTGTTGATATTGACCACATATAATCTCCTCTTGAAAGATCACTTCATCCTAATCAATATCTCCATTGTTACTGAATTTGGATTGACCTCATTGGATTCCCTCTTAATGGAGTTGATTTTTTAACCCTTCCTACTATATCCATAGAAACTTGAATAGTTAACATATCAATTTTTCTCAATGATTTTGCTATCACCCCATTGCCAATCATATAGTTATTATTTGTTTCCATGTGGTCTCCATGTTGGTAATATGGCTACCCGATCTGATATTTTATCACTGCTATGCTCATATGTGCTCTAGAGGACCATGTGTAATTGGTCATGTTTAATTGGTATTCCTTTATTCATTATTGTTTTCACAATAGAGATGATATTCTTCATGATACCAAAAATGGATCTAAAACGGGGGTATTAAACCGTCAATTCTCGTTCCACTTCTGTGATATAGGTGAAATATTATCAGAAGTGTGATTAACAGTTAAACTATTATGTTAGACATAGATGGATTGGTATTTAGGAGTAATTGAGACCACAAAATCATAGATAATAAACACTAGGAAATGATTGTTCGTCCCAAATGGAATAAAGCCCTTATGCTCAATTGTTGGATGACAAACATTGTAAATCAATGCAAAAATTGTCAAATGTCCATAATAGTTAATGATATTTCAGCAAAATGGTTGACCTTTGCTCAAAGTCAATAGTATCCAATATCAAGTAGGTCAAAAATTAAGCTCTTATCGAGTAACTCATTAGTATATCATGTTGATGTAGCATTCTTCTCAAACTTAAGAGGTTGATTTCACAATACACATTGTTGCCTCTATGTAGGACTTTAACCTCACTTGTATGAGCACAAGTGATAGACATAAAACTTGGATCACATTACATATCTTTGGCCTTAGAAATATCATGATGCAGAGAAAGAGAGCTAATATGTTCATTGGAAGTATCCTTGAGATGTTGTATCTCATCCTTGAGAGATGTAATCATAGTATTCATAGCTTGAAATTTATCTTGAAAAACATGGTGTAAATATTGAATAGACTCTAAGATAAAATTATGGAATGTTTCATCATTACTAATGGAAGGATATGAAATACAACTCAAAATTGAATTCACATGGGAAGGTGTCATATTATCAAGGAGCTTGATTTTGTGCACTAGTTTTGTGAGAGTATATCTACATGTTGGGTGTCATTGAATTAAATGATACAAGGAGACTTGACAAACAATAGCATGGGCCATGATGAATAAAATATATTGAAGACCACAAGAAAATAATGAAACCCTAAGGAAACTAGGGTTAGGGATATGATGTTCGATTAGAGAGGTTCGAGTTCACTAAATGATTTCACTTTTTGGAAGTGAATTCACCCTTTTTTATTTAAGAATTTTTAATTAACATACATAAAAAAGGATGAATAATGTTACATGTGGATATTATGATTTAATTAACTTCCAACATTAATTTCACAAATAAGAATAACACTTTTCAAAGTGACTAGTTACTTAACAAACTATCAAACATAAGGGAGAGTGCACTTAGTTGATTATATGTGGATCTGAAGATTTTGAGTGGTCTGAGTGTAGAAACAAGTAAATCTGGAAAATGGAAATGCTTCATATGATGAAACTGTGATTGAAATTGATCCTAGTCAAAACTGTACAAAATCGGTCAATAACATTTGTACAGTCCTAAGCCTCTATATGGTCTTGGACCTACTTAGAATTTAGGTCTGAAAATTCATGAGTGCTTTACCTACCTAGAAATGTGTGTCATATTTAAAAATAGTCTATTCTTCTCTCACCTTCAAAATGACTCTATAAAATCTTCTCAAACCTTCAAACCCTTATAATGTAAGAAGGATTTCTTGCACTCTAAGTTAGTTGGGTTGTGAGCACCTCATAGTTGTTCACCACTGTGTTTGCACTACTCCAAAGAATGGCCTTAAACCACACGTCGTTCTCCTAACATGTGATATCTATTGTAGTGCAATGAAAATTTGACAACCATGCTTTAAACATGTCTTGCTTGAAGTTTCAAACTTGCTCAAATGTTTGGGAAGGGCCACTTTTATTTATACTTATATGATGAAAATGAAGACTCTTAAACCTAGAAGGAGACTTCAAACTAGTAAAGGATGTTACCCTAATGGATGTGCAATGAGATGTTATTTCATTTGTAAGGAGCCTTGAGTGCCTTTCGTGTTTAGATTTTTCCCATGATGAGTTCATAAAGTGTCATAGTTCATTAAATAAGGTACAGATTTACTTGTTTATTATGCTTCTAAAGGGTGTTATGGCACGAAAGGACGATCAAATGGGTGTGTTTATTCATATAAATGTGATGGAATACAAAAATATTTAATCAACAACATATTTAGTACCTTAAAATTTTATAGTAGCAACATAATGATATGTAATTTTACAAACTAATTGAAGACGTGAGCCATAATACAACTTGTGGGTCATGAAATAGCTACATTTTACACTTAATGGACCTCATTACATATCCATTTTTGCTAGATGCTTATGTAATTCTACACATTTGTGAGAAACTATTCCAAAGACCATATCTTATTGAGATCCATGAAACAAATTATAACCAAGTAATGGAATTTATTTCACTCAGAAGTTGTACATAAGCAGAAGTGAGGAGAGTGTGTCTCTGTCTCATAGAAGTGTGTACTATACATCAAAAAAATTTACCATTTTTGAATGTTTCAAAGGATGAGAGTTGTCAAATTATGGGTATTCATGACAACTAAATCCAACTAGAAATTGATCCACGAATCCATCCTCAGCCAATTGTTAAACTTAATTTGGACTCCTCTATTACTTAGACGTGATTTATAGTGCAATGTATTTGACCATATTCTTAGATTTAATACTTGTTTCCAATTTATTTCACACATTTTCCCACACACCCTAATGTGTTGTCACTTAACAAAAATCAGGAATAATGTCTCGAGAAGGAATTACAAACACATTTATTATAAATAGTTTCTACACAATAAAATATGTATTAAAAATATTTTCCAAAGTAATATTTAGATGACTTTCTATAATAGTGACCATCATACATACATGAAGGCTTATAATAGACACTAACATTGTTACGTAAATAGTGAAAAAATATGTTTATTACAAACAAAATTATATTGTTATCAATGGTAGGGATTATCACACATGCACATGGTGTAGGTTGATATAAGTATTTCATCTTTCTTTATGTGTTAGGAGTGTGTAAATTCACAATAACATCATTAAACAAGTGTTTGAAGGATTATAGAAACAATTTTCCTTGACAAGGCGTGGTTATTTTCTATACACACCAATCAACATCAAAATATTGGTTATATATATTCTCTTCTCAAATTAAAGTATTCGTAAAGAGCCACTTCAAAAATGTGAAGAATATGCATAGTGGGGAAAAGAATAACGCACATATCCAAGAAATTTCTTGTGTATTTGCAATCACTGCTACATCTACAATATAGACAACATGTTGTTAAGGAGACTTTTATATGTAAACTGCAGTACTTCTTTTGTATTGTGATTACATGTCCCGTATTTATTTTTATCATTTTGATTCATTGACCATGTTAATATTGACCTAGGAAAAAGATGTAATTATGGATATTTTGACAGTATTGGAAAAATATTGGGTATCTAATAATGTTAACAAATAAGAATAAATACATTAATTACAAGGTATTAAAAAAACATCTTTGAAAATCATGTTTTTGCATTGAAACTACTTAAAATTATTTACATAATCAATTATTATTTCTACACATGTATGTTTTGAAATACTTGTCACTTCTTGTCTACAAAAATATTTTCCTTGAAATCAAGGTCGAGGATTTCCTTACCTGAATTTTAGGACACACCTCGTGAATACATTAACAGAAATCCATTTTAGAGTACCTTTAATATTATATAAAATGGAAATATATTCTGGACATTGGTTGAGACTGATAGACACCATAGGAATTGGGAGATACTCCCCTTGTAGAACCCCGTTACATTATATCTCATAGAAGAGGTCATATAATTCAAATCCCATATGTGCTGTGAATACAATTTGAAAGGACTAGAATAAATTATTGGGTTGAGAAAACTACAATATTTTCTATTGATGGTATAACATGGTCATCCAATCATGTGATGTAAAAACTAGATGGTGGATAAAAATGGTATCCTCTATATAATTATGGGGAACTAAGGAAAGCGGTGACCCACCTATGCCTGAAGTTAATCCAGGTAAATTTCAATCCAAAATTCTTGGTGATATTGAGACTTATCTTGCAAGTTATCTCACTCGCAGTAAAACCATGATAAAAGGTAAGGAAGATCACAGTGATAAGGAAATCAAGGAACAATCTGGCATATTTTTGGCACAACCTAGATATTCTCGCCTTCACCGACGCCGGTTATATCTCAACCGACGTGCAAGTCACATGGAACTGTTGCTGGTTAAGTTAAATATCATTTCCAAATCCTATTTGACACAGGTATATGTCAATTCATGTTCAGTATCTCATTTCTTCCATAGACTCTGGAGCACTCAAATTTCTTTAACACTCAAGCAAAAGAAGCACGATACGCGAGCACTACCAATGGCATCAGTCACCATTCATCATCATTTTCACAATCACAAATTCACATATCAGAGAGGTAAAAAGGTCTGAATCACCGTGGCACAAATACAATGGATCTTCTCTGGCATAGGATCTCTATTGTTCACCATCTTCATCACCTCTGTTCTAGTAATCCACTTTCCAATAATGTATTCAACATCTCTACACTGAATCTCTAGTTTCCTTGTGTAGATTTATTCCATTAGAATCACCTACAGCCTATTTATCTCACAAGACCCATATACTGATCCTCCCTTCCATCAACCCATCGACTGGTGATCAATAGCACCAAACTTTCCACCCAAGGTGGTTTACATCCTCTCTTGATCATCTCTGAGTCTTCAGAGCCATTTTATGAGGATCAGAAATCACCATTTCCAACCTCTGTGCAATCATAGGGAGTCTGGAAAACCAAACCCTAATAATGCATATTTTCCTTCAATTCTTGGGACAACATCATCTACTGACATTGGTCTAGCCAAAAAATATGGACATCGGTTGACTCTTCCTAACCGACATCGAGTGATAAGAACCTTGCATATAATAAATCAGTAAATATGAAGCATATAATCAATATCAACACCATTCAAGATATATTGGTGGGAAAATGTGCCAAAATATTTTATATATGAAGAATAATACCCTTAAGGTAGGGCAACACCATACACTTCTCTTTAAGGAAGGAGTAACTCCACAATCTCTCAATATGGGAACTCCAATTCAAGGGGGATACCTCTAATATTCCTCTACCAAGTACAAACCTCCACGCATACATGTCATCCTCATAATGATACTAATCTCCTTTATATAGACATATATTAAGCTTAATATATGGGCAATACATAATCCCAATGTAGGTCGAATCATTACTTAATATAATTGATTCCTTTCTGACCCCATATAAATAACTGAGGATGATGTGTACCACATGTTGGCATCTCCATCAACACATATACATTATAATATCATATCCCAAGGCTCATCTTCCCACATCAGGTTGAATACTCTAGTAATATTTGGCCAAATACTAGGCACGAGAGGGAAAAATAGCCTAGACCTTCGTGACCTCTTACATAAGAGAAAATATCAAACCAAAGAACCATCAGTTGAAACATTTTTTGGTCCAGACTTCAAATGATTAGAGGTGTTTGAGACCACAATGGAACCATCCCCAAGTTGTGGGACCTTGCGCACTTGGGACGGATCTCCAGAGAAGGTCGGTTCCTCTATCTATTTCTACTGCTACTGCTACTCCTAGTGATGGAAGGGAAAACTAAGCTAATAATGCCAAGGGACCAGGGATAGAAGGATAACATGAAAGGAAACTACACTAAAAGGTGATAGCACCAGAAAAGAGGGATGAACACTATCTGTTCTGAGTGAGAATGAAAGGAAATGCATGAAAGGAGGCTAGGCATGAGTAGCACAGCAAAACACGTATTCACCAGATCATTCTCATGGAACACAACTAAATATGGAACTACAAGGGACCTGAAATAGCACAACCAACACACAACACAAAAGAAAAGGAAAGAAGAAGGAATGCAAACACGTTAGGACAAAGAATAGTCACAAAACGATGCTTCTATTACTTCCAGAAATGCACAGAGCTTTTACAATGATGAAGGAGGCTGATATCCACATGCAAGAGCCAGATCTAGAGGTCTGCAACTCAAAATACAGAAAGTATGGAGTCCTTAGCAAAACATGTAAGGATCCAGAGTGTCCAACATAACAAATGAGCCTTGCTCTTACATTTATAGATGAATCCATGGAGGAAGAAGGGAAGGAGGGAAAACCTAAATTTGAAACACAACCACCAACAAGAAGCATTCAATGCCTGTAAATCCACCTGGAGATCTGTGAAATATGCTTCCCCAAGCCTGTTTGGCATGTTGAAGAAGAAAGGAGGGTGGATCATATCAAATCAGGTGGTTGGAGCAATCAGATCTGCTCATCAATGCTCAGAAAGATGTTTTCCCATTTCTCACCTACCAGATCTGCCAAGAATTTGAATTTGAATTTCTAGCACTGTAGCTGATGTCAGCAGCTTTCTGACAAGTCCAGGCACACACCGATCTGAGCTCTGTAGAAAAAGATATGGTTGTCAGAAGATGTCAGAGTTGTCGGAACATGCAAAACACGTGGCATGTGTGGATTGGCTGAAATGATGGCTAACTGTGCCAATATTTGTCATTTCTACCACATGTCACTTGTTGATTTGTTGCAAGGATTCAGCACCCTATTGGCATGCTTTGACTGGTTGTCACAGCATGGCACACTCAAGCATGTCAAAAGATGACCTAGTACAGAAGGGCACAAAGGAGGGTGCACGGAAGAAAACATAGGAAGGCAAAGAGGAAATGCGCATGTGATGCACATGAAAATGAGGCAAAACTGGTGAGCAGAGAATGTATGGTCAAGGCACAACTATTACAAAGTAATGGGTGCAACGAGCAGGAGGGCCAAGGACTTAGCTGATTGAAGTAAGTGGAGATGCACATGCGGAGGGTGAAGAAGTTGCTTAGGAAGAAGGTGAATGCGCAGAAGGTGGGCGCAAGGGGAGTGGAACAAAGAGGAAGGGAAAATGGAAGGAGAGGGTGCAAGGGTGCAGGGAAACTATGGGTGCCAAGGGAATGTGCCAAGTGAACTTGAGCATGTGCAAACCTTGCAATGAATAAATTAGAGCTAGAATGTATATACGCTATCTAAATAAGCAGGAGAGTTATTTGGATAACAATTTTGGTGACTTTCGGGGCCATCTACCTGCTAGATGAAGAAGATCAGTAGCCTGAAGCATCCATTGGGCATGGAGTCTGCTTATGTAATCATGAAACTACCCTTGTAGTCACTTGAAGATATTTCTTGACTCTATTTTGAATCTTGCAACTGTTGAGAGAAGCTCTGCATTTTGGAAGCAACAAAAGAGTGCGCGCAGGAAGCACACGAGAAGAAAGAACTATGTACAAACAAACAATGTGCACGCAACACACTTGGAGGAATTGAAACTACTCTAATATATACAACATGATGTAGCAAACTTAATGGAAGGGTTTGAGATAGATCCCATTTACTGGGATTTGTAGTGTGCCTCCATCAAGATGAGTTAACTCAAAAGAGTTAGCCTCCTTGTAGGAACTGATGATGTATGGGCCACTCCAAAGTGCATCAAACTTTGAATGACACCCTGGTTTAGCTCTGTTAGCATCCCATTTTAGAACCAAGTCCCCAACTTTGAAAGCTTGAGGCCTAGCCTTTCTGTCAAACCATTTCTTTGTTGCTTGTTGATGTTGTTCTAGCTTGATCATGGAAGAGTTCCTTGATTCTTCAAGATTAACCAGCTCTACCATTCTGATTTCTCTTTGGTCTGTGCCTTCAAATTCCATCTGTTGGGCAAGCACTAATGAATTCAACTCTAGTGTCAAAGGAAGGGTAGCCTCCTTGCCATAGACAAGCTTGTAAGGTGAAGTTCCTATTGCCTTTTTTACTGTGATTCTATCTACCCAGAGCACGCGTGAGACCTTTGTATGCCACTATCTTTGGCTGATGTTCATTGTGCACTTCATGATTCTGATCAGGTTCTTGTTTGTTGATTCTACCAGACCATTTCCCTGAGGGTAATAGTTGGAAGAAGTCTTCAGGTAAATGCCCAGACTTAGAGCCCAATCAATGATTTTAGTACCAAGGAAGGCCTTTGCATTATCAGAGATAATGGTTTGAGGAACGCCAAACCTTGTGACTATACCTTTGAGAAAGTTCAAGGATGACTTGACTCGGTTGATTCCTTGAAGTGTGACAACTTTTGTTCATCTGGTGAAGTAATCTGTAGCTATCAACACCCATTTATGTCCAGTGCTTGAAGGTGGATTGATCATGCCTATGAAGTCAAGACCCCATTACACAAAAGGCTGATCTGCTTGGATTGGTCAGAGGGGAAGCACTGCCAATCTTTTCTTTCCTGCAAAGAAAGTGCATTCCTTGCATTTTGTGACCCACTTGTGTGCATCTGCAAATAGGGTAGGCCAAAAGATACCTGCCATTATGATTTTCATTGTTGTAGTTTTGGTAGAGAAGTGTCCACCAGAGAATCCATCATGAAATTATGCTAACACTTTTTCAGTCTGTGCGCCATTGATACATCTTAACAGCACACCATCAAGATTCCTTTTGAAGAGAAGTCCATCAATCAACACATAAGGGATAGATTGTAACCTCAGATGTCTTCTCTTTGCTTTATTTAAACCAGGAGGGTATGTGCCCTCAGAAAGGAATGTGATCATGTCCTTCATCCAGTCACGCATGCCAGGGTCTATATTCTGTTCAAGTTCTACATGTGGAGGTCCTCATCTAGAAATAATGAAGCCTCAGGTTCAATCTGTGCATCCTCAACAATCTACCTACAGAGTGCACTACCTCTTACCAGCTTTGTGGCCTTGATAGTCACATCATACTCCATGATTTTGGTCACCCATCGTGCTCTTTTCTCACTGATTTCTACTCCCATGATGAAGTCTCTGACAGAAGAGTGGGAGACTAACACCTTGATATGATTGGTGGTGAGCATACTCTTGAATTTCTTGAGCGTGCATGATGGTGAAGACCTGCTTTCTCCATGTGACTGTATTTTAGTTCATAATCCTTCAGCGTCTGGCTGAAGAAAGCCACTGGTTGTTCCAGCCCTTGTTCATTTTCTTGTGTTAGGACAACAACAACACTTGCATCAGTGCCATAAGCATAAAGGATGAAATCCTTTGAATAATCCGGGTTGATGAGTGTTGGCGCACAAGCAATTTCTTGCTTGATTTTGTTGAAGCTTTCTCTTCCTTCTGTTGTCCATCTGAAGGCTATGTCCTTCTTGAGCATCAAGGTGATGGGCCGAACCAGTCCTACAAAGTTAGGGATAAAACACCTAACAAAATTGATCTTGCCAAGGAAGGACTGTAGGGCCTTTTTGTGCACTGGTAGGGAAAGAGCTAGGATGGCTGAAAAATGCTCAAGATCAATTGTGATGCCATCCTTTGAAACCACATGGCCCAAGAGCTTTCCTTGCACCACTAAAAAACTACACTTCTTGGGGTTAAGAGACACCCCAAATTCTCTACATCTCTTAAATACTTTCTCTAGGTGCACTATATGATCCACGCTTTGCTTTGAGAAGACTGTTATGTCATCAAGGTAAACCAAGATGAACTCATTGATGTATCCTTTGAAGGCAATATCCATGGCATGCTGAAATGTGGCACCCACATTTGATAGACCAAAGGGAATTTTTTGATATGCATATGTTCCCCACTTGGTTGTAAATGTTGTTTTGAATTGATCCTCTTCCTTGACCAGGATCTGATTGAAACCTGAATACCCATCTAGCATGGAGAATCTCTGCGTGCCAGCCACAGTCTACAGAATCTACTCCATTGAAGGCAAAGGATAATGATCCTTTAGAGATGCCTTATTCAAATCTCTGAAATCAACACAGAGTCTGATTTCACCATTCTTCTTGCGTACTGGAACCAGATTTGTGACCCAGGTAGAGTATTTGATAGGAAAAATAATTTTTTCCTCAATGAGTTTGGATAATTCCTTTCTCATGAGGGGCTCTATCTTTGGATTGACTGGTCATTGCTTCTGTCTGATGGGCTTGATACCAGGATCAAGGTCAATCAAGTGTTGAGAAACACTGGGATCAAAACCTTTGATGTCTTCATACTACCATGAAAATATATCACTATATTTTTGACAGAGAGAGATGAAGGCCTTGTTTTCTTCATGCGCACAAGTCTTGTTGAGCAACAACTCCTTTTCGCGTGCAATAGTGACTGTGGAGCAGTCTTCTTATGTGGCACGCATGTACCTTTCTTCACCCTTGAACTCATCATCAGGGCTAAAAATTTTCTCTAAGGTGACCAACCCTTTAGGAAACTTGTTTGTCTTCAGTTGTATCACTTGGTCACCATAGTTGTCATGCAAGTCAGCTTGCATGCTTGATGAGAACTTCAGCTTCATTCTGGATAAACTAGGATGATCTGTGCATCACTGTCAAACACTTTCCAGCTGGTGTTGTTGTCTAGAATGGATGGTCTGATCACCATCTTGATGTGTTGAGTGTTTCCTTTGACAAAGTCCTCAGCAGGAGAGAACTGTGAACCAAGCGCGCCATCTAGTCAGCTTCCTTGTTCATTCTGTGTGGCACCACCTGTAGATTCAGAGCATCAAAGCTCTCAAGGAGGTCCCAAACTCTATGCTTATAAGCTTTGAGAAGCTTATTCTTTGTCTGGAATTTGTTGGTAACCTGGTGGATGACCAATTTTGTGTCCCCAAAGATCTGCAGTGCCTTAATTTTCTTCTTCTCAGCAATGAGCAAGCCATGCACCAGCGCTTCATACTCTGCCACATTGTTAGAACATGCAAACTACAGCCTGTGTGTGAAGAAAAATTTCTCATCCTTAGGGGAAATGAGAACCACTCCTACTCCCATGCCATTTCTGCTTCTGGATCCATCAAAGTACAACTTCCATAGACCCTCCTGAACTTTATCTTTCTTGAGCACACGTGGCAGCATAGCTTCTTCTTCTAGAATGCAATAAGTACCAAGCCCAGTTTCATAAGCTTCCAGTTCTTTAGCATAGGGATCAAATTTATGGTGTCTTTCCACCCATTCATCAAGCACTAGGTCAGGAATAGAGGGTGGAAGAGACTGCTCTTCAGGAACTGAAGCTTGTTCTTCTTGGATTAAATAGTTGGCTTGGAGAGGGGATGGGACATATGACTCTACATGATAGGAAAATATAGGCTCAGCTTGTATGGTAAACCGGGTACCATACCTTGTCTTGAGTAACATATGAGACCAATCAGAAGACAAGTAACCACCCACTTTAGCAGTAAATTCTCTTGATAGACATAGGGAAAACAAAGGAGGTAGGTCAATGATTGACACATCTTGAGTAATTTTTAGGCTTGGACATGCATGGAGGGTTAACTCAAGATCCTTGATGACTCCTAAGGTGGTGAAAATTGAGCCATCAAGTTGTAGGACTCCTTTAGACAAAGGGCTATATTTCAGACCTAAGACATCGGCTATTTTCTTAGGCATAACAGAAGTACTAGCACCTGAGTCAATCATGCAATTATGCACTAGGTGTTTTCCTATGATCAAGGACATATAAAGGGTGGGGTTTTAACAACTTTACTTACTTTTTTCTCCTCTTCTTGGCAGATTTTGATAGAAGCACGTGGCTTTTATACAACTAGATCAGCATGTGGGAGTTACACTAGAGCTTCATGCAACAGATCCCACTGAGATGGAATGGTCAGGGCATCCCACATTGTGACATTTATGTTTGTTCTCTTCATCTAGTCAACAATGCTAAATGGAAGGCCCCTTGTCTTATGTATTTAGGGAACAACATCCCTTCTTGACTGTTCAGGCATAGAAGCCTAAAATTTAGCTAGAGCAGAGGCTTGACCTACCAAAGGAGGGGTGCATGCTACTTCAGAAGGAGCTTTACGCGGGGCCTCCTGCGTAGGGATTTGAGTGCTTTTACTACTGGATGCCTTTCTACATATTTCTTCTTCTGAGGATCTTCTTGCATTAATGGGATTATGACCTATGCACCTAACTCTAATATTCTTTTCTTATATCTCATGTTGTCAGCAACTTGGGTGTGTGTCTTGTTTGTATCTTCTAGAGCTTAGTTGATTGCACAGAAGTCCTCCACACCAAAGAACATCAAATTTGTTTCTGGAGGAGCTTCTGGTCTTTCTTGGTTATCTGCTTCAGGGGCACTTGTTGAGGGCTCGCACACTGAAGCACTTTGGATCATGAAGGCTTGGGCATGCAGCATTAGCACAATGATATTGACTATGAGGCATGTTGCAAGGGAAGCACCATTTTGAGTCTTGTGCCAAGTTTTTTTGGACTGGAAAAAGCACCTGACTCGCATTGGGTTTTGGAAGAGAAGGCACGGAAGGGAAAACTTGTAAGGGAAGATGTGCATTAGGCTACCATCTATCATTCTACTGGTTGGCACGCATATCTTTGATTTCCATACTGATTCCACCAAGGTTGATTGCTTTGGCCATGCACCTGATTAGAATTTCCTCTATAGGCTTGTGCACTGTTGCTTTTCTAATGATATGACCTTGTTTGATAAATTTCTATCAGGGCCTTCAACTCTTCATCTTCCTTCTGTTGCGCTGGAGAGTAGGATGTTGAGGTAACTGGTTGCACTTTTTCTCAGGAATGGGAATAGGGGCCACAGAAGGCTGGGGTACTTGTGACATTTCTAGGAACAAGGGGTATAGGTGGTCTAGGAGCCAACTTTCCCACCTGAATAAGACTATTTTTTGCCCTTACTGCAATACTATAAGTAGCTGGTAAAGTCCTACCTCCCATGGATTGGATCATAACTGAAATATCATTATTGAGCACCTTCAGATAATACAGGAAAGCATGCTAGGCTATAGGTCTTACCACAAGAGGGATTTTCCCAAGTCTTCTGAATTTTGATGTTGAAATCATTCATCTACTCATTGGGTGCCCTCCTTGTTGTCATCAGTTGCTCCACCAAAGATAGGTGATCTAACTTATCTTCAAAGTAATTACAAAGAGTTGTTCCCATCTCATCCCAGGTGGTGATAGATCCAAGTCTCAAGCCTTGGTACCATTGAAGAGCTTTACCTTTGAAAGAGGATGCAAGTAGCCTGACTACTACATTGTCATGTGTGATCAGATAGAGTGAACACATGTTTGCTATATCTTGGATATGCTCCTGAGGGGTGACTTGATTCTCACTAGTAAAGTAAGGAATACTCTTGAGTGCACCATTTGGCATATCATGTTGTACAACCAGTAGTAAGGGACTCCCTCCAGCAAAGTTTGCAAAGTTTCTCAGTGGAGGAGGTTGCTGATGCACCATTGTAGGGCATGCAGGTTATCTGTTTTGAGGAGGAGTTGAATGGGTGTGGCGCACTAGAGATGGATATGTGTGTATGGGATTTTGAAACAAACTCTTCTCAGGGATAGCTGGAGGTACTCGAAATAATCTTCAGGTGTTGCACTTCTTCTTGTATGCACTCTTCTCATGAAAGGCACTCAGGACTGATGAAAATAGAGATCTTAAAATATTGGGAGTCACCAGATGTGTTGAAATGAGCCTCCAAAGGCTGAAACAATAAGTCCACACACCACAACTTAGAGATATGAAATTTGAGCTTTCAATGTTGGTCCCACCAGGTGTGCTAGAAACTATTGGTTTCTCAAACATGCACCCGCGTCTCAAATCTCAAAAGGGCTGAGGTGTTTGAGACCAAAATAGAACCATCCCTAAGTTGTGGGACCTTGCGCAGCTTGGGACGGATCTCTAGAGAAGGCTAGTTCCTCTATCTATTTTTATAACTACTGCTACTCCTAGTGTTGAAAGGGAAAACTATGCTAATGATGCTAAGGGACCAGGGATAGGAGGATAACATGAAAGGAAACTACACTAAAAGGTGATAGCACGAGAAAAGAGGGATGAACACTATTTGTTCTAAGCAAAAATGAAAGGAAATGCATGAAAGAAGGCTAGGAACGAGTAGCACAGCGAAACACATATTAACCATATCGTTTTCATGGAACACAACTAAATGTGGAACTGCAAGGGACCTAAAATAACACAACCAAAACACAATGCAAAAGAAAAGGCAAGAATAAGGAATGCAAACATGTTAGTGAAAAACCAATAATTCTCAATATACATTCATATCACAAGATTTCATATATATAGGAATATGCATTCCTGAAAGCAAGAAGGTTTTTCAACAACACTCCCACAAAACTCTCTCTCAAAACCTAAATATGTGAGCTATGAAAACTCACCAAAACTAATATTGTTATATGAGTTGTTTATTAAACAACTCATATTAACATTTACATTACAAAAATATATTTACCTCTAAGTAAATATTAAATCATAAATTTTAATGGAGAACTAAATTTAATCCTAACAATCCCCCCCTTATTGCGAACATGGGAGAAAAACAATTACACTTCCTTCGCAGCGTGCCACCCGTGTGTGCTCATGATCTGGATGGTTTTTTAGGACAGCCAACAACCTCAACATGGATGGTTTTATAGGAAAGCCAAAAACCTCAACATGGATGGTTTTATAGGACAGCCAACAACCTCAAAATGGATGATTTTATAGGATAGCCAACAACCTCAACAGGGATGGTTTTACAGGACAACCAACAACCTCAATATCATGATGCTAATTTTCCTTGTGCTTTCATCTGTCCACTATGCTTTCCCTTCAGGGAATTATGTAGGAAACACTGATCACTGATAACAAATATGAAAAGAGAAAATGGAACATTGAGACCATGTTCCCCCCCTCAATGTGAACATTTCACTTATTCAAACCAAAACAAGAACACTGAAAAAGAATCATGCGGCACACAATTGAAATCAACTACAACTCTGAAATAAAAAACAAACTCACACACACACTATCACCACAAATTTTTGTGGCCTCGTCATTGGTGACTGATGAGAGGTCATTGAATGACCTCCAGACTCATGTGCCTCCATCATCCAGTGGATGCATTCTTTTTAGAAGAGAAAGTCTTCTTAACTATCTTGAGAAACAACTTCTTTGTCATGTGAATGGATAGATCCTGCTTTCCAATCATTTTCTTCTTCTCTATTTTTAGAAATGAAAGATTTATTATTCAATTTACCATCCAACAGATCCCTAGCTCATTGTTTACAAAACATTATTCCATGTCTAGACACATTACAATAGTGATAAATAAGCCTTTTCTTTGGATCCTAGGAGGTTGAACCTTGCTTGAAAGAATGATTGTATCTCTTTTAAAAATATTTACCATGTGTTCCATATAACGTTTTTTCTTTTGTTTCAATTTTATTTGTTCTATTTTCATCCTCTATCAAAGAAGAAATCAAGTCTTTCAGACTTGGATTGATTTTTCTCAAAGTGAAGACCATATTAGAATAGCTAGGAGGCATGATATTAACTAAAACTGATTTTGCATCATCTTTGGGAACATCTAATTTGATTCTAGCTAATTGATTTAATACAAAATGAAACCTACTTGTGTGTTCCACTATGTTTTCACCTTCCTCCATTTTGAGTCCGAACAACTTTTGTTTTAGTGATACTGTTGCGCTTCTTGTTTGTGATCCAAATAGTTTGTTTAGTGTAGTCCAAATTGTATTTGAGGATTTTGACAAATCTATATGATGAAAATATGCATCATATAACCCCAATCCAATGATTGCTATGGCTTTTTCATCTTTGATGTCGCATATTGCCACTTCATCTGCATCTCTTGGTTTCTTTGCTTTGCCATCCAAAATCTCCCAAAAATCTTTGTTGATTAATAACAAATGAGTTTTCTCCTGTCATGTGTAAAAATATTTGTCTTCAAATTTTTCCATTCGATTCAACTTAGCCATGTTAAAAAAATGCGTCCGGAGGACAATATGATAACTGGACTAAAAAAATTAAAAAGTAATAAACTGAGATTACTTTTTAAATTTCGAAAATGACTATATAATAAATAAAGACAAACAATACACCTTTTGAAATAGCATGCTTACTATTGACTACAACATGTGAGAGGCGTATGTGTGTGGGGATTGATGGAAAGGGCAGAATTTAGTTTGATGACCCATGCATGTGATCTCTACCAGTGATATTGCTTCTCGATAACACGATTCGTGGACATGTATGTGGGCTTTCATGCATTAAACATAGCATTCACTTCCTTCCTACACAAATTTCCTTGGCTCCTCATAGTGCACACTTGTATATGCCACCTGTAAGAGCCTATCTTTCAAATAAACAATGACCTTGTATCCACATTAGATTAGCGATACCTACGTGGCAAAAAAGAAGACGTGGGTAGAAAAATGTGTGTAGATGCAATCAAAGATATATGAAGCAATATCTTCATCCTTTCGTTGCTCTCTTCACTTCAACACTACAGACCATATATACAATATTCAGAAGACTGCAAGCTTGAAACCATTGCTAAAGTGAACACATCACATAGAAGGAGTTGTGTATTGCCATAAGAGTAAGAAGTAAGTTGATCTTCTAAGTTTTCTTACAGTTGGACAGATCAATGCAAGGCAATCAAGTTGGTCATGTTGAGGTAGACATTATAGAAAATATAATGCAAAAAAACAATGCAAGTCAATTTCATCAAGAGAATACACCAAATTTGAGTTGTGCTAGTTAAATGTTGTTCCATCCACCTTTGTTTTCCATGGTTCTTTTTGAAGATTCAAAAGAATAGATCTCCCACAACACAAAGCTAATATATATTTACGAGAGACATTACCGTTATAACTACAACCATCCATAGGAACAAAGTGCAGTGTAAATTTCCCTCATAGAACAGATCAAAAAATAGTGCCCAAACGGGGATCAAGTGCCCCATTTTCTCTTCCCATGTCCAGATTATACAACTACTTCACATGATGATCACGACTTTGCATCTCATGGTTGTATGCTTTCCATTTAGTATATATAAATATATCAAACCATGAAGTGAAAATTCGATGCGTATAAAGGTGAAACACTACCACCAATGTGACCACGTAAATGAAGAATACAATGACATAAGTATGGTCAAAACACCATGATTGTAATGAAACTAGACTTATTCTCCATCAAGGGTGCGTATAAAATTTCACAAAGACTTCAATAAATAAAAACCTATAATGGATCCTCCTCTCAACTAGATTCAGAACTCCATAATTTTTCACGAACTTGATCAGATCACTCTAATACCAAATGAAAAACCAATAATTCTTAATATACATTCATATCATAGGATTGCATATATATAGGAATATGCATTCCTAAAAACAAGAAGGTTGTTCAACAACACTCCCACAAAACTCTCTCTCAACACCTAAATATGTGAGCTATTGAAACTCACCAAAACTAATATTGTTATATGAGTTGTTTATAAAACAACTCATATTATAATTTACATTACACACATATATTTACCTCTAAGTAAATATTAAATCATAAATTTTAATGGAGCACTAAATGTAATCCTAACAATTATGAAAATTAATAGTCACAAAATGATGCTTCTATTACTTCCAAAAATGCATAGAGTTGTTACAATGATGAAGGAGGACAATATCCACATGCAAGATCCAAACATAGAGGTATGGAACTCAAAATACAGAAAATATTGAGTCCTTAGAAAAACACGTAAGGATCCAGAGTGTCCAACGAAACAAATGATCCTTGCTCTTACATTTATAGATGAATCCATGGAGGAATAAGGGAAGAAGGAGAGAAAACCTGAATTTGAAATACAACCACCAACAAGAAGCATTCAATGCCTATAAATCCACCTAGAGATCTATGAAATACACTTCCCCATGCTTATTTGACATATTGAATAAAAAGGAGGGAAGATCATACAAAATTGGGTGGTTGGAGCAATCAAATCTGCTCATCAATGCTCAGAAATATTTTTTCCCATTTCTCACCTACTAGATATGCTAAAATTTGAATTTTGAATTTCTAGCACCATAGATGATGTCAGCAACTATCTGACAAAACTAGGCACACACCGATCTGAGCTCTATAATAGAAGATACAACTGTTAGAAGATGTCAGAGTTGTCAGTGCACACAAAACACATGGTGCATGCGAATCAGATGAAATGATGGCCAACTGTGTGAATACTTGTCATTTCTACCACGTGTCACTTGCTGATTTGTTGAAAGGATTCGGTGCCCTATTGGCGCACTTTGACTGGTTGCGCGCATAACACTTAAGCATGTCAGAAGATGACCTAGCACAGAAGGACACAAGGAAGGGCACGAGGATGTGCACAGAAGAATGAGGTTTGGAAAGAAGAAAAAAGGAAGGCATGCAAGATCATGCGCAAAGGGAAAATAAAGCTAAATGGTGAGTAGAGAACGCATGGTCAAGGTGCAACTATTACAAAGCAATGAGTGCAGTGTACGAGGGAAATTAGGGAATTAGCTGATTGGAGAATGTTTGGGATGTGTAGGAAGGGAAGGATATGAGTAGGAAGAAAGTAAAATCATAGAAGGTGGATGCAAGGGAAAAGTGGAATAAGAGAGAGGAAGGGGGCGCACGGGAAAATTGTGACCAAGGGAATGTATTAAGTGATCTTGAGGATGCAAAACATTACCATGAATAACCTAGACCCAGAATGTGTATGCAAGTTACCCAAATCTCTAGGAGATATATTTTGATAACAGTTACCATGCTCTTGAGGAGTAATGAATGTGTCAATATTATAAAGGCAGTACTACCCCAAAGTGAGGCATTGAAAAATACCTTCTAAGGGATCATTAGTTGGTATGTGAGTAGCGGGCATGGATGAATCACTGGAAAGCTAAGAAGAAGAAGCATTGGATGTTTGAGAAGTAGATAGATTGGCTGATGGGTCAGCTATATAAGCTACGACATCAGTGGGAATAAAGGAGTTACTTGCAGAAGAGGTAGCTACAGAAGTGGTGGATGAGATTGTGGCTGAAGTACAATTGGTAGAGGTAGTAGATGCATTAACTGGTATAAGGACATCATTCAGTTGATACAACATGTAATAGCTCTTGAAAGGTGAAGGGTCGGCTGAAATGGTATAGTTTTTCCTGTTATGTTCAAATTTTAAATAATGGTGTAAGGTTGAAGGAACATAACCCATGTAGTGAATCCAAGGTTAGCCAAGTAGCATGTTGTACTAGAATTCCCCCTCTAAGACATAGAATAATCTAGGAATCGTACGAGGGCTAACACAAATGTGGAGAATGATGGTGTCAAGGGTAGAAGTCATGACATCATTAAATGAACACAACATGACTAGGTTATTAAGCATGTAGTTAGTAGGGATACACATTTTGTTATACGCATGTGAGGAAATGATGTTGATACTGACACCTCCATCAATCATAATGTGTTGGATGCATATATTATCAATGTAGATAGAAATAAATAGGGCGGGTTCAAGATCATCTGATTAGAGAGGTACAATTTCATCGTCAGAGAAATTGATAGCGGCTACTTGATGAGTGGTAGCGGGAGTAGAGGAAGGCGGTAATGTGGTGAGAGAGGCCACATGGTGAGGAGTGATAATGGATGTAATAGGTATAGGGTAATTAGGTAAAACCGCAATAGATTACAGGACCTCAATGAGGGCCTGACGATGAGACTCAAAGGTTTAGACAAGGTTGTACAAAGACATTTTTGAGAGGATATTGGTGCAATTTTTTAAGCATTGTATGATGGGAAACCCCGTTAGAAATAGGGTATACAGGTCCAAAAATGGTGATTTTAGGTACAAGTATAGATCGAATATTGGGTAAAAGAGTAGTGGATGAGTTGTTTGTTTTCTCCTTTCCTTTGTCTTTCTGGGAACGAGTGGCAACTTGAACCATATTGATATGTAATAAAGGAGAATGTGAATTGTGATAGGTGTAGTGACAAGTTGGGAAAAAATAGCGTGAGATAATATACTAGTTTTGTGAAAGAAATGTACCACATTGGCATTTTAGTGGAGGTTTGGATAGCTCTCTTATACAGACCATATTTATCTCAAATGTTAGAGGGGGATAAAAGGGTTGTGGAGGTGGATATGAAGGTCACTGAATAGGTAAGGGATAGGGATGTGTGGTGATAGGTGTAGGTGGAATAACATCCTCATCTAAAAGATCATCATCATCAAAGTTTTCTTCGAGAGGACATAATGGAGAAGAATAGTCTTAAGAGCCTTACAGATGTCCACATCATTCCCTAACACATGATGGTAAGCATACATTTTTGTATCATCAAACCCTTTTGGTTTAGGTTTTAGTTTGTCATAAGGTCTAAGCGGTGGTAATGTGATGAAAGAGGTTTCCAAAAGATTAGCTAAGATTTTGGCATAAGACCCTAGCAATGGATCACAATGTGAAGTAAGTGTGGGTCTAGATGGAAGTGTGGGTGAATTTGGTGGGAGAGGCATCACTAGAGGTGAAATAAGAGGTTGAGTAATTTTTACCGCTTGTTTGGTAGATAGTACGGCTTCAGGTTTGGATTGCACCTTCATGGGTAAAGGTGTAGCAGGTGAATTAGTTGTTGAAGGTGGTGTAGGTTTAACTACCTCTTTTTAAGGTAGTGGGTTCTTGGGCTTTGTTTGCACCTTCTTGGGTAAAGGTGAAGAGGATGTAGTGCATCATGTAGAAGGGAAGGTAGATGGTAGAAGGTGGCAGGTTAGCCAAGGAGATAATGGAGGTGCGGTGAAGGTTGTTGTAAGAGGTAATGTGGAAGGTATTGGTTGAGGGGAAGGGAATGGCATGGGTAATGATGAGGATAATAGAAGTGGTGTAGGTATAGGAGGTAGAAAGGATGTAGGTGACAACATAAGTTGTGTAGGTAATTTGGGTGTAACAGAGGATTGTGACAAGGTGCGATGTTATGCTTTTGGTTTACTTTGGGTAGAAGGTTATTTGGCCAATGTTGATGGGTGGGGACCTAGGATAGATGGAAGTGGTGTAGGTGACAGAGGGGTAGTGGGAAAATACAGTGTATGTGGCCTAATGGGTTGGGTCTTCCTCTTAGGTGGGGGAATAGTCTTTGTGATGGATTATGAATACGTGGCTAAATTGATTTTGACATGAGGATGGACTATAATTGATTTCGGTATGACTTCTAGTGTGGTAATGGGTCTGGACATGGAGGAAGGTATAGGTGCAAGTAAGGTTTTAGGCATAGGAAAAATTTCATTTGTTGGTAAAGTTTTAGGTGTGGGAAAGGGTGATGAAGAAGGGGCCACTATGATTGGCATGTACAAAGTGGGTTTGGTTTTCTAAAACACCTTTGGATAGATCATGGAAGTATTAATAGACAACATCTACGTTTGAGTTGAGATAGGTAGTTGAAGACATCCCCAAAGCATGGAATTTTTAACATAATCCAAGTGGTTGGCCAAACATGAGAATGTCATCAATGTAGGAGGGGATGATGTTGATTTGGTAGTAATCCCTATAAAAAAAAATTGTGAGATATGGAAATGGTTATCTTTAGACTCTATGGGTAAAAGAGATGAGAGAAAATCAACAAGATCCTTGAAAGCAAATGGAGAATTGTCACCAATAGGAAGGGAGGCTACTAATGGATCCCCTGTGGGTAGGGGAGATGGCAAGTTGGGTGAGATAAGTTCTTCTTTTGGTGAAGAAGAACGTAAGCATGACTCTCCCATGGGTAGAAGAGTAAGTACTGCGGGTTGTTCGTCAGGTTGAGAGGTAAATAGGTAAACTACATTGGCAGATATGGTGGACTCCTCTATATGTGAAGGAGAAGATAAGGGAGAATCCTCTATGGGTAAAGGATAAGATGAAATAGGTCCCTACATGGATGAAGGATCTCATGAAATCATCTCCTCGATAGATGGAGTAAAAGGAAATTGAGCAAGAAGATCTGGTATGATGTTGAAAATAACATGATGACAAGGTGTGATTTGGGAATGAATTCTTAAAGATGCAAAGGTTCTGATTAGCCTGTGTGTTAGGATTATCCAAGAAAATTTCTCCAATATCTAACATTTCTTGGATGATGTTTTTGAAATTTATACAATTACTATCACTACGACCTCTAACACAATGATAGTTGCAGTAATATTTTTATTTGTATCTTACAGGTGCATGACGAGAGGGGTCAAAACCAGTATGTGGTTTGATGGGTGGAAGATTGACTACTCTGGATTTTATATTTTTTTCTAAAACTGAAGAGTAGGGTTCTCCTATGGGGGTATATTTTTGTTGCTCCCACTTGAACTGAAAACCCTGAACTTAAAAGCCTGAACAGGAGAAAGATTAGAAGAAGGATTTAATTGGTTAGATGGATGAGATAGGATGGATTTCAAAACTAATGTGTTGGTATATTATTTTTATTTTTGGAAGAATAAGAGGTATCGTTTTATTTAAAAAAACATTCTTGTTATGAAATTGTATCTTCTTCTCTTAAATGGCATGAATTTCAAGTTTCTAGGACTTGGTGAACACCTCGTCAAATGTGTAGAAGGTTTGAACTTGGAGAGTTGGTGAGATGTGTCTAGAAAAAGCTCTAGTGAACAACCCTATTAACTCAGTTTGAGGTAGTTTAAATTTGAGTTTGTTGATCAGGCTCCACTAATGAGTGAAAAAATCAGTGATAGATTCATCTTCATATTGGCATGTCATGTAATAGTTAGTCATGGTGACCTTGACAATGTTGATAGAAAAGTGGTCTAGAAAATCCTGGGCAACCTAATTAAATGAAAATATGGAATTCCTGGGTAGAGAACTATACCAATTTTAAGTGGGTCCTGTCAAGGACATTGGGAATGTTCACAATAGAAAAGTGTCATCATGAGTGATCAGATAACACACATGTTTAAATGATCGTAAGTACTATTTTGGGTCTTATTTGCTATTAAATCAGTTGAATTTAGGAATTTCCGAATGGGGAGGGTATGGATGAATTAGAATGGATGGGTGAATGGAATCATTACAAATCTCTTCGTATGTCAGAGAGTTATGTGATCCGGAGATAGATGCCTCTAATGTCTGCATCTTGTCCATCATCATTTTGATAAGATCATTGGTAGGTGGTGATGACTGAGAACCTACTGCATTATAATGGGGTAGATGAGGTGGGTATGACATGAGAGGAATCCCAATATTTTGTGGTGTCGAGTAAGAAAATTGTGAGGAAGGAACATAGGTTGGAATAGATGTAGATGGAAAGTATCCTAAATAAGTGGTACATGAAATAGGGGGATGTTGGTGATAAGTGTAAGTAGGTGGAGTGATGTAAATACTCTCGTAAAAATCAAAGGAAGAGATTGTGGGATGGAGAAGATGATGTTTTGGAAGTGAGTGTTGGTTGCCAACACCAATGGTGGCTGAGATGCAATAGGTATATGAGAGGTGGAAGGTGTACATAGACCTACACTCAAGGCATTTGATAAAGGAATGGTTTACATCGTACAAGTGACAAATGTCAAAAGAGATATAGATTCTATAGGTGCAGTAGATATCGATGACATAGGGTCAAGATGATAAACTATAGGTGGTTAGGTTGAATAAGTTAAGGCCAAACTAGTAGTAGTTGATGAAAAAGTGGGTGTAAGGGTAGGAGGTATGGACACAAGCATGACATATACAAGATGTCTAGATGTATAATGGGTATATGAATGAGTGAGATAATACTGCAAAGTGGTGGGGTTGTGATCAAGGATTCTTGCGAACTACTCATCACTAGTGGGTATGGAAAGATCCTGATTAGGGTCCATACGTGATGAGATGGAAGGTGTAGCACCACGTGGTTTCACTATTGTTCTTAAAGGAATGATAGGAAAATGGTTTTGTTATTTGACACTTGCACCTTTGCATATCAATAATTAATGTGAACCTTGATGTAAATAGGTAATCGAGATAACATGAATAGGCTAAAGATGAGCTCCTTATATTTGAACCTTGTTAATTTTAGGGCCTATTTTAATGACAAACTAATTTTCTAAGGGGACATTACGTTGTTTGTGATTTTTTATGTAATGAAATCTTTGGTGCAAATTTATGCCTTGAAAGTGATTAGTGATGTTGTTGCTCATCTCTAATAAATTGTTAACATTATAGATTTTAACTAAGTTATGTTAAGGCTTTGACAATTTTGTTAGTTCGCTTAGAAACCAAAACTTGGAATGTGATTAAGACTTCCTTGTGACTAATAATTGGTCTTTAGAAAACCACCCAATAGTCTACCCAACCTAATACTATGATGATCATATTTTCATAGATGAATAACTAGAGTTGTGTAGTCAAGGACTTCATTATTGAAATTAAAGGTATCAGTTCCCATGTTTTGACCCCCATACGACTTCTGTCCATTACTATTGTTCTTGAAAAAGTTGTTCCATGCATTACCAACAAACTTGTTCATTGCTACTTTCTTATTAGTATCAAATGAAAACTTACTTTTCATTCCGAATTTCTTCCATGGTTCTTTCTTAGGTGAAAGAGATGATGAAGAGGAGTTGGGAATTTTCTTCCTTACTTCCTCCTTACGAGCAAAAATTGCCTTCAATTTCTGTTCCTGCCTTATGGTCTTTTCAACAACCCCTTCCATCGTGGTTGGGCTATGAACATCCACCTCTCCTCCTATAACGGGATTCAATCCCATGATGAATTTCCATATCCTAAACTTGTCATCAGTTTGGTACTAAGGTACATACTTAAGGAGTTTTCTAAACTGCTTCTAATACTCAGTTACAATTAGCTTTCCTTGAGATAAGTTCTAGAATTTAGTCATTTTCTGATCATAGTAAATTTGTAGCATCCAACGTTGCCTAAATTTTAAATTGATCCCATGTGATACTAGTTTCATCAATGTTTAACTCAGCCTTATGGCTATCCCACCATGAAGATGCCTCATGGAAAAATTTATATGCTCCCCATATCACCTTTTTTTCTTCTAAGAAATTCCTTATTACAAAGTATATCTCCATTTTTCTGAGCCAATTCTCAGTCTCATCTCCTAATGTGGTGCCATCAAACTTGGGTGGACTTATCCTTTTTATGTCATTAGTGATTTCAGCTTCCAGCCTAGCCTTTTTTTTCTTAGGATGATCAGGTATGTTCACATTGTTGTTATCAACACCTACATTGGCATTGCCTCTAGGAGGCGGTTGATTATTGTTATCAGAATCTTCTTCCTCCTCATTACCCATTACTTATTGTTCAAGCATAGCCAAATGATCTCTTATGTCCAATAGGGTAGCAAGAATTTCATCGAGTTTCTGGGTAGTTACTGCTCCTTCCTCATGCGGAGGATTATTTGTAACATTTCCTCTTGTTCTAACCATTTTCTGTTACAAGAAAATTTAAGTTTCATCAGATTATGGACACAATAGGTCTAAGAGTTGCAACCTTCAACTCTGATACCAAGATGTAACATTCCCATTTTAAGACTTTAGAAACAAGGGAATTTTTTTTTTACATAATGTTCTCTATTCTAAATAAAACAACATTTAGAACACACATTCCATGCCAATCAATCTCATAACAAATAACCATATGTAGCTGTAATGACTCGATATGATACCAATCTCTCATTCCATGACTCGGTTACTAACCGATCTCTCATGTTAAATTAAATTATAGAATACTTTATGCATACCACGTATACTTGGTTCTCTTACCCTATTTCAGGTACGGAGTGATCTGTTTAAAGAACCTATCTAAATATTTGTTACCAATATTCATCTGACATCACGTTGCTTTAAACTAGGTGACATAGGACAATGCAACCAGTAGCTTATGATACTTTGGCCAAAGATTTTCAACATACTATTCATGTTACTATTCCTATACGACATACTCGTCACTCTAGAATATGTCCTTCACCTCACTCTTCTGTTATCTAGATTGGTCTTGACTGACTACCATCAATCCACTTGCCCAAGGTTCAACCCTAGCCTAGGTTAGAAACATAATTTATTATAGGAAGGCACTCACAATGTCATACGGTACATGGGCATACTCTGTTGACCTAAGTCAACCGAATGTGCTAAGATACCCTGAGCCATTGAAAGATACTACCTATCCTAAACATACTACTAACTTGACCTAGAGAGAAACTAAGTTCAAGTCCTTATTTGTGTGTAGATCTAGATGATCAATGCAGAAGGGTGCTACCACATGTCAACTAAAACATTGTATCCTCGAGAAGACCCATGTCTTCTTGAAAGTGCAGTCCTATAGTTGGCATGTGCTAACATCCTACAGAAATTTCCTCATCACAATGTACATACCCCAAGGAGGTTATAAAGACATTATTAATTTGGATTATTAAATAGATTGCAGCAACCCTGCTAGTCCCTATTCAAACCCTCCATAAGTTCTTTTCTATATTTGATTCAATTAGTCATAAAATATCTTCCTTAACTTATGATTACTTTTTACATTCGTTTTACTTGGCTTAACAAATAGATATCCATAAACGGGACAACAACATCATAAGTTCCATTATAATGAAACCTAACCATTGAAGAAAGGTGTAACCACCAAATAGGTTCAACTTAGAGTATAATTTATAGGAAATGAATTCTAATGATTAATGATCGTATCACCATTCTTTAGATTACATTTCTTTGAGCGAGGAAGAATCTTCCTCTACATGATTAAGTTTTAGGGTTTGTCATACCCTTCTTATATTTCACAATCTCTATAGTTTTACTGCATATTCATTACACATTCCATTACTATGTTAGAATTGTTTAGATAAAAATTATTATCTTATGCAGCTTAACAATTTGCATCTTATTAAGGGAAATTAAACTGATTCCCTTTATCTAACTTATCAAGTTTATCCAAATTAAGCATATAACAGATATGAAGAATATCATCAAGATAGGATTTCCATCTTCTTCATAAATACAAGATAATTTACACAACCAATACAAGTAAATCTCCAACATTCAATTCATCATTATAAACTTATTCAGTTACAAGACTATGCATTTCAGGCATACTGTATAACAAACAGCCTCCATTCCAAAAAGAGTACAACTTTTCTTTTTCAATACAACTCATGAATGAATCAAAACTCTTTACATAAGATCCATAATTAAATAATCCAATACAACATGAAATTTCTTGTCTTCTTTTATCACTTACGATGTCCATCTGCAAAATTACTAGCATGGGTCAATTCAATGAACTGAGCATGATAATTACTAAGCATTAAATTAAAGTACATTCCACTAATTGTTTCATTAAAAAAATCTACTTTTATGAAAAAATTAATAGGCATCATTCAAACAATCATAAGTAATAACATCTAGAAAGAAGAACAATTAAGAGAGTTTAAATTCACTTTTAAGAAAAGAGAATAATATAATCAGTAACATCTGAATTACATCACAATACCTAGTTGATCCTATCAATTACTTTGAAACAGTCAACAAGTCTTGTCCTTCCATTGTTTCATAAATTAATAAGAATAGAAAAACACATTTAAATTTTCCAAACAACAAAGAGGTTAGTTATAGCATAACTCATATTATAATGCTTCATCTTTCCATCTAAACAAAGAAGAGAATCAATACATATCTATTTCTTAGACACAATTTCTCTGAAGGAACAAATCAGTTTTAGGACACACATCACCACCTCAGTCCAAATATGACAAAATAAGGAGTCCATAAATAAAGAGACAACAATAAAACAATAATCCCAATTCAATCCAAGAAGATTAAAAATGTCTAACTGAAAGTTTTACTAACTTCAGTATGTTAGTAGTATATAATTCAAAATTTCTAAAACAAAAATTTCCAAAAATCCAAGCTATACTCAAATGAAATAAATCTCTTACCCAATCCACAAGAAAATTCCCATCTCAGAAGAGAATCAATAAAAGAGAAGTTTCGTCAATGAATTTAAACAATTAACATAAAAAGGATCTCAAACCAAAAAGGACCCAATCCATATTTCATTTCATTTATACTATGAAATGAAATCCTTTATTAAGTACAAACTTACAAATGAAGACCTATTTCCATTCAAAGAACCCAACAAGGAATAGAAATACGCAATAGTCCAAGATAGAAAAGGGTCGATGAAACTCACGGTCCCAAGGACTAAATTTCCAAGCATTCAGAACAGGGATACCATATTCCCTTCAAACGACACACATTAAAAAAATAGGTTTAAACTCAACGTTCAATTAAAACCCATGAATCAGATGAAATATCTTAAGAGAGTAAGGAACTAAACAATCTATTTAAGACAATTACTATCCCAACTTCTTCCAACATGACTAAACAGAATCACCACAAGCCTCTCAAGTTCCATTAAAATATTATGGCAGGTAAGAATTTTCCCAACATCAAAGACAAAAAGGAAGTAATAATACATGCCATAAACCTCTACAACTGATATGACTGTCCCATAACAGAACGTAGTTCTAGTCCCATTTATTTCAATAAACACAATAGTCAAGTTTTCCCACAAGGCATGGGTTCACTCAGAGTAGAGACGAATAGGATACACTCTTGAATTTACACACCTTGTCAAGCACGAGAACACAATGCAGTCTTAAAGGTAGAATTCATACAACCATTCTTTCTCATAATCAAAATAAAGGAGACCTCAAAATAAGTTACATGGTCCAATTCCAACCAAACAAAACTCAAAAGACCCCTTCCAGCAGATAGTATTAAATGAGACTAAAGCTTTACAATCCTTAATACCCACTAAACTCCAGTTTAGAATACCTGTATAAAATCAAACACGTCGATTCTAATACAAAATCAAAACAACCAATAATGGAATACATGTACTACATCAAATATGATGTTTGAACATAATTTCTAATAACACAATCTCAAATATGAGTCTATAACGAAACCCATGGCCCTAATACAAGCTTAGAATAAACACCAACACTCTATTATGGGTTCAAGCATTTCCAATTCCCTAAAGAAGAATAAAACTCCAGTTCAGAGCTCAAGTACAGGACACAATGCAATAACTCAACAACAATTTTAGTATTCATAAGAACTTTATACGAGTACAGTTGTTGAATACGAAGATTCAACCAAAGGTTCATAACTAAACTTAGTTCCAACATAGTCTAAAACAAACACAAGGTCCCAATAAAACTCATAATAAATCTCGAAGCTTCAATACAAGTTTAGAACAACTACAGAGCTCAACTTCAAGCTCACAAAACACAAGACTAAAAAAAGTATTCTAATAAATCTATTGGCTTAATAAGGAGATTAATAACCGAAGAATTTGATTAAAGATGATTAATTTGACTTATGAAAAGGTGTGAGAGCCATTTTGTTAGTGTTTAACCACATGTGATTTATTATAAAAGATATGTAAATGTAAAAATAGAGAACAAGGAATATAGGAATGAATGTATGAAAAAACAAGATACATGGAATGGTGATTGTGATTATGAGAAAAAGAACAATTGTGAAAAAATTCTTAAGGACTTGTGAATTTAGTCTGTGGAAGTAATTCCAAGGCTGACCAGGTTACAGGAAGGCGATGTGCAAGAGAGAGGGGCACCAGAGGTGTCCTAACTTGGGGTACAAAGTACAACCTCAGATGGTTCTTGGCCAGGGTAAGGTGAATATACATGGGGTGTATAGTATTTTCCTCTCATAAGTGGCCATAGTCTAGTGTCTATTAACTTGTGGATGCGTTGGAATTTTGTATAAGAATTCTGGATCAATGTTCTATTTTATGTTGGAATTTTGTATTAGAATTCTTATCCATGTTCTCTCTTCGTATTTGAATTTTGTATCCATTGATTTATATAAGTATTCTCTCTGTAAACTATACAAATATCTCTCTAATTAGGCAAAGTTTGTTAAAAATCTAATAGAAAGAAGTTAATTCTTCTTTTATTATAATAAATGAAAAAATGAGTGTATTTAGTATATTTTTATACTTATAACTTGTAAAATACATTTTTATGTTACCATAAATGGTGAATTAAAGGAAATAAATTAATAAATTATGTAAATTTAGATCTATATGTTTGTTAATTAAAATATCTGGTAATGATTTGATCATAATTAATTTTAAGAACAATATTGCAATTTAATGATGTTTTTGAGCTAAATTATCCATTTTTGTATTTTATGGTTGTGTATGCTATGTTTTCTATGTTTTTACAGTCTATTTGCATGGTTTAGATCCAAAATTTTCCTTAGATACAATTAATTCTATGTTCTAAGTCTACCCCAACATAAATTAATATATAATATTTTAACTTTCAAGCCAATTAAAATGCTCCATGAGTCATTTACGGTGTCAAATTTTTCTAGAATCTATATACCTTTGCAAAGCCTTATCCAATTAGAGAAATCCATGTGTTATTATCTTGTCAGAATTATTGACTATTGCAAAGATTCTATCCAATGGGAAAGCACCATTTAACTTCATAATTTCATACCTTTGTTAGTACTTTTTTAGTGTTACAAAGTGCAAACCAATGATAACACTCCACGTTATTAACAAATCTAGACTTTAGTTAACTTGACTTCTATCAAATGAGAAACCCGAACAAATAAGATTAAGCCACTGGTTTTGCGGTGTCAGTCCTTTTTTAGGTTTGGTAGAATGAGAGCCAATAGAATTTGTCCATGTTTTCCTTCGCATATTGTTTCGTTGTAAGGACCTTGCCAGCATGTGAAAAGTGACCCACTTAGATGAGTCCACATGTATATGAAACCTTATTAACGGTTTGTCTTCTTACTAAATGATATTTTGTCAGTTATCCTGCATTCCGAAGTGTGAATGAATAATGAAGATCCACATGCATATGGAATTCGTAGTGATAGACCTTTGATAAGAAAATATTGCTTTTATGAAATGTGAACTAGTAAAAAGGTTCCACATGTCTTCTTTCACGATGTCAGACTTTTGTAACCTTCGCCAATGGATTATTGCCACTTGTCTTTATTTTTTTCCTCAGCAAATCCTTATAGACCTGAAGTTATTTTTTAATTGGTTTATTTCATAAATATGAGTTTCGTGAGTTAGTTTTAATTGTTTTTAAAGCTTAATTAACTGTGTTTAGCCATATTCATAGAATTAAAAGTTCATCTTAGTTTTAACAGTCAATAATAGTGTTTTATTTGATCTAACTTATTAAATTTAATAGACTATATGTAAATATGTATATATCTTCTAAATGTTGACATGATTTCTTAGCTAGAAGTATTAAAATTATAGAAAACATATCAGACTTCCGCAATTTGAGATTTTGTCAAGAATTATTATATTTTGTCGATTTAAAAGTTTCTTTTCAGTTAATCAGAGATGGTTTTTATATGGGAAATAAGTCATTGTTCATTTGGTATCAGAGCTAAATATCCTCATTATAGATGCTCTACTATGATGTGAGATTGTGATTATGGTGATTTTTGCACAAGGATAAAATTGTTTATATACACAAAATGACAGATAAATCAAATTTTGATGGAATGGATTCATAAAACAACATGGATTACAATGAAATGGAGCATGAAAACCTATAAGTAGGAAAGGAAGTAACCAATCTTTCTTAGCAATTATAAAATTTGAAAAGGAAATTTGTAGAAACTATGATTGATAAGTCAAATAAAAGTACTAAATCATAAAAGAAATGCCATAAGTCTGAAAATAAAATAAGGAAGAGAAAACACTCTTTCTTTGATGATGATTCTATTTCCAATAAATCAAATGATTCTAGTTCTTCTAGTTCTTCTTACTCTTCTGTTAATGAACAAGCGAGGTCTAGTATGAAATCTAAAGAAATTGAAAATTTTGATAGTAAAAATAAAATTTCATGAATATGCAGCAGAAGTAGGAACATGAGATCAAGTTGAAACTTGGATTTCTAGTATAGAGAGATATTTTGAATTAAAGAAAACTAGTAAGCTTAGTAAAACACAACTATCTTCCTATCAATTAAAAAATGTTACCCTTAACTAGTGGGAAGACACATTAAGATCTGAAAAATTTAAATCTCATAAGGTTTCATGGGAGTAAATTTAAGAAATTGTTCAAGAAAAAGTATTTTTCTAATCATTTCTTTTAGCACAAACAAAATGAATTCTTTGATCTAAAACAATGTCTAAAAATTGTTAATGAGTATAAACAAGCCTTTGACAACTTAAATAGAATTTTCCTTTTATCTCTAGAACAAGAAGAGTTGTTATATTTATAAATGGTCTAAGAGAAGAACATAAGGCTAATGTGTGGTGTGGAAACACAACTTCAGTAGATAAGGCTGCACAAATAGATAATTGTTCTTAGAAATATAAGATAGTAGTTCACCAAAAGAAAGAAGACTATTAGAAGAAGAATTATTATTCCAAAACATTTGATCAATAATATCTTCCTCTCTAGTTTCTTCTTCAAAGAATAATGTATAGGCAGATTTTACTGAGAATTTACCATTGTGTTCTCTATGCCACATAATTCAATCTTGTTTCTTGCTGTTAGAAGACACATAGTTTTTTAGAAAATAATTTAGAGTTACCATATGTGCTTTAAAATCCTACCTGTCCAATTATATTTGTTTCCAAATCTAAAAGCTTTCTTGAGTTTCCATATAATTGTTTCTTTTTTTCCCATATTTTTCTTCTAGAAATTTCAAGCTTTGGGTAAATTGGTCTTTAAGAGTAAAGTTTCCAACCCATTTATCATTCCATAAACAGATTTCATTTCCTTTCCCTATTTTCCATATGCTTCCCTTAGCAACAATATCCTTAGCCCAATTAATAGTTTTCCAAACACTTGACCCATTAAACGACACCTGTTTGAAGATTCACCTTTTGTCATTAACATACATCCAGTATTTTTCCCTTCGAATTCTTATCCAAACTCCATTTTATTTTGTAAGCGTCCATCCAATTTTTGCCAAAAGAGATATTTTCATTTTATTCCAATCTCTAAGACCAAGACCCCCTATATTTTTTAGGATTATAGACTTTATTCCAAGCCACCAACGGAATTATTTTGTTGCTTTCATTGCCACTCTGTAAGAACCTTTTTTTGAATATTTTCAAGTTTTTCCACTATTATCACCGGAATTTTGTAGAGAGACATAACATACATTGGTATACTTTGAAGAGAGCTCTTGAGTAAGGTTATTTTCCCGGCCTGAGATAACAAATTAGCTTTCCACCCTGCGAGCTTATTTTTGAATATTTCTATTAGAAAGTTCCATTCTGCACAAGAATGTATTTTATCCCCCAAGGGAATACCTAGTAGAAGGTAGGGAAGGGTTTATAGGCACAACCCAAAATCCTCGCAATCTTCTTGCATCTGCTTTCCAAAGTGTTAAGGAAAAAGAGAGAACTTTTTCTATAGTTCACCAACTAACCTGAAACCTCCAAGTAATAATCTAAAAGTAATTTAAATTTTTTTGCTTTAGGAACAGACACTTATCCCACTGTCATCAACTAAATTTTGATGAGATCACATTCTCCAAATGCCTCACTAGAGATATCCCTTTGATGAAGCCATTGCAAGTTTCCATACGTTAAGTCTTCTGACTGAGAGCTTTCTACCAAAATAATGAAGAGAAAAGGGTGAAAGGGGGGTCCCCTTTCCCTTAGTCCTTGGGAGACTAGGAAAGAAACCACATAGGGGTCCCATTCATAAGAATAGAGAACCAGACATTATAAATACAAGATTTTACTAGACTTCTAAAGGAATCATCGAAAGCCAAACCGATCAATAATTTTGTCAAGAAAACTCCATGAGACCTTATCATACGCTTTAGCCATATCTAAGTTTTATGTATCATAACAACCTTCTTGTTGAGTTTTTTTGAATGAATTGTCTCTTTGATAGTATTGATCCCATCTTGTATTTGGCAGCCAAGGACAACAACCACCTTGTTGATCAGGAAATTGATAGACTGGGAGGATCAGTTGAAGATGAAGAGCCAAGAGTTTCATGCAGATTTTATATGTAGTATTGCACATGATTATAGGTCTAAAGTCCTTCAATTATATGGACATTGCCACATTTCAAAACGAGGGCCAAGGAAGGTAGAATTCATATCTTTTAGCATATTTTTCTGATTGAAAAATTCTTTCACAACATTATATACATATTCTTTTTTATTATATCCTAGAAATGCTGAAAGAAGAAATCTTGAAACCCGTCCGGACCAGGGGCCTTATTAGGGCTGATATTTTTTTACCGTAAATTCCACCTCCTCTAAAGAATGGATTGCAAAAAGTAGAGAATTATATTCCTCTGAAACCAAGGACGGGATGTAGTTCAAAAAATCTTTCTGTTTGGCCAGATTAGGAACACAGTGATTCATGAGCAAGTTTTTAAAGAAAGAAATGGCCTCATTACTGATTTCTTCCTTATCTTCCACAAGGGATCCTTCCTATTTCCTTAATTTACTTATTGGATTGAAACTTCTACTCTTCAGGGTAGACAGGTGGAAAAACCTATGGTATTTTTGTCCCCTTCCTTGAGACAAGTGACTTGACATTTCTATCTCCACAAAATTTCCTCTTTACTAAGGATGTTGTGGTATTCCGACAGAAGAGATATTTCCTTCTCATAGTATTCTGATTCTAGGTCACTATCCCCCCCCTCAATTTTTCATTTGGAAATTCAGATAGGTCATATTTGATAGAAATTTTCTTATGGAAAATACCGCCAAAGACTTTTCTTGTTTCCATATTTTGAGATTCATTTTAACATTTTGAAGTTTTTTTAGTAAGTCTAAACATCACAGTTTGCTGCACCTTCTACTTCCACTATTCGCTGATAAGATCTTTCAGATCTTCACTATGGAGCCACATCTTCTCAAAATGGAAAGGATTTATTCTTCTAGATGGGATTATTTATCATCAGCAGAATTAGAGTTATGATCTGACCCTATCCTTGGGAAGAGAGAAAAGAGTAATATCTTGGCTTAACCATTCTTCCAAAACCAAGACATCGGTCCAATATCACTTGAATGTTTTTGATGAACACCAGACTCTTCTATTGGACCAGGTGTATTTACTACCTTTAAGATCGATGTCATGGAGGAGTAGAATTATAAATGAAGCCATTAAAATCCTCCATGACCAATGGTAAAATTCTTGGAACCACCTTTATTTTCCCTAGAGACAAAGGGGTATTAAAATCACCCATCACAATCCACTCAATACTAGTGATGTGGTATTTGAAAGTTTGACAATGTTGCCATAATTTTTTCCTTTCTTTATAATGTGTAGGAGCATAGATGTTGGATGAGATCCAAATTTTTCTTTTTTCCAGGTTTCTTTTATCATAACAACCATATGGTGGTCTCTGTTTTCACTAACAAGAGTTACCCTCATAAAGTGGCTAGGATTCCATACCACAACTAACCCTCCAGAGGCCCCTTTGGAACTTACATAGCAAAAATCTTTTGAGTTATTCTATAAGGATTTAGAGGAATTTAGGAAAATGTCTTCTTTCATTTTACTTTCTTGCAAATGCCATCACATCAATTTTTTGTCCTTCAATCAAGTCTTTAAGAACCCTCCACTTCACAGGGATATTGAGCCCTCTTCCATTCCATGAGATGCAGTTCATTTTCTAAGATTGGGTTTGTTTATTTTAAACACCTTCTGGTCTAAACATAGTTGTTTCCCTGAGTCTATTTCCTTTTAGGTATATTTCTTCCTTAATTCAAATTTGTTAGGTTTACCTTGTTTACTGATAGAACTTTCCACATTAATAGGATTATCTCCTTCCATCAAATTCTCCTTTGCCCATAGGGGACATTAAGGATTCTCCCTTTTTAGCAGTTTGAGCTCCTTTTCTCTTCCCTGGAAGTAGTTCTTTCCATTGGGAGCCCCCTTCTTACCAGGAGTGATAGCTCCTCTATCTTTGATTTCCATCATCTTGATTAATAGAGAAATGAACATTCATTATTTCATTCTATGGAAAGATTAATTAAATTTCCAAATTTCATCCTTTCTCCCTTTGGACTAGTCCAAACTTTCATTCGTCTCCTGGTCCTTCCTGAACTATAGGGTTGGTCCTTCACCTGTTTCCTCTCAGGGTAGTGGAAATCAACAATATACCCTCTTTGAGATTTTTGCACATAAATTTACCTGACCACTAGGATTTTACTCCTTTTCTCTTTATTTGAAGCGAATAGCTCCATATTTAGGTCCTTTGGAGATTCCTTGGTTGATTGATCCTTCCTTTTTTCCTTTACCTTTGATTCAGACCATGACTGATTTTTGGATCTCCTTCTATTAACCACCAGGGTAAATCCCTCCTCATCTATTTCCAGGATTTTGGTTGGGGTTCTCTCAGACATTTTTGTTTTTCTTGGATTCTCAAGGGATTGAATCCTTTAGTATGGTTATTCATAAAATATTTCATGGGATCTGACTACACTTTACATGATTCCTTTTCCTTTCTCTTCTTTCCCTTCATTCCCTGTCACTGCGATATACCTCTTGGAGATATTGAAATTACAGTTCTGAGTCGACTGACCCCAACCATTGACATTTGGTACATTTTTTTGGGTAACATCTCCATTTCTATCTTCTGCTCCCATATCCCTAGGATAGAATTGAGCTTGATGATTTTAGGGATATCCCTATCAATAATCGTATAGATGCCAAATCTTGCACAAACTAGTCTAGTCATATGCAAGGTAGACATTTTCTATTATAACCATAGAAACTAAATAATTTCCTATTCATTTGAAAATATCTTAATGCTAAAATTCCAATGGTAGATTATTAAGATGAATCCATATAAGGAACTGATTTAGATTTCATTTTTCTAGGATTAAAAGTTGGTTCCCATTTCCTAAGATACCATCCTAATTTTCCCTAAAACCAAGGTCCTTCTTCCAGAACCTTCAGCATATCTTCTTAAATAATGAATTTAAAAAAGAAGAAACCATTTGACAACGAACTTACCTCTAGGTGTCCTTTTGGGTTCCACTTTATCTTGGTCCACCTTCTAGCAACATCAATATTTGGTCTCCACCCATAATTTTCCCAACAAAATATTTGTTTAAATTTTCAGTAGTGCTTTTTAAGAGAGAGTCTGAGATCTCCAAAATGCTTCCCGATGCTTACTTGACCACCTAGAGGAAAAAAAAGGACCTGGTTCTTTGAGGTTGTTCCATTTTTTACATGGTTCGTCTAGGAATCCACAATTTTGTTTGGGTGGTTCCATTTCAAAGATTCATCCTGACCTTGGATCTCACCTTCTTCTAATATTTACAATAGGATTCACGGGTACAATTTTGGGATTTCCAACCTAATCTAGTAGATACTTAGTCAAGATCTACTCTCCAGGTTACATAGAATCAGATAAGTCACCTTTCTCTCCATCATTATGGTTGAGGGTTTCATATTATTGCATGCTTAACCTATTGTGTCTTACTGTAGTTTATAACATGTTATAGGTCATTGAGTTAAAGATTTAGTTACTCTAGAATTAAGGTCATAATTATACATGAGTGAGATGTAAAGGATGTTGTCACATGTTTCTGGTTGCATGTGCTGAATATCAAGATACTATAGTAGATTACTCAGGGAGATTCTTCAATAGTTGGTTTTTCTTCCTATTTCTTTATTCTTATGGTCCATTTTATGTCACTTTAGTGACATTTCTAAATTTTTGTTGGAAAAAATCACTTTTAAAAAAACTTAAGTGACTCAAATGTAAAATCATTTAAGTTATAACTTAAGTAAAGGATTAATAAGTTAATGATTTTTTAATGGGAAAATGCTTACAAGTTGGTTACAACATGAAAAGTATAAATATGCATTATTTTTCATTGTAAGTGGCTGGATTTTTTATTCTACAAAATTATAACTTCTAAAATAAATATCTTGAAGATTATTGTTTGTTTCATTTCTCCTCTCTTCTATTCTCTACCCTTTGTACATTTCTTTGCTAAGATATTAATGAAACTTTGAACTCATGTTTTCCTAAGCATATTAAAAAATTTGTCTCAGTGTATGTTCAAATCATGTTAATCTTGATATGATTTGTGATATTTATTTTCATCCAATGAAATGTTGTGTTCATATCCCATAATATGCATAAGTAATTAGAAATCTATATTTTGTTCTCATGAAAGTGCTTTCACTTCCTCATATTTGAATTGTACATTCCCTTCTCCTATTCTCTTCCTCTGGTTTCTTTCCATGAAAAAACAATATACGGACTCCAAAATTCAACACAATAAAGCTACAATATTGTACATATTTATGTAGTTCTCTATTTTTGGATTTTAATAAGGGAACAAACCCAACAAGAGGAGGGACTTTGGTCCCCTAAACTATTAGTTTTCCAAAATTTCATGTCATAAAAATATTTAGCCAACAATGTTTTTCCCTGTAACCGACTATGGTTCAATCCTACCATTTAATTGTTTTTGAAAATCTTCTTTTGTCAGCCATATGACCATCACTAGAATTTGAAATCCTATCCTTTAACCAAATCTTGACTAGTTTTAAGCCTCACAAGAAGACATTTCCTCAAATCTCAAGCATGTTGCATAAGACAATCACACAATTGCAGTTCAACACTAGAGAATTGTTACAATGATAGACAATGAAGAAGATTATGTTGATATCACACGTAGGGCTGTAAAGCTTATTTCTCAAAAAAGACCTGGTTGGATTGTAATAACATTAGTTTAAAGAGATTTTCAATCAACTCTTGATCCTAGATAATAACTTCTAATTACCATCACATATTGTCCTCGTGTTCACAAACTTAATCTCATCCTTATAGAATATACCAAAAGGATATTTCTAGATATTTGAGAAAGTTCACTTGGAAAAACATAGTAAACCGAACGCACTTCAACATTGTCTCCAAAGTTTTAGATGAAGAACAAAATGTAGATGAATTGAGAATAATTGAAATTGTTGAGAGAATTTTAAATGAACAAGAAAGAGTTTTAACAAGATAATTACATTTTTGAGCTAGATGACCATTAATAGTTTGGCTCCTAAAGGGGAGTGAGAGAAGAGATAGGAGAACTAATGTTGTGGGTAGAAAATCATATTCCTGCACACACTAGTTAGAAATTTCAACACATGCATTTATGAGAAGAAACAACCAAAACTTCCATGCTACTGGCTAGAGGAAACCATGCATACAAATATGCACACATTCATATGCCTTGGAAAATAGAAACTTCTTCCTTAATTAGCATTTCAATTAAATTTGTACATAATATGGGAAAATGAGGAAACATATGCAAGAGGGAGAATAGAAGAAAATGGCTATCTCCTTTGTTCTCTCTAAGTACAATGTACTCTTGAGTTTACAAAATAATCACCAACCCTTTGAAATGGGAATGGTATTTTGCAATTTATAGGAATAGAAATGACTCTTCATATGCCCCCCAATGACTTTTCATATGTCCTCGCAGAAACTTAAAACTTTTCAACTTCCTAGGAGAATATTAAGTCCCTTTTTATAACATAAAGGTGACTTTTACATTAGAAACATAAAGTTTCTTTTTAATTTCATTAAGGACATATAAAAATTACACCCCCTAATGAAGAATTAGAACATGGAGGAGAGAGAAAGTAGGGGGAGAGAAGAGAGAGAAGGAAAGAGAACATTATACTGATGAAGAATCCACTCTTGTTGACTCCTAGAAGGCTTTGTTAAATTGATCCTGATGCCTTTGAAAACCTTGGAACATTTTAATCCTCCTTTTTGATGATGCATTGCAATTTTTATCCACTTTATATTTTTAGTATGCCTCGCCATGGACACATGTTATTTTTAGTAAGTGCACTAAGGTGGAAAATTTTGATCAAAGAACCACAAGGCATGATAGAGCAAGGCAAGACATGCGCAATGCAAAAAAAATCATGACGAATGGATCAGTAGGGAAAAATTTATGCATGGGAACATTTTACCGTCCATACTGCACACTGAGAGGGGAAAAAAATCCCACTTTGTTCCTAGAGAGGGACTTGAAACTGGAAAACCCACTTTGTTCCAAGAGGCATGATTTTGCACTTCAAACCTGAAACTGGAGGGAGAGCTGAGGAGTGTGAAATACGCATGCAATTAACAAAAATTGGAATCAAACGGAGAAATAGAGAAAAAATTATGCATGGGTGAATTTTACTGTCCCCATTGCACCTTTGCAAAGGGACATGAGGTGCACAAAAATGCACCATGCACTTTTGAGAGGCAAAACATAAGAATTTGACCCGTCGGGAGAGTGAACTTGAAATTGAGATTGTCGGAGCTCCAGAAGGTCTTTTTGGATGAAATTTTATATGATTTTGACTCCAAAAAACCTTCCAAGATCAATGGGATGGGTCTCATATTTTAATTATATTTAAAACTCCCTAAAATGGCCCTTTTTTAATCAAGATTGTCAACTATACCTGCGAAGAATGAGCTCCATTGAAAAGTGCCAAGATTTTTTTAAAACTATGATGATTCCACCTTGTAGAGGATTCTCTTAGATTTCCAATGAGTATTTTTTTCCTCCTAACTCCTTACATGAAAATCCTCGAATCAGGTCCTATTTTTGATATGACTTACTATTTTTAGTAAGTGTCAGAATCTATTTCTCCGAACCCCTGATGATGCCCACAAAGAGACAACTTACTAAGATTCCTTTAGTAAGATGTCAGAATCTACCTCTCCCAACTTAATGAATGTTTCCAATGATCACAACCTTATCTCACATGTATACTATTTCTTATGCTGAAATGAGTGTTTAAAGACACTGTCATGTTCCCTGAGATGGATCTTAATATTTATGAGAAATGCATTGATGATCCCAGATGATGTTGACCTAATGATCATCCCTCTATGTCCCATTTTTAGTTCCCTTTGAGTGTGACTTACCATTAATATCAAGTGGACCCAGATGGGAGACTTACTATTTTTGGTAAGAGGTGATTTTTTCCTCTTCTTGACCATCCTGATGTGATGAACTTATTCATTCACTCTTGTGCACATTGCCTTCACCTCGACCACTTATTGGGGTGACTTACTATTTTTAGTAATCACCCATATAGGGAACTTACTATTTTTAGTAAGTGTTCATTTTCACTGTTTTCTGCTCTAGACAATCATTCTGACTTCCTGATGATCTTTAGTGCACACTACCTTCACCATAGCCACTTTTTATGATGACTTTCCAAACATAGCAAGCATGTATAGGAAACCTTAATATTTATGGAAAGTGGATTTCTAGGTGCTTGATTTACAATGGAACACATATTTTTGGACTCAGCTCATCATCGTCAATCTTATCCCTATCCAAATTTCACTTGATTTCACCCACCAAAATGCTTGGAAATAAAAAATGAAAATTTTACCTGGCAAGAGCTTTGGGCACGGAGCTACCATGAAAGCCATTAATGGAGTCATGAATTTTTTTTTAGGTCTAGATTTTTCACCTCTAATCATGATGAAATTGACTCCATTGGGATAGGTTTTTCATTTGGAGTCTATGTGCAAATTTTTAGCTCGATTCCATTGTCTGGATTGATGGGAAATCTGACGAATGTGAGCTAGGGCACGAAATGGGGTTTTTTATGAAACAAATGATTTAGGGAATCATTCGATCTCCCATTTGTTGCATTTTTATCATCTCCGAAAATGAGGAAGTCTTCAAAATATCTCATCTCAATATGACTTGTATTTTGCAAGATATGAATATTTTTTTATTGGGAGACTTCGTAGTTATCTGGCGAAAAATCTTCATTTTTCTTCATTTCTCTCTCGTTTTAATCCATTATTTTTATGATTTTAAATTTTTTTAGATGGAGAGGAATTTAATGGAGTTATCTAGATGCAAAAATGGAGGATTTGGATTCTGGAAGAAATTTTAGCAGAGTTTCGGCAGGCTATGGAGGCGTGCGGGAAGAATGGAAAAAATTGGCTAAGTATTGATATTTATAGATTGAAAATGGAAGAGGAGGGGATGGGGGGAAATTTTTTGTCCCTTTCATCCCTTTGGCCAAAGTGAATAAGGGTACATCAATTTCCACTTTGCACCTCATAGTGACACTTGTCCTTTTTTGATTTGGTGTGCACTTTGGAGAGGGGGCTAAACTTTAGCATTTGGGGGCTTAACTGGCAAGTACATGGTCATATTGGTGACCTGGGGACTAAATGGGGGGAGGGGGAATTTTTTGTCCCCTTTTTCCTTTTATAAAGGGATGAAAGGGACAAGAAATCCTGCCAGGCTCTTGGTGCTGACACGTGTCCTCTATGAAAAATGGCTAAGTATGGGAAATCGTACCTTGGGACCAACTTGCGAAGACCATATCTTGGGCTCCTTGATGAGTTTTGAGGTGAAATTTTATATGAAATTGACTGGAAAAATCCCAATAATCCAATGGTGATGGTATAAGGTATTTCTGACTGAAACACCTCAAAATTACCCCTTCTTCCGTGGGACTACCCATTGTGCCAGAAGAATGAGTTGCCTAGGGAAGTGTATGATGCTTCGAGATGTGCCATATTTTCCACCATGTAGGGCATGGAAAATTATTTCCATAGATAATTTTTTGGGTTCTTAAATCTTCACGAGGCTCCCAGAATCTTACTTTGAAGCTTAGGTCTTGTTTCATGGTGCATGCTCCTTTAGGCCCAAGAAACTTTTGACCAACTGGCCCTAAAACTTCCAAATCTTCCCTAAATCCTCAAAAATCCTTTCCTTGATGTTCTCATCCCTTGAATACTCCTCCATGATGTATTTTTCTCCTTTGATGTACTCCAAGGGTGGTGCATAGGTCCTAGGAAGGCTGATGGTAGCCCCTCCTAAAACTGCTTGAAAGCTTGAATGCTCCATGAGATCCTAAATCACCTAGGGGATTGATTTTACTTTCCTAAATCACCTAGGGGGACACTTGACATTCACATAGGGATCATTACATTGAAAAATATAGGACTGGTGATTGGGATAGACTGACCTGGGGGTGTCTTGGGAAGGTATGAATTTGAAAAAAATTGACATTGTGGTCCGTTGTCATGCTTGAAAACTGGAAATTTTCCTATTGCACATTTGCATGACAACAACTGACACTAGCTTGGGAACATGTTATGGACTGAGTAGTGAAGACATGACATGAGAAATCCCATAATCTCAATTTACAATACGTTGACAAGTGCCTTATCCATTGGGCTTTACAGAGTCATTTACAACTTGTAAGAGATAGTAAGAAAGGAAGAAAACACACACAACATGAAAACACAAGAAACACACATCACATGAAAGGAAATAATGACACAACCAGAAAGGGAAACAACACACACAGGAAAGGGAAATTATATAGAAGGGAGGGGATATCTTACAGAGGTGGAAAATAATATATACATACCCAGTAACGGGTTGAGAAAAGTACATGCCATCATGGAATAGTGGACTAAAGTTTGACCTTTGAACCACAAAAATTGTTATTTGGTCAAACCATGCTCTAGTGATATCCTTGCATGGCTTGAGAAGAAGAATATTGATCGTGATTCCATCCTCATACTCAAACTACACTGAGAACGTTCTTTCATCTATTGAAAATTTGGTCACCTTCTTGAAACTTTTTCCTTTTGAGGATTCCTCTTGATATCCTGTGACCATGATACACCATTCCTTCATACTTTAAAAATTGGAAATACTTACCTCATCATGGATACATTATTCATCCTTGGATTACAACCTAAAATCATCTCCCATATTAGCAAGGTACTCAGGAGGAGTGATAACAAAACGATTTCCTTCTTGTTCAAGGACTTATATGAACATCTCACTTTTCTTCTCCACAGCGAGTACTTCCTGAAACAAAGGCTATATCATTGAGATGGAGGACCCCATCAATATTCATGAAATGTTGCAACATGGGAACATGTTCAAGGCATATTGGAGCTTGAATAATGGTGAGCATATTTTTATTTTGAATTTTTTGACAAGAGTCCCGCACCTTCACCTTGTTGTTTGGAGAAATTTTCATCATCATCCATCTTCCTGAAGTTCATCTTGGTATCATTTTTCAAATTTCAATTCTTAACTTCTTTATAGAGGCATTATTTACCGTTGAGTGCTTTTTTCATATGAGATCTTGTTCTATATTGTCATAACATTATGAAGTAATGGAAACAAGTTGACCTTGAACATACTCTCAAGAGTTTTGTAATTTTTTACTTTGTTTTAAAAAAATATTTCTCTTCAATGCAAATCAGATCAACATTTTCATCCTTCACACTGGAGGTGGTATCCTCAATATTAAGGAATTCTAAAGGAGATTCAAGAACCTTCCTTCTTTTACTCTCATAAACCTCTTCACATGATGTGGAATAAAAATACATATCTTCACATTCCCTCTAATCAACCAAGGCATCTGGGAGGTCATCAAATTTTTCCATTTGTTATGTATCAACATAAAACATTGGTTAATAAAAATTAGAAGCACAAATTGATTCATAATTATTGTCATGCAAATGTGTAACAAGGAAATTGACAATTTCTAAGCATGACAACTATACCCCTATGTCAAAAATTACAATTTTTACCCTTTTAAGACACCCCAGGTATACCTAGTCAGTCCAATGACCTCAAAATTGATGTTAAATCAGTCCCCTAGGTGATTTAGGAGAGGTAATTAAAAACCCCTAGGTGATTTTAGGATTTCATTGAAAAAATAAAACTTCAGGCAGTTGTGGGAAGGGCTATCACTAGCTTACCTAGGACTAGAGAAAACCCAAGGAATGGAAAAGAGAATAAAAAATAAAAACAAGTGAATCAAATGCCTTAGAACATCATGGAATTTATTTAGGAAAATTCAGGAAGGATTCAAAGAATTTGGGGTAGTTTCATCAAAATCAGGGTTCACAAGCCTAGGCAGTGCATATGCCAAAAATGGTTACTGTGCTTCGGAAGGTGATTCTAAGAGATCTAGATTGATTTATGGGACAATAAAATCATCAGAAAGGGAATTATAAGCCCTAAAATATGGTGAAATCATATATTTCACAACACCTTGGTGCAATAGGTTTATAACTGGTTCTTTCCGTGCACATCTAGCAAGCCAGATCAAAAATATGATTTTTCAGGGAGTAAATTTAGTAATAAAGACATTATACCCCCACAATTGGCTTATGAATGCCTTTTATAGTCAATATAATATAAAATTTCATTAAAAAATTATATCAGGAGCTCAAGATATTGTCGTTTCAAGTTGTCATTTAGGAGCGAGTTCGGGTGTTAGTCAAATTTTGAATAGGATACATGTCAACTCCAAGATCTTGGCATGATTTTATTTCCCTTAAGTCCCTGAAGAAAATTTAAATCAAGGTCATAAAATTTTTCTCAACCACTATAATCCCTCTAGATGCTCATACGACCTCTCAAACCACCAATTCAGCTCCCGGGAGCTAGTGAAGATCCCCTGTTGTCGGATGAAGTGCCACATGTCGCGATCAGTCACGCTGTGAAATTTGATGTCTCTCTTTTCCATTTGTGTTGAGAGACATAAAGGTCTAGGAAATTCACCCAGACCCTCCAAGAAGCCTCATGGCTCCTCATATGACCAGCTTCCAGCCCCTTAGTGCTTTAAAGTTGTTTTTTGCTCAAATCCCCTACCGTCGGATCTCTGCCACATATCACAACTAGATGCCACATGAAATTTGATGTCCATCACATCAATTAGTGATTAAGGGACATCAGGGAAATGAAAATTTTCCTCACTCCATACTTTTATTTCTTTTGAATATTTAAAAACCCCTCCTGCTTCCCGCTTCTAACTTCTAACCTTTCTGTGCACAACTTTCTCTGTAACTTCCAATCAACTCCCACAATTACTGAAGCTCAAAACCAGCTCCCTAATAGAAATGAAATGCTATAATCCATGATAATAATTAGGTGTCAGAAGAAAAATTGACCAAACTAAGAAGAAAAATGAAGAGCAAAGAAGAAAAAACAACGAGATCCTTCATGGCAACGAAATAGAAATTTCAAGAGATCTTGTAAATGGATACAAAAATTGAAAAAACAATTTTTTATGTTCATTAATCTATAAAAATAAATCATAAAAACACCTTCAAACCATCCTTCCATGGCACATAATTTTTGTAGCAAAGAAATCCTTTTCTTTGCACAATGGAGGAAAAAGCTCAGATTCTCGTCAAACCAGAAACCAGATTGAGGAGAAATTTCACCAGTGAGATAAGAAGAGAAAACCCATATCAAAAATGTAATTTTCATTATGAACAGAGGATGAAACAAGACCTGTAATTTTTGAGGTCCATCAATGGCTTCCGTTTCCAAAAGCACTACTAGGTCAAAAAATTAAAAGTTTAAAATCTCATAAATTATTGATCGGGTAAGCACAAAATTTCAATGGGGCAATATTGGGAAAAAACCATATCAGAAAAATTCATTCCATGTCAATCCTACCTCCAGAAGACCACATTCAAAAAATAGTATGTCTTCTGTACAGAGGACTACTATTTTGGGAAATTCATTAACAAAAGAACCTACGAAGGAGACACTGAACAAAAAGGATGCATTGCAGTTGAAATTTCATTAGAACGGGCATCTTGGTACAAATTTGACACTTACTAAAAATAGTAAGTGGTCCCATGAGCACCTTCCAAAAATAGAAAGTTGATCCAAAAGGTGAGAGAAATGTAAGGAGAAAGGGAAATATGATTTGTAACATCCAGTTGAGGTTCGAGGTAGATACTTTTTCATACTTACTAAAAGTAGTAAGTTACTTTTTCTGAAAGAACCATGAAATATAAGTGGACAGGAAAACCTTTTTCTCTGAATATGAGATAGAAGATAGTGATGTCTCCTGTATGGATCTAAAGGACCTAAAAGCCCACATGACTGCCAAAGAAAGGGGGATAAACGAAGTCTTTATCTTAATGGATCTCAACAATGTCTTTCGACACTCAATGAGTATGTACGAGGGAATCAGGACACATGCGGTTCTAGAGCTTTAGTTTTTCTTGAAGGGATATCTACGAGTGATGTTCACAATCAGCAATGGATTCATTCAAAAATGTTTTTAAACACTTAGCTTGTGGTGTTTTTACATTTTCTAAAGGAAGCCTCTCATGGTATAAGACATTCATGGATCCAAGTTTCACTACATTAGAGCATGACATGGTGCGGGTCACATGTATATCATAAAAAGGGTGTAAGTTGTGGTCATCAGAGAGACAAGTCCATTCAACTTGACATGATCAGTTATGAGTTCCTATCTTTTGAGAGACAATGTTCATGGTCATCAGTAAAGTCATTTGAAAAGTGTTTTTAAACACTCATTCCAAAGCATCCGTGAGCCAATTTGAAGGAGTTTATCAACAGGAAATAGATTCAGAGATTCAAAGTCTCATTGTACTGGAGTCCTCCATCAACAAGGATCATCACACTTCATCTGGAGAAACAACTCTTCTTCTCTCTATGGGTAACTTGCATACACATTCTGGCTCTAAGTTATTCATTACAATGTTACATGCGCTCAAGATCACTTAGCGCATTCCCTTGGTCAGAGTTTCCCTGCGTGCCCCCTTTCCTTTCTCTCCTTCCACTTTCCCCTTGCGACCCACCTTCTGCGCATTCACCTTCTTCCTAATCATAGTTTCTTCCCTTCCCATGCACCTCACACTTGCTTCAATCAGCTAAGTCCCTGGCCCTCTCGCACGCCACGCCCATTACTTTGTAATGGTTTCACCTTGACCATACATTCTCTGCTTACCAGTTTGCCTCATTTCCCTCATGCACATTACATGTGCACTTCCTTCTCTTCGCCCATACCTCATTCTTCCACATGCGTCCCTTCCCTCCTTTGTGCCCTTCTATGCCAGGTCATCTTCTGACATGCTTGAGTGTGATCATGTGCAACCAGTCAAAGTGCCCAATAGGGTGCCGAATCCTTAAAACAAAATCAACAAGTGACATGTGACAAAAACACAAATATTTACACAATTGGCCATCATTTCAGCCAATCCATGCGCATCACATGTTTTTCATACGCTGACGACTCTGACATCTTCTGATAGCTGTATCTTTTTCTATAGAGCTCAGATCGACATCACCTAAACTTGTCTAAGAGCTGCTGACATCAGCTATAGTGCTAAAGATTCAAATTCAAATTCTTGGTAGATCTAGTAGGTGAGAAATGGGAAAATGTTTTCTGAGCATTGATGAGTAGATCTGATTGCTCCAACCACCCAATTTGATATGATCTTCCCTCCTTTCTTCTTCAACATGCCAAACAGGCTTGGGGAAGCATATTTCACATATCTCCAGGAAGATTTACAGGCATTGAATGCTTCTTGTTGGTGGTTGTGTTTCAAATTCAGGTTTTCCCTCCTTCTTCCCTTCTTCCTCCATGGATTCATCTATAAATGTAAGAGAAAGGCTCATTTGTTATGTTGGACACTCTGGATCCTTACGCATTTTTCTAAGGACTCCATATTTTCTGTATTTTGAGTTGCAGACCTCTAGATCTGGCTCTTTCATGTGGATATCAGCCTCCTTCATCATTGTAACAACTCTGTGCATTTCTGGAAGTAATAGAAGCATCATTTTGTGACTATTCTCTATCCTAACATGTTTGCATTCCTTCTTCTTGCCTTTTCTTTTGCGTTGTGTGTTGGTTGTGCTATTTCAGGTCCCTTACAGTTCCATATTTAGTTGTGTTCCATGAGAACGATCTGGTGAATACGTGTTTCATTGTGCTACTCATGCCTAGCCTCCTTTCACAGCATTTCCCTTCATTATTTCTCAGAACAGATAGTGTTCATCCCTCTTTTCTAGTGCTATCACCTTTTTAGTGTACTTTCCTTTTATTTCATTCTTCTATCCCTAGTCCCTTGGCATTATTAGCTTAGTTTCCCCTTTCAGCACTAGGAGTAGCAGTAGTAGTAGAAATAGATAGAGGAACCAGCCTTCTCTGGAGATCCATCCCAAGCACACAAGGTCCCACAACTTGGGGACAATTCCATTGTGGTCTCAAACACCTCAGCCCTTCCGAGATCCGAGACGTGGGTGCACGTTTGAGAAACCAACAGTTTCTGGCATGCCCAGTGGGACCAGCATTGAAAGCTCAAATTTCATATCTCTAAGTTCTGGTGTGTGGAATTAGTGTTTCAGCCTTTGGAGGCTCATTTCAACACATCTGGTGACTCCCAACATTTTAAGATCTTTGTTTTAGCAGCCTTAAGTGCCTTTCATGAGAAGAGTGCACACAAGAAGAAGTGCAACAGTTGAAGATTCTTTTGAGTACCTCTAGCTTATCCCCAAGAAGGAGTTCCATTCCAAAAATCCTGCATGCGTGCATCTCCATCTCTTAGCACACCACGCCCATTCAACTCCTCCTCAAAAAAGACAACTTGTGCCCCTGTAATGGCACATCAACCACCTCCTCCACTAAGAAACTTTGCAAAACTTTGTCTAGGAGGAAGTCCCTTACTACTGGCTGTGCAACATGATATGCCAAATGGCTGCACTCAAGATTATTCCATACTTTACTGGTGAGAATCAAGTCACCCCTCAGGAGCATATCCAGGATATAGAAAATGTGTGTCACTCTATCTGATCACACATGATGATGTAGCAGTCAGGATTCTTGTAGCCTCTTTCAAAGGTAAAGCACTTCAATGGTACCGAGGCTTGAGACTTGGATCTATCACCACCTAGGATGAGCTGGGAACAACTCTTTGTAATTACTTTGAAGATAAGTCAGATCACCTATCTCTAGTGGAGCAACTGACAACAATAAGGAGGGCACCCAATGAGCAGATGACTAATTTCAACATCAGATTTCAGAAGACTTGGGACAAAATCCCTCTTATGGTAAGACCTACAGCCCAACATGTTTTCCTATATTATCTGAAGGCACTCAACAATGATATTTCAGTTATGATCCAATCCATGGGAGGTAGGACTCTACCAGCTTCTTATAGTATTGCAGTAAGGGCAGAAAATAGTCTTATTCAAGCTGGGAAATTTGGCTCCCAGACCACCTATGCCCTTGTTCCCATAAATGTCACAGGTGCCCCAGCCTTCTATGGCCCCTATTCCTGTTCTTGAGCAAAGTGCGCAACCGATTGCCTCAACATCCTACTCTCCAGTGCAATAGAAGGAAGATGAAGAATTGAAGGCCTTGATTAGAAATTTATCAAACAAGGTCATATCATTAGAAAAGCAATAGGTGCAAGCCTATAGAGGTAATTCTAATTAGGTGCATGGCCAAAGCAATCAGCCTTGGTGGAATCAGTATGGAAATCAAAGATACACACCCAACCAATAGAATGATAGATGGCAGCCTAATGCACATCTACCCTTGCAAGTTGTTCCTCCCACACCTTCTCTTCCAGCACCCAGTGCGAGTCAGGCACTTGTTCCAGTTCAAAACAATTTGGCACAAGATTCAGAATGGTGCTTCCCTTGTAACATGCCTCATAGTCAATATCATTGTGCCAATGCCATGCGCACCCAAGCCTTCATGATCCAAGAATGCTTTAGTCTATGAGCCTTCAACAAGTTCCCTTGAAGTAGATAACCTAGAAAAACTAGAAGCTCCTCCAAAGAAAAATTTGATGTTCTTTGGTGTGGAGGGCTTCTGTGCAATCAACCAAGCTGTAGAAGATAAAAAAATACCACACCCAAGTTGTGGACAACACAAGATATAAGAAGAGAATGTTAGAATCAGGCACACAGGTCACAATCCTAGCAACACAAGTAGATCCTCAGAAGAAGAAAGAAGCAGATAAGGCATCTTGCAGTAAAAGTGCTCAAATCCCTACATAGGAGGCCCCACGTAAAGCCCCTTCTGAAGCAGCACACGCCCTTCCTTTGGTAGGTCAAGCCTTTTCTCTAGCTAAATTTAGGCTTCTATGCCTGAACAGTCAAGAAGGGATGTTTTTCCCCAAATGCATAAGATAGGGGGGCTTCCATTTGGCATTTTTTACCAGATGAAGAGAACAAACATAAATGTCACAATGTGGGATGCCCTCACCATTCCATCTTAGTGGGATCTGTTGCATGAAGCTCTGGCGTAACTCCCACTGATCCATCTAGCTATGGAAAGCCACACACTTCTATCAACATCTATTCTAAGAAGAGGAGAAACAAGTAAGTAAATTTTTTAAAACCCCACCCTTCTATATGTCCTTGATCATAGGCAAACACCTAGTGCATAATTGCATGATTGACTCAGGCACTAGTACTTCTATTATGCCTAAGAAAATAGTTGATGTCTTAGGTCTGAAATATAGCCCTTTGTCTAAAGGAGTCCTGCAACTTGATGGTTCAACTTTCACCACCTTAGGAGTCATCAAGGATCTTGAGTTAACCCTCCATGCATGTCCAATCCTAACCATTACTAAATATGTGTCAATCATTGACCTACCTCCTTTGTTTGCCCTATGTCTATCAAGAGAATTTACTGCTAAAGTGGGTGGTTACTTGTCTTCTGATTGGTCTCATATGTTACTCAAGACAAGGTATGGTACCCAATTTACCATACAAGTTGAGCCTATATTTTCCTATCATGTAGAGTCATATGTCCCATCCCCTCTCCAAGCCAACTATTTAATCCAAGAAGAACAAGCTTTAGTTCCTAAAGAGCAGTCTCTTCCACCCTATGTTCCTGACCTAGTGTTTGATGAATGGGTGGAAAGACACCTTAAATTTTATCCCTATGCTGAACAACTAGAATCTTATGAAACTTGGCTTGGTAGTTATTGCATTCTAGAAGAAGAATCTATGTGCCACCATGTGCTCAAGAAAGAAAAAGTTCAACCTGGTCTATGGAAGTTGTACTTTGATGGATCCAGAAGCAGAAATGGTGGGAGTAGGAGTGGTTCTCATTTCCCTAAGGATGAGAAATTATTCTTCATGACACAGGCTATAGTTTGCATGCTCTAACAATGTGGTAGAGTATGAAGTGCTAGTGCATGGCTTGCTCATTGCTGAGAAGAAGAAAATTAAGGCACTGCAGATCTTTGGGGACACATAATTGGTTATCCACCAGGTTACCAAAAAATTCTAGACAAATAATAAGCTTCTCAAAGCTTATAAGCATAGAGTTTGGGACCTCCTTGAGAGATTTGATGCTCTAAATATGTAGGTGGTGCCGCGCAAAATGAACAAGGAAGCTGGCCAGATGGCTGCGCTGGGTTCACAATTCTCTCCTACTGAGGAATTTGTCAAAGGAAACACTCAGCACATCAAGATGGTGATCAAACCATCCATTCCAAACAAAAACACCAGCTGGAAAGTGTTTGACAGTGACGTGTAATCATCCAATTTATCCAGAATGAAGATGAGTTCTCATCAAGCATGCAAGATGACTTGCATGATAGCTATGGTGACCAAGTGATACAGCTAAAGACAAACAAGTCACCTAAAGGGCTGGTCACCTTAGAGAAAATGTTTATCCCTGATGATGAGTTCAAGGGTGAAGAAAGGTACATGTGTGCCATGTAAGAAGACTACTCCTCAGTCACTATTGCACATGGGAAAGAGTTGTTTCTCAGCAAGGACTTGTGCGCATGATGAAAATCATGCCTTCATTTCTCTCTGTCAAAAATATAGTGATATCTTCTCATGGGAGTATGAAGACCTCAAAGGTTTTGATCCAAGTGTTTCTCAACACTCCATTGACCTTGATCCTAGTATCAAGCCTATTAGATAGAAGCAACGACCAGTCAATCCAAAGATAGATCCCCTCATGAGAAAGGAATTATCCAAACTCATTGAGGAAAAATTATTTTTCCTATCAAATACTCTACCTGGGTCACAAATCTGGTTCCAGTGCGCAAGAAGAATGGTGAAATTAGACTCTGTGTTGATTTCAGAGATTTGAATAAGGCATCTCTAAAGGATCATTATCCTTTTCCTTCAATGGAGTAGATTCTATAGACTATGGCTAGTGCGCAGAGATTCTCCATGTTAGATGGGTATTCAGGTTTCAATCAGATCCTGGTCAAGGAAGAGGATCAATTCAAAATAACATTTACAACCAAGTGGGGAACATATGCATATCAAGAAATGCCCTTTGGTCTGTCAAATGTGGGCACCACATTTCAGCGTGCCATGGATATTACCTTCAAAGGATACATTAATGAGTTCATCTTGGTTTACCTTGATGGTATAATTGTATTCTCAAAGAAAAACATGGATCATATGGAGTACCTAGAGAAAGTATTTAAGAGATGTAGAGAATTTGGGGGTGTCTCTTAACCCCAAGAAGTGTAATTTTGTAGTGGCGCAAGGTAAGCTTTTGGGCCATGTGGTTTCAAAGGATGGCATCACAATTGATCCTGAGCATGTTTTCAGCCATCCTAGCTCTTTCCCTGCCGGTGCACAAAAGGCCCTACAGTCCTTCCTTGGCAAGATCAATTTTGTTAGGCATTTTATCCCTAAATTTGTGGGACTGGTTTGGCCCATCACCTTGATGCTTAAGAAGGATACATAGCCTTCAAATGGATAGCAGAAGTAAGAGAAAGCTTCAACAAGATCAAGCAAGAAATTTCTTGCGTGCCAACACTCATCAATCCAGATTATTCAAAGGATTTCATCCTTTATGCTTATGGCACTGATGCAAGTGTTGTTGTTGTCCTAACACAAGAAAATGAAATAAGGATGGAATAACCAGTGGATTTCTTTAGCCAGACGCTGAAGGATTATGAATTAAAATATAGTCACGCAGAGAAGTAGGTCTTCGCCATCATGCATATACTCAAGAAATTCAAAAATATACTTGCCACCAATCATATCAAGGTGTTAGTCTCCCACTCTTCTAGTCAGAGACTTCATCATGGGAGCAAAAATTAGTGAGAAAATATTACGATGGGTGAACAAAATCATGGAGTATGATGTGACTATCAAGGCCACAAAATTGGTAAGAGGTAGTGCACTCTATAGGTAGATTGTTGAGGATGCGCAGATTGAATATGAGACTTCATTATTTCTAGATGAGGACCTCCCGCATACAGAACTTGAGTAGAATATGTACCCTGGTAGCATGTGTGACTAGATGAAGGACATGATCACATTCCTTTCTGAGGGTGCATACCCTTCTGGTTTAAACAAAGAAAAGAGAAGACATATGAGGTTACAATCTGTCCCTTATGTGTTGATTGATGGAATTCTCTTCAAAAGGAATATTAATGGTGTGTTGTTAAGATGTATCAATGACGTGCAGACTGAAAATGTGTTGGCAGAATTCCACAGTGGATTATCTAGCGAACACTTCTCTTCCAAAACCATAACAATGAATATTATAATGGCAGGTATCTTTAGGCCTACCCTATTTGTAGATGCACACAAGTGGGTCACAAAATGCAAAGGAATGTGACTTTCTTTGTAGGAAAGAAAAAATTGGCAGTGCTTCCCCTCTAACCAATCCAAGTGGATCAACCTTTTGTGCAATGGGGTCTCAACTTCATAGGCATGATCAATCCACCTTCAAGCATTGGACATAAATGGGTGTTGACAGCTACAGATTACTTCACCAGATGGACAGAAGTTGTCATGCTTAAGGAATCAACCAAGTCAGTCATCCTTGACTTTCTCGAAGGTATAGTCACAAGGTTTGGTGTTCCTCAAACCATTATCTCTGATAATGAAAAATCCTTCCTTGGTACTAAAATCACTTGATTGGGCTCTAAATCTGAGCATTTACTTGAAGACTTCTTCCAACTATTACCCTCAGGGAAATGGTCTGGTATAATCAACAAACAAAAACCTGATCAGAATCATGAAGCACACAATGAACATCAGCCAAAGACAGTGGCATATAAAAGTCTCACACATGCTCTGGGCAGATAGAATCACAGTAAAAAAGGAAATAGGAACTTCACCTTACAAGCTTGTCTATGGAAAGGAAGGCTACCCTTCCTTTGACACTAGAGCTGAATTCATTAGCACTTTCCCAACAACTGGAATTTGAAGGTGTAGACCAGAGAGAAATCAGAATGGTAAAGCTGGTTAATCTTGAAGAACTAAGGAACTTTGCCATGATTAAGCTAGAACAACATCAACAAGCAACAAATAAATGGTTTGACAGAAAGGCTAGGCCTCAAGATTTCAAATTTGGGGACTTGGTTTTAAAATGGGATGCTGACAGAGCTAAACCAAGGAACCATTCAAATTTTGATGCACTTTGGAGTGGACCGTACATCATCAATTCCTACAAGGAGGCTAACTCTTTTGAGTTAACTCATCTTGATGGAGGCACGCTACAAATCCTAGTAAATGGGATCTATCTCAAACCCTTCCATTAAGTTTGCTATATCATGTTGTATATATTAGAGTAGTTATAATTTTTCCAAGTGCGTTGTGCACACATTATTTGTTTGTACATAGTTCTTTCTTGTTGTGTGCTTCTTGTGCACGCTCTTCTGTTGCTTTCATAATGCAGAGCCTCTCTCAGTAGTTGTAAGATTCATAACAGAGTCAAGAAATGATCTTCAAGTGACTACGGGGAAGTTTTATAATTGCATAAGAAGACTCCATGCCCAATGGATGCTCCAAGCTACTGATGTCCTTCATCTAGTAGGTAGATGGCCCCGAAAGTAGACAAAACATTTATCCAAATATCTCTCCTAACAATTTGGGTAACTTATATACACATTCTGGATCTAAGCTATTCATTGCAATGTTTCACATGCTCAAGATCACTTGGTTACATTCCCTTGGTCACCCCTTCCCTACGTGCCCCTTTCCTTTCTCTCCTTCCACTTTCCCCTTGTGCCCACCTTCTATGCATTCACCTTCTTCCTAATTAGTTTCTTCCCTTCCCGCATGCCTCACACTTGCTTCAATTGGCTAAGTCCCTGGCCCTCTCACATGCCACACCCATTACTTGGTAATAGTTGTGCCTTGACCATATGTTCTCTACTCACTAGTTTTCCTCATTTCCCCATGTGCATGCGCCCTTGTGCCCTTCCTTATATCTTCTTTCACACCCATTCTTTGTGCACATCCCCACATCCTTCACCCTTCTATGTCTAGGTCATCTTCTGACATGCTTGAGTGTGCCACGTGTAACCAGTCAAAGCATGCCAAGCAGGGTGTCCAAATCTTTGCAAAAAATCAGCAAGTGAAACATGGTAGAAATGAAAAGTATTCACAAAGTTGGCCATCGTTTCAGCTAATCTGCGGGTGCCACATATTTTGTGTGCACTGACGAATCTAACATCTTCTGACAGTCATATATTTTTCTACAGAGCTCAGATCGGCATGTGCACCTGGACTTGTCAGAAAGCTGTTGACATCATCCATAGAGCTAGAAATTCAAATTCAAATTCTTGGTGGATCTAGTAGGTGAGAAATGGGAAAACATCTTTCTGAGCATTGATGAGTAGATCTGATTGCTCCAACCACCCAATTTGATATGATCTTGCCCTCCTTTCTTCTTCAACATGCCAAACAGGCTTGGGGAAGTGTATTTCACAGATCTCCAGGTGGATTTGTAGGCATTGAATGCTTCTTATTGGTGGTTGTGTTTCAAATTCAGGTTTTTCCCTCCTTCTTCCCTTCTTCCTCCATGGATTCATCTATAAATGTAAGAGCAAGGCTCATTTTTTATGTTGGAAACTTTGGGTCCTTACGTTTTTTTGGCTAAGGACTCCATACTTTATGTATTTTGAGTTGCAGACCTCTAGATCTGGCTCTTGCATGTGGATATCGGCCTCCTTCATCATTGTAACAGCTCTGTGCATTTTTGGAAGTAATAGAAGCATCATTTTGTGACTATTCTCTGTCCTAACATGTTTGCATTCCTTCTTCTTTCCTTTTCTTTTACATTGTGTGTTGGTTGTGTTATTTCAGGTCCCTTGCAGTTCCATATTTAGTTGTGTTCCATGAGAAAGATCTGGTGAATACATGTTTCACTGTGCTACTCGTGTGTATAGCCTCCTTTCACACATTTCCTTTCATTCTCACTCAGAGCAGATAGTGTTCATCCCTCTTTTCTAGTGTTATCACCTTTTAGTGTAGTTTCTTTTTATGTCATCCTTCTATCCCTGGTCCCTTGGCATTATTAGCTTAGTTTCCCCTTTTGGCACTAGGAGTACTAGTAGTAGTAGAAGTAGATAGAGGAACCAACCTTCTCCGAGATCCATCCCAAACATGCAAGGTCCCACAACTTGGGGATAGTTCCATTATGGTCTCAAACACCTCAGCCCTTCCAAGAACCAAGATGTGGGTGCACGTTTGAGAAACCAACTTTTCCTCTTCTATAAATTGTAATGAGATCCTCATTCTAAGAGGTTATCATTCTAAAATTCTTCTAGTTGCTTGTATTCTTGTAACTTCATGAGAGATATTTTTCTCACTTGTGAGTGAAAAGAGTTAGCCATTTTCCCCCTATTCTTAATGTCCTCCATTCTCATACTATGTATAATTTATACTTGAGCATAGATACAAGAAGAAGGAGTTTTCAGTATTTTTGGACTAAAGGATTTATTGACACTTTGAGCTCATTAAATTCTAATTGGTCTTGTTGTTATTTGTAGTATTGTTTCTTTCCTAATTTAAATGCATGTGATGAAACTTATAACTAGTGTATGCAAGAATCATATTTTCTACTTGTAGCATTATCTCCCCTACTTCATATTCTCACTCCCTTTCCTGATTTATTGACAAATTCCTCTCTAGCAAGATATTTAGTAGCTTTTCTACAGGGCCAATGGAGTGTCTTTATTGGATCGATGGCCGTAAGACCAACCTGGAGAAAAACAACCATACTCACACATGTATATATGGTAGTTACACCAGTCAAGTAGATGGACTTATATTCCTAAAGCGTTGGCAAGAAACCCACAAATTTGTCCCTCAAAAAATTTTCTCACCAATCAGTTTTTTGTGCCCACTGTGAGGCAGATTTAATAGCATATGCACCAAAAATATGACCGCAATGTCAAAAAAATAAAAAAATCAAATATTTAAACAAAAAAAAAAAGAGTTTTCATGGAAATCTATTTCTAAAATAAAAATTGTCAATTATTGTCCATGTGACCTTTCATATTCCGCATAGTGTCCTTTTGTATTCCCACTACAAGAATTTCAAAAATATTGCTAAAAGGAAATACACCAAGTTTAAAATGGATGAAGAGGAATTGTCGACCCCACTTTTGAGGCTTTACAAAATCAGCAAGAATGAGTTAGAAACAATACCTACTACTTTTCTCAAGCCTCATCCCCATCCAGGTCATCAAGTAGTTCACCTGGAAAATCCCATCCAAACTCCTTTTTATAAGTCCCCCCTTCAAATTATCCCATTTTTTTATCACCATTGAGCATTGAGTTCCCGGAGAGGAAGAAGAATTTGTAGAAGCAGAAGAAAGAGATAAATAGAAACAAAAATGGTAGATGAAGAAAAAATACCTCAACCCATTGTACCATGTAGAAGAAATATTGGCATGCTCACTCTTGAACCTCCTCTTCATGATCTACTAATAGGTTCCCACAAGAACTTGCTAAAGTTCAAAGGAGATGGCACATGAATTCCTGAAGAGCACATTTCTTCTTTCACCACATAATGTAGGATTCTTGGAGTTTAATATAAATATGTTGCCATGATATTGTTCATGGAATATATCCAAGAAACATTAGCTAGAATGGTTCTACCTCTTGTCTTCCCCATCCATCACTGGTTGGAATGACATCATGAATTATTTTGAGGAAATATTTAAATCAACTAAATACTGTCTAGGACCTTTTGGTGTAGTTGTACTAAAATTAAGAAAGGAGAAGGTGAAACTATGAGAGACTTTATGGATCATTTCTAATGGTTATCTTTGCAAGATACCGGAAGAGGATTCACCATTCAAAAACAATGTCAAGAGATTCTTCATCAATGCTCAATCGCCGAAAGTGGGATTCTTATTACGAAGAGTTCAACCAAGGAACATTGTAGAAGCACAAAGGATGGCCATAGAACTTTATGATGATCTCATCCTCTCTAGAAAGATTAAAAATCCCTCAAGGGGTAAGCCTCAACATCTTAGAGATGAGAGAATAGATCCATTGCTGAAAAAATTGGTGAATGAGATAGTGTCATTGAAGAGGGAATTTTTTGAAGGAGTATCCTTTTCAAAGAAACAAACACAAATAAAATTATAGGAGATCCCCAAAGGCTTTCCTTGGAGGCCCCACCCGTGAATGAAAATTGAAGATTGTAGGAAAGTGAAGCAGAGTTTGAACAAGAAAGTAAAGGTGATGATCTCTTAGACTTTGATGAGATTGAGAATGATACACAATCAGATTCTGTGATTATTTTGAAGGTGATGAAGAAGATGAAGAAGATGCACCCAATTTCTCATGTGTGGTATTCACTTATTTGTAGTCTAAGAAAGGATCACCTCCCTCAACTACTGTAAATAAAAACAAGGCTGATAATCCTCCTAAGACAACTCTGTAAAACAAAGTAATCAATCAAGAATCTCCACTTCCACCTTGTATGGAGTCTTCATTTGAGAAACATGATCCTGTAATGAGTAAGAAGGCTCCCACAATTCCAAGTAAGTCTTTCAATGCCTCTTCTAATTCTAAGTATAAATTTTATCCTATAAAATCTAGTACTTTGAAAGTTCCTAGCGTGACTTTAAAAATACCCTCCATTCCCAAAACATCAAACCCTACTTCCAAACCTATCCCAACTCCAAAATAATTCCCTTCATTCTCCTTTTCCAAATTTTATCCCTTTGACTTCATAGAATATGTGAACATATACAAGGTATAGATTACTGAAACTGAATATCTACGGAGTCACCCCGAACAATTCAAGAGATTTGTTTAATACATCAAGAGTGGTATTTTAACACCCAATGTTATAGCTCCTAGTTCTAAAGAAATACTAGAAAACCCACCTACTCCTCCATCATAGAACATGATTTCATTGAGTGTATCCAAGAATGATGAGGTTGAAACTTTCTATTTCTCTCTTCTTATTGGAGATTATGTATTGAACAACTGCATAATAGATTTTAGTGCCTCCGACAATGTAATGCCTATAAAGGTTTCCAAGGCTCTCAAACTCACCATGACTCCACCTAGTGGCTCTTATTACTCCCTAGAGTCAAACAAGGTCCCACTTGTAGGAATTTCATAGATGCATAGGTGGATCTCTCCAAATTTCTAGAAAAGAAGGTTTTAATGATGATTTTTGGTAGTAGACATTCTGACTTCATTTGGAATTTCTAAGAAGGGGTTTATACCAAGACTTGGGATGGAAAATTAAGATGAATTGGTCTTCTGTAACCATACCATTGAAGGGATACATGGAGAATTTTTCTTCCAGAGAAGAAGATAACGTAAATAGTGTGAAATTATATAAGTCCAGGAACCGACATCTTATACCTAGATACCAGGCAGATGAATCACTTTGTGAGAACCAAGGAGGAAGATGATATTACCTTATTGATAGGACTAGAAATTCTTACCTAGAGAGGTATGGGCCTTCAAGAAGCATTTAGGAGATTTGAGTTATAAGAGGGAAGCCCTGAATTACCAGATGATGCAAACCATGAAGAAGAGGAAATGGTTCTTGATTATTTTCAAGCAGAAAAATCAGCTTATATACTTATCCATGATGAGGAGATATTATCATTCCCATTAAAATATGAGGACTCCCTTGATCATGTCACCCAGGAATAGACCAATCTAGTCTACAATGAGCCCTCCAATAATGGGAAAGAACCATCTGTAAAATAACTACTAAGAACCATGGAAGAAACGGAAGACCCTAAGCTCAGTCTCGAACTCCTGATGCAAGCCATGAATTTGTAATACAAACATGAATCTTATTTGAAATCCTTAACTAGTGTGAAGGTTAGCCATGTTGAAATAAATAAATATGAGAAATATGATGCCCCTCTTGAACTAATGGTTGATGGATGAAATTCTTAAATCGAGGTATTTTCTTTCTCATTTGAAGAGGAAGACTCTTTCCATGATGAAGAAATTGAAGCAAGGAGTTTTGTGGCCTTTGAAGCTAAAGATCCTCTTGAAAAAGGAGTGATAGAATGAATTGATTACCAATATGATGAAGTAATCCCTTTGGATAGTTTCCTTGAGCTGCAAAATAAATATTCTTCGAAGGCGACCAAAGATGAGCTATAGGAAATAACAAATAAGATATCTGTGAAAAAACTATTGAATGCAGTAGAAGTTGCAGAAGACCCCAAGCTGATTCTTCATTTCTTAACTTTTTCCATGGCCATACAAGAAAATTATGAGGTTGCTTCCAATCCTCCCATCAATACTCAAAAACCTCACATTAGAGTAGAGTAAAAGGATAATTTATAGGTTTCTCGTGGAAAATACGTCAATGAGCATAGATACAGGAAATAAAGTAACTCAGAATATTCAATAAATTTGAAGGAAAATAAGCTTCGAGGAAGTGATGAGATACTCAATGAAGAATCAACTATGTGGATAAACATGAAAGGAAACTAGAATTATGAATATGATTTCAAAGAGTGTGAGGGAAATGTAATTTCTAAGTGAATGCCTGAGAATTAATAATATCATGCAGAATGCCTCCTACCAAGTACATGAAGAATCATGGAAGCACCCGGATTTCATAAATAATTAAGGAAAGGAGGCTAATTTCTGAAACTAGACAATTTCTTCGCAAAACAACATAACTCAGTGTTTCCCACTCAAGGGTAACTTTCGAGGAATGAAAAGTGCTTCAGTGAAAGTGGGTTATCCCCCAACTTATACCATAGGTGATTTCTAGGTGTGCCTCCCTTTCTATTGTGTATTTCAATTTCATTTTGTATGTTTCCTTTCTTGTGTGTTCTGTGTTTCCTTATTATATCTCTCCCTCTTTTTTTGTAACTTGTAAATGACTCCACATGGCCCAATGAATAATGCATTTTTCAATGGATTATATGGTCTAAAGTTGAGATTTTGGATTCTCCATGTCATGTCTTCGTTGCACTCAGTCCCTGTCATGTCCTCAAGCTATAACTAGTTGTTTTCATGCAAATGTGCAAAAAGGAAATTGACAATTTCCAAACATGACAACTATACCCTTCTATCAAAAATTACAATTTTTGCCCTTATAAGACATGTCGGGTCTACCCAGTCAATCCAATGACCTCTAATGAATGTTAACTTAGTCCCCTAGGTGATTTAGGAGAGTCAATAAAAACCCCTAGGTGATTTTAGGAGTTCATTGAAAAAAGAAACCTTCAGGTAGTTATGGGAAGGGCTATCACTAGCCTTCTTAGGACTAGAGAAACAGAAATGTAAGTGAATAAAGGCCCATGGAGTGGAACAAAGAAGCTAAATTGGACATGGAAGCCAAACTAGACAGAGAAGCCAACCTTTCCATGCACAACTTGCTTTGAAACTTCCTCTACAACTTCCCATCTCCTCCCACCATTACTGAGGCTCAAAACTAGATCGACCTCATACAAATTAAATAATCTATTCCATGATAATAAAAATTTCTTAGAAGACAAATTGACCAAACTAAGGAGAAAAATGAAGATCGAAGAAGAAGAAACAACAAAATCCTTCATGGCAATGAAATAGAAATTTAAATAGATCTTACAAAAAAATGCACGAAATGAAAAACCAATTTTTTTTCATCATTTAAAAACCCCCTCCTCTATAAAAAACCATCAGAAACACACCTTCAAACCCTCCTTCAATGGCACAGAACATTTACAACAAATAAATCCATTTCTTTGCACAATGGGGAAAAAATCTCAGTTTCTCATCAAACTGGAAACCGGATCGAGGAGAAATTTCACCAATAAGATAAGAAAAGAAAACCCATTTAAAAAATGTGATTTTCATTGTGGATGGAGGATAAAACCAAACCTACAATTTTTTAGGTCCATTAATGGCTACTATGTCCAGAAGCATAACCAAGTCCAAAATTTAAAAGTTTAAAATCTGCTAAACTATTGATTGAGTAAGCACAAATTTCAAAGGGGAAATATTGTGAACAACCCATATCATAAAACTTCATTCCATTTTAATCCAACCTCCAAAATCCCACTTTCTAAAAATAGTATGTCTTCTATACAGAGGACTACTATTTTGGGAAATCCATCACCAAAAGAACCTTATTTTGTGATGTGAATCCTGTAGAGTTTGTTGAGAATAGCTCCAAACGAATTTGGGAGACATTGAACACAGAGGATGCATTGCAGTTGAAAATTCATCAAAATGGGCATCTTGGTCCAAATTTTACACTTAATAAAAATAGTAAGTGGTCCCATGAGCACCTGCCAAAAAAATATAAATTTGATACAGAAGGTGAGAAATTTGATAGGGAAAAGGGAGAAATGCATAATTAATGGAAGAGGATGGAGTATCTAAGTCATATCGGAGAAAAATAGGTGATATTTGAGGAAGATAATTTTTCCTACTTACTAAAAATAATAAGTTGTTTTTTCTGAAGGAACCATGAAGTATAAGTGAACCATTGACAACCTTTTGCTCTTAATATGAGATAGAAGATAGTGATGTGTCCTACATGGATCTCAATGAACTGAAATCCTACATGACTGCTAAGGAAATGGGGGATCAATGAAGTCTCTATCTTCATGGATCTCAAGCAGTGTCTTTAGACACTCCATTACTATATACAAGGGAATTGGTAACAGAAGTGGTTCAAGAGCTTCAGTATTCATCCTGAATTGGATATCCATGAATTGATGGGGTCAGCAATAATGTTCAATGGAATTCATTTGAATCATGTATTTAAACATTGAGCTCATAGTGTAGTGTACATTTTCCAACGGAATCCTCTCATGGTCATAAGACCTTCGAGGATACATGTTTCACTACATTGGAGCATCTCATCATGTAGGTCACAGGTATATCATATGAAAGGGTGGAAGTTGTTTTCATTAGCAAAATAAGTCCATTCAACTTGAGCATGATCAGTTCTAAGTTCCCATTTCTTTAGATTTGGTGTTCATGGTCATCAGCCAAGTCATTTGACAAGTGTTTTTAAACACTCTTTCCAAAGCATAGTGAACCAATTTGAAGTAATTTATCTGGAGGAATCATCATTTAGAGATTCATTCTCACTGCATTGGATTCTTCCATAACAACAAGGATCATCAAACTTCAAAGAAGACATCCCTTCTACTCTCTCCCCTATTCTTCCCCCTTTCTGCTTCTAGGATCAAATATTCTAATTCTTCATTGGGTTTTACAAATAGTCTATTGACACAAACTTTAATTTTTCTAAAAATGACTTAAGTGCTAACATTTTGTAAATTAATTCACCTTGATTTTATAAAAGGGAATTAATTGATTTATGGTGGAATATGAATATTTTAAATTTAGATAATGAAGGGTCATATGGAGGGTCAAAGAAGATAAAGAGTTTCAGTTGATCCTCTTCTATAAATTGTAATGAGATCCTCATTCTAAGCAGGTTCTAATTATGAAATTGGACTTCTAGTTGGTTGTATTAATTTTAAGTGTCTTGAGAAGATATTTTGAGGAATTAGCTTCTGAGTAAAAAGAGTTGGCCATTTTCCCCCATTCTCAATGTCCTCCATTATCATACTATGTATATATTTGCTTGAGAAAACAATAAATAAGAAGAAAGATTTTTTAGCATTTTTGAAAAGGGATTTATTGAAAATTTTAGGTAATTGTCTTGTTGTTAATAGAAGTATTGTTTCTTCCTACATTTATATGTATGTGATGAATCTTTTAACATAATTTTGCAAGAATCTTATTTTCTACTTGCAGCATTAGTTCCCTTACTTCATATTCTCACTCCCTTTACCACTTTCTTGAAAAATTTCTCTCTAGAAAGCAATTGCTATATTTTCTGTAGGGATCAGTGGAGTGCTCCTATTGGATCCCTACTGCAAGGCCAACCCAAAGAAAACTCACCATTCTGCTCAATAACATGGAGTTGTATCATTCAAGTAGAGGGACTTAGATTCCACTTTTAACATCTGGAAGATACCCAAGGGAATTAATTGTAGACACCTTAATTAGCTTGAACAATTTAAGTACAAATTGAGTCCCAATGGAAAGGAAAAATGTCATGTGGGGGGTAGGTGAAATTCTCTCAAATTCTATAAATCGTTAATGAATTCCCCATTCTTAAGTTTTCAATTTTGTAATTGAAGTCTTCTATTTGTGACAAATAAAATGAGATAACGACCTTCTGTTAATCTAATCCTTCCTTCTATCTAAACTAATTCATTTTATTTATGTACATTTTTTTTCCCCTTTCAATTAAACCAAAAATGAGTTTCTTTCCTTTGATTTACTTCCCCTTCTATAGTCTACATGCTACTTGATCCTCAAAAAATGTCTTTTATGCCAGCTTGCACATGCTTTATGGGAATTCAAAATTCACTTTTGTTAAAATCCATATCCCCTCTTATAAGATGCTTATAGAGATCTGGGGTCAAGCATGGACAATCATTCAAAAGTCATATCCTAAGTATTTAATTAAATTCAGGTCTTTCTCAACCCCCTTATCCACAACTTCATACTCACTGCAGTAAGTTACTCATTCATGCTCCACAGAAGGACAAGAAGGAAGTGGAGCCTTTCTATTTGGAAATGATTCATGATACCATTGGGCTAAATAAAGAAGTTGGTTCAGTTACATTTAACTCACCAATTCTTGAGAAACAAAAGAAAGTAATGCGGACATCAATGAAGTTACTTTCTTCATCCTTGAATAATTTCAAAACTAGAAGAGCAAGCCTCATTCATGCCTTTCATCCATTAAATTTCATCATTACTTCATTGGAAATAATCAATGTGGTCTTAGTACCATCCATTCTGATGAGCTTTAATTCCTAATAGAAAAATTCAAACAATCATTACTTTGATTAAATGAATAATCTATCTTCAATTTAGTTCATCATGGTGGAGTCTAAAGGAGTAAAGGTTTTGCAACAACTCATTCTTGTATTGAGTATGATTTCTATTTCAATGTGGTTGTTAAAAACAATAATGAATTTATTTAATCTTGCTTCCATAACTCCATGGTACTTCTAGATAATTTGAAGGAAATAACTTTGTTTTAATACTGAGTTGTTAAAAATAATTTACTTAACTTCAGGAAAGCAAAACCATGGGGGGTCACAAACCTCATTGGCATATTCCATAGGTGATTTGTTTCTCCATCAGAAAGGCTTGAGGATAATTTGACTTCCAAAATATGTTCAGGAATCTTTAAAAAAAATAATACAAATTATGAACAAGGGTCATGATAATCCTCCATAGGAAAAACTCCCATTCTTGAAATGAAGCCTCTTGAGGTTCATGTGAGTGACTACTTCAATATTCTCAAATTTCTTCCTTCATATTCCCATATTTCAAGATTTTCCCAGGTAGACTATTTTTGGGCTGGAATTTCCTTTGCATAGGTTTACTTTCATTTCCATATACTCAATTTTTAAGATTCCTCATTTATCATTCCTATAAGTAAGGAAAATCATCCCAATGAGATTGATGAAAGTATTTGGAGAAGAATTTCATAATTGGCAGCATAAGAAAGGGTATTTGAATATTCTTGAGCTTCAATTATCTTATATTTTATTCAAGAGAAATTTTCCAACATAACCCAACTTATTCTTTTATAGCCAACACATTGGGAAGAAATTTTGAATTTCATATTTGTATCTTATTTCTAGGTTCTTTCTTGAAGTAGAAGACCCTTTTACTAGTAGTGGGATGAACTTTCCTTTTTGAAGGTGACATGGAACAATTCTTGAAGAACAATCTCAGACTTTTGTCGCATAATGCTGTAATTCTTGGAATCGAACACGATCACTTTGTCGTAAATATTTTTCATAGAAAATTTCAAAACAAATCAATAGAAGTCTCGTTCATTCCTTGAGGATAGGTCAACTTTTGTGATGATATTAAAATCTATTTGAATTTTTTTTTCATTGCTAAATATTTGACATTTTTTTGGATTTTTGGATAGTTGGCTCAATTTACGGGTACAATGAGACTATGAGATAATCCTATGAAAGTTATAATAAGTTACTCAAAAAGGTTTTTGGAGAGAAAATTTTTAGGTGGACAAAATTTGTGGATTTCTTGCCAACGCTCTGGAATCTAAGTCCCTCTACTTAAAGGTGTAACTTCGTATTTGCATGCATGTAAAAGGTGGATTTTCCTGGTGGCCTTTCCGGGGATCCAACAGGGGCACTCCACTGACCCTGTAAAAAAGCTAGCAATCTCTTGCTAGGGAAGACTTTTTTTGAAGAGTGGGAAAGGGGAGTGAGATATGAGATAGGAGAACTAATGTTGCAGGTGGAAAATCAGATTCCTACACACACTAGTTAGAAATTTCAACACATGCATTTATGAGAAGAAACAAAAGATACTGTCCATGCTACAAGACTAGAGGAAATTGTGAACTACAAAGTTGCACACATTCATATACCTTAAAAAAGGCTATAAAATTCTTCCTTTTATTGATTTTAAATTAGAAGTTGTACATAGTAGGGAATAGGAGGAAACATATGAGAGAGGAGGATAGAAGAAAATGGCTATCTCCTTTGTTCTCTCTAAGTACAATGCACTCTTGAGTTTACAAAATCAATCACCAAACCTTTGAAATGGGAATGGAGTTTACAATTTATAGAAGAGAAATGACTCTTCATATACCCCCAATGATCTTTTCATATGTCCTTGACAACTTAAAACTTTTCAACTTCCTAGGAGAATATTAAGTCCCTTTTATAACATAAAGGTGACTTTTAAATTAGAAACATAAATTTGTTTTTTTATTTCATTAAGGATATATAAAAATTTCACCCCCTAAAAAATAATTAGAACATGGAGGAGAGAGAAATTAGGGGGAGATAAGATAGATAAATAAGAGAGATAACATTATGTTGATGAAGAATCCACTCCCGTCGACTCCTAGAAGGCTCTCCCGAATTGATCCTCATGGCTTTGAAACATTTGGAACATTTAAATCCTCCATTGTTGATGATGTATTTCCACTTTTTATCCACTTTATATTTTTAGTATGCCTCTCCATGGACACATGTCTATTTTTAGTAAGTTCATGCTAAGGTGGAAAATTTTGATCCAAGTAACTACGGGGCAGTGATTGAGCAAGGCAATATGTGTGTATGCACAAACACAAATCATTTTCAAACGAACGGATCAATAGGAAGAAACAGTTATGCATAGGTAGCATTTTACTGTCCCTACTACACCAAGGGGATGAGAAGGGACAAAAAAACCCGCTTTATTCTCTAAATGGCATGATTTTACACTTCAAGACTTGAAACTAGAGGGAGAGTTGGGAAGTGTGAATATGCATGTAATTAAAAAAAATTAGGATAAAATGAAGAAATAGAGAAAAAATTATGCATGGGTGAATTTTACTATCCCATTGCACTACACCAAGGGGATGAGAGGGACACAAAAACCCACTTTGTTCCTAGAGGCATGATTTTTCACTTCCAGACCTAAAACTAGAGGTAGAAGCTAAGGAGTGCAAATACACACATAATAAAAAAAATTGAGATCAAACAAAGCAATAGAGAAAAATTTATGCATGGGTGCATTTTATTATCCCCATTGCACCAAGGGGATGAGAGGGACACAAAAACCCATGGCCACTTTATTCAAAGGCATGATTTTTCACTTAGGACCTAAAGCAGAGGGAAAATGTGAATATGCACTTAATGATAGGGATCAAACATAAGAAACATTGGGATGGGTGCTCCATCCCCCTTGTACCTTTGCAATGGGACATGAGGTGCACTAAAAACTTAGAAATGGCTCCTTTTTTTATCAGGCAAAACATTTCCCGCCGAGAGATTGTCGAACTGTGAAGAGATAAGTCCATTAAAAAAGATACAAGATTTTTGGATGAAATTTTATATGATTTTGACTCCAAACAAGTTCCTTCAAAGATCAATGATATGGGTCTAACCTTTCAATTCTTCCTTAAACTCCATGAAATGGATCCCTTTTGATAAATATTATCAGTTATACCTGCGAATAATGAAATCCATTAAAACACACCAAGATTTTTTGAAGAACATGATGATTCAACCTTGTAGATGATTCTCTTATCTTTCCAATGAGTATTTATTTTCCTCCTAACTCATTACGAAGCTCTTGAAATCATCTGTCGAAGATCAAGTACCTATTTTTATATGACTTACTATTTTTAGTAAGTGTTAGAATCTACTTCTTTGAACCCTGCTGATGATGCCCACTTGAATGTTTGTCACCATGTACACTTCCTTTGTGAAATTTGCCTTCAGAAACAGATAGTAAGTGATCTCAAAAACTTATTACACTGTCAAGTTCCCTCAGATGGGTCTCATGATTCCCTATGAGAAATTCCTATGATGATCTCAAATGATGATGTTGACCTGAATGATCATCCCTCTATGTCCCATTGTGTCAGAATTGCCCTTTTGAGTGTGACTTTCCATTAATAGCAAGTGTCTAGATGGAAGACTTACTATTTTTGGTAAGAGGTGATTTTTTCCTCTTCTTGACCATCCTGATGTGATGAACTTCTTCATTCACTCATGTGCACATTGCCTTCACCTCAACCACTTCTTGGGGTGACTTACTATTTTTAGTAAGCACCCATATAGGGAACTTACTATTTTAGTAAGTGTTCATTTTTTTGTTTTCTAATCTATACATTCTTTCGGAATTCCTGGATGATCTTCAGTGCACACTGACTTCGCCATAACCACTTTTGATGATGACTTTCCAAACATAAAAAAACTTGTATAGGAAATCTTACTATTTTTGGAAAGTGGATTTTTGGTGCTTGATTTTTGATGGAACACATATTTTTGAATGCAGCTCATTGTCATTATCTTATCCTCCTAATTTCACTTTATTTCTCCCATCAAAAAGCTTGAAAATAAAAAAAGAAATTTTTGCCTTAAAAGAGCTTTGAACACAAAGCTATCATGGCAGCCATTAATGGAGTCAGGAAGATTTTTTGTAGGTTTGGTTTTCACCTTTGATTGTTATGAAATTGACTCCATTGGGATAGGTTTTTCATTTGGATTCTAGGTGCAAAGTTTTAGTTTGATTCCATTATCGAATTGATGGGAAATTTGACGAATGTGAGCTAGGGCACAAAATGGGATTTTTTATAAAAAAATTATTTAGGGCATCATTCAATTTCCCATTTGTTTCATTTTGATTGTCTCTAAAAATGAGGAATTCTTTAAAAGATCTCATCTCAATCTAACTTGTATTTTACAAGATATGAATATTTTTCGATTGGAAGACTTCGTAGTTATCTGGCGAAAAATCTTCATTTTTATTCATTTCTTTGCCATTTTAATCCATTATTTTTATGATTATAAATTTTTTTAGATAGAGAGGAATTTCATGGAGTTATCTTTATGAAAAAATGGAGGATTTGGATTTCAGAAGAAATTTGGCAGAGTTTCGACAAGCTATGGAGGTGTGGGGGGAAGAATGGAAAAAATTGGCTAAGTATTGATATTTATAGATTGAAAATAGAAGAGGAAGGGATGGGGGGAATTTTGTGTCAATTTCATACCTTTGGAAATTGAATCCATTAGGATAGGTTTTTCATTTGGAGTTTATGTGCAATTTTTAGCTCGATTCGATTGCCGGATTAATGGGAATCTGATGAATGTGAGCTAGGGGCACGAAATGGGGTTTTTATATGACAACAAATGATTTAGGTAATAATTATATCTCTCTTTTTTTTTTCATTTTTTATCATCTCCAATCTTGTTTTTTCCACCTCCAATCAGGATGAAATTGAATCCATTGGGGTAGGTTTTTTTTTTCATTTTTGAGTTTATGTGCAAGGTTTTTTTAGCTCGATTCGATTGCCGAATTAATGGGAAATCCGATGAATGTGAGCTAGGGCCGAAATGGAATTTTTATATGAAAACAAATGATTTAGGTAATAATTCTATCTCTCTTTTTTTCATTTATATCGATCTCTAAAATGAGGAAGTCTGCAAAAATATCTCACCTCAATCCAAATTATATTCTGTAAGATATGAATATTTTTCAATTGGGAGACTTCATACTAAATTGGTGAAAACTCTTTGATTTTATCCATTTCTCTGTCATTTTAAAAACCATTATTTTATTATTTTCATTTTTTTGGATTGAGAGGAATTTCATGGAGTTATCTAGATGAAAAAATGGAGGATTTGGATTTTGGAAGAAATCTCGGTTAGGCTATGGAGGTGTAGGGGAAGAATGGCAAAAATTGCTTAAGTATTGATATTTATAGATTGAAAATGGAAGAGGAGGGGAGGGGGGGGGAATTTTGTGTCAATTTCAATCCCTTTGGAAAAGGTAACAAAGGGGGACATAAATTTCCACTTTGCACCTCATCATGACACTTGTCCTTTTTATTTGATGTGCACTTTCGAGAGGGGGGTTGAACTTTAGGACTTGGGGGCTCAACTGGAAAGTACATGGTCATATTGGTGATTTGGGGACTAAATGGGAGTAGGGGGAATTTAGTGTCCCATTTTTCCCTCTTATAAAGTGAATAAAGGGACATGAAATCCCTCCAAGATCCTGATGCTAACACATGTCCTCTATGAAAAATGGCTAACTATGTGAAATCATACCTTGGGACTAACTTACGGAGAGCATATATTGGGATCCCAGATCATTTTTGAGGTGAAATATTATATTAAATTGAATTGAAACACACAAATTAATCTAATGGGGATGTTATTAAGCTCAAATTATGATTGAAACACCTCAAAATTACCCCTTATTTCTTGAGACCACCAGTTGTGCACTATAAGAATGAGATGCCTAGGGAAGTGTATGATGCTTAGAGATGTGCCTTATTTTCCACCATGTAGGAAATGGAAATGTATTTACATAGATAATTTTTTTGTTTCTTGAATCTTCACGAGGATTTTGGAATCTTACTTTGAAGCTTAGGTCTTGTTTCATGATTCGTGCTCCTTTAGGCCCGAGAAATTACTTCTGACCAAGTGGCCCTAAAACTTCCAAACCTTCCCAGAATCCTCAAAAATCATTTCTTTTATTTTATCATCCCTCGATGAATCCTCTATTATGGATTTTTCTCCTTTGATCTACTCTAAGGATGGTTAACAGTTCCTAGGAAATCTAATGGTAGTCCCTCTTAGAAGTGATTGAAAACTTGAAGGCTCTAAAAGATCCTAAATCACCTAGGGGGACACTTGACAATCACATAGGGATTATTTGACTGACAAGATAGGACTTGAATTGGGAATGGACTGACCTAGGGGTGTCTTGGGATGGCATGACTATGAAAATTTTCGACACTGTGGTCTATTTTTGTGCTTAAAAAATTGGAAATTTTCCTGTTGCACATTTTCATGACAACAATAATATAATAAATGAATTTTTGAATGAAGAATATGATCATACACATGCTACATGAAGAATTTAAACCATTAAGATAAACCAAAAATGAGAAGCACAAGGCATTACTCAAGTTGTCTAAGTTTCTCACATTGTTCCCATTACTCTCATTGTCCCTATTGTTCATATAATTAACATTATTCATATCCATACTACTGATCCCAATTCCCAATAACCATAAATATTTTCAAAATTGGAAGAAAAAATGTTCACCCAAGGAAGTAGAGAACAAAGTTCAAAAGAATCTTCCTTTGATTCATAACAACAACATCATTTAAAATTATCTTTGAAAAGGAAAGAAAAGGCTTGTTGCATGGCCCATTTTGACTAAGTACAGGCCAGATGCAAAGGTGTTGGGTGTTTTCAAGGTAGGCTTGAGGGGCCGCACATAATACATAATAGACATCACACGAAGACTTGTGCCTAGGTAGGAAATATCCCAGACTTAGCCAATTATGTAGCTATAGGTTAAAAATAGACAATGATGAATTTGAGTGTTGATCAAATGAAGTTCCAAATTTAGAGAAAGAAAAGGAGACTTGGCATCTAAGAAATATATATTTTTGGATAAACCACATGTGAGATGAAGATTAAATTTCATGCATAATTTGAGCTAATAATAAGATTAAAGTATATTTGATTTATCAATTTTATCTATTATTAGGATTGTAAAGAAAACATGTGTGCTTTGTGACTATTTTGGTATGTACGTATGGCTATTGTGGAGCATGTAGTATATTTAGATATGTATGGGTGGTGAAGGGAAAATCACCACCCTTATATATATATATGTATGTATATGTATTGTTTTGCATAGTTTTGGACAACGTGTGATGTAATAGGGTTATGTCGTTATGATGTTATGCACACATGACTCTCTGGTGATTATCGTTATGCATTCAATTTTTTTGATGTAATATTTATGCTATGAATGGATCATTATGTATGGATTCTAGTAATTAAGGTATTTAAGTATGGTGAGCACATACTACAATTTGTCTTAGTAATGGTTTGATCTGTTATGCTTCCTTATTATGTGTGTTTCCAATTGAATGCATGCAATGAGTTATTATTCCTAAACATGAATATGTTTAGTTATCTCTCTGGTTAAGAATCCTAAAATATTGACAAGATAGTGTAAAGGAGGTACCTAGTAGGATTTGTGTGAGAATTTAAATTGGTCTGAATGAAGTTTCAACGCACCTATGAATTGGGTATAGAAAACACATACTACGTTTGGTTTCATTGTTGGGACCTCTTTACAAACCGTTTGCCAGGATGTTGCATGTAGATGGCGTATTGTTTGACTCTAGAGAGTATATAAGGTGGGATATACAATTTACAAGACATGTTTGCATAGAGATATATCACTTGACCTAATTTCAATACATGTAGATGGGTGGAATAAAATCTCTATGATGCATTCTATGAGATATTTTTATTCTTCTTTCAAGTAGAGTTGTACGAGTGGCTATCAACATATGTGATAGGGAAGTGTTGGAGTTATAAGCCAAAGTTGTGGATGCAGAAATATTACCAGACTCTTTTTTATTATAATGTGGAGTGGACAAGAGCTATATATATTTAATGTGTTGGAGAATTGCATAGTTATATTTTGGAGTACACTATTTCCACCTATCTGTGTCTTAAATAGGTTTAGTACTAGTTCTTGCGTGAACCTATAAGATCTTACCTATGCAATATGCCTTTATCAGTCAAGATCTTGAGAATATATCTAGACTTAGAGCACCTCCTTATGACTAGATAAACTATGAACCACGTGCATGGGTAGGAGTAGGTGTGGTGAAGATGGTGGACCTGGCAGAAGTAATGGAAAGAGAGGAAAGACAACTCAAATATAATGAAGCACAAGAGAGGAAAAATTTGAAATAGAGGAAGCTTGAGGAGTCAATGGCATTTAGGAGAGAGATGACTCACGAAGGATTTGGAGCTCTTGGAAGATGAGGAGCCACGACATTTGGTTCTCCCGAAATTGGGAAAGAAAAGTAGAGAATCCCCTCTAGATTTAGATGAGATCATGTTAGAGGAGAGAGAGAGGACCGTAAACAAACATCTGATCTAACCTAGCTACCTAGCCCTTGTGCTTGGTCTTTTAGATCTAGTAGTCATTGAAAAGTAAGATAGTACAAATAAGAAAGAAGAAAGAAGTGGGTAATTTTTTTTGTTGAATTCATGACATAAAGTTAATAGTGTGCCCATGTCGACACAATCAACATCATTGTTTGGAGATCTGATTGGATTATTATTTTCTAGTATTTGATTAGGATAGAGTGTGGGAATATAGAATATTAGGAATACATCTGGAAGTACTACAGATTAACAGACTATGGGAGTTTAGTTTATCACTATAGTTGGGATGTAAGGGAGTACATCTAATGGTATGGTTCCCGTTATAGGAGGGTCAGGTGGATAAGGAGGATCCAGAGGATTGGGATCTAGTGGATCAGGTAGTTCTATAGGTGGAGGAAATACTAGTGGTTGTTTAGGTTCTCGATCTTGTGGAAAAGGCCCACATCCCCAACAACCCCCACATCAACCTTGGTGGATTTACTATGAGATTTCACTTTTTTTTCCATAGTATAGAGGAATTAATGATGCAGTAGAACATATAAAAAAGTGTGAGCTCCTATGGCACACGAAAGGAAATACAACCTCAGATAGAAAATTAAGTCATTTTTATACTACCCTTTAAGGGTGCACTCATAGCTGGTACAAAACGTATGATCTACACCAGAATATGATGGATTATGATTCTCTACCATCTATTTTTATAGCTGAGTTCCATATTCTAGAGTTTGAGGAGAAGAGTATTAGCATTCTTAAAAACATCAATCAAGGATTGAATGAAAATGTGCAGGAGTATGACACACATTTAAAGACTCTCTTATCCAAATTGTCTTATGAAATTCATCCATGTCAATATGCACACGGTTTTGTTAGAGGATTGATGACTCCTTTCTAAAGAGAACTCTCTCACAATATATATGTGAATCCATGTGAGGATATGGAAGTAGATCTACATGCTAAATTGATTAGGATATTTGATACTGGAGTAAGCCCATTTTTAGAGGCACAACTTATAGCCATGGAAAAGTAGTTGGAAAATATTTCTACTAATTCATCTAATGATACATGAAGTGGAATATGGTGCATAGACTTTGAGGTTGAAGGAAATACTAAATATAAATTCCCATGCAGGCCAGTGCATGCACTATTTTTAGATTGCAAGGTTTTACACCTAAGCTATGATGTTCAATATTTCCCTCTATTGTAGCATGTGATTGTAAAGAAGGTGTCCATGTATTGTAATATTTACAAGTCCCACACTCATGCCACTACTAACTATAAGTTGATTGATCACATTCATGAAGTCATTGATTGAAGAGTGTGTCAGACTAGTTTGGCTAATGGATCTAGAATGAAGGCCATAACCATGAAGGGTGTGATAATGGAAATAACACGAATGGTGGATTTTAATGTAGATATAGATGTCGATGTCATGATGGTGGTAGAGGTAGGTTTCCATGAGGAACTTGTTATACTTTTGGATTCCTAATCATTATCCCCATGAGTTCCCTCAGAATATTACTTTCTCATAGTGTGGGAAACCACATAAGTTAGAGGAATTACCTAATTTTTATGATCACATGAGTAATAATAAGAAGCAAGAAAAAGGTATAGGAATGATTAAGGTGCAACACTTTATTGTTGATCAGTGGATGCCAAAGAATACACCTGATCCTAAATTACATACTGTAAAGGTTACTAAATGTGTTGAGGATACACATACAATTGAGATTTCAATTACTAATCCACTCATTTTGAGGTAAGAAGTAATATATATTAAGTATCTAGATGTTGCACACTAGAAGGAATTTTATCATGATACCATGGAAGTGATCATGACACTACAGGAGAGATATAATGTTTAAAGGAACAGGTGTGTGACAGGGATCATGTAAGGAAATTTTAACTCCCACATAAGGATTTTGATGACTTGAAAGAGGTGTTAAAGATGTTGTGCTAGGAAAAAAATAATTCCTTTGTTAGGGGAATCGCTAAGAGAAAAGGTACCGCACGTTGGATTTGATCACAAAAGACATATACTTCATGAAAAATATACCACCTCATAATCATGAATTTGACAAGGAGATCACACTTGATGCAGTAATTGATGGCTGGATATTGCGCAACATTCTTATTGATACTGGTATGGAAGTAAATATGTTAACTATGGATGCTTAGAATCAGATGGATAGGCCAACCTTGCAGTCATTGACAAATGTGTTATACATGGAAAACAAGACTAGGGCCATGCCGATTGGGTTACTAAAGGATATAACTATTTCAATTGAAAGAGTCAATTTTACTATGGATTTTGAGGTATTAGAGCTTGTTGAATTAGAAAAATTCCTAACCTTACTTGGACCGCCTTGGTGTTGTGCGCATAAGAAACATCTGTGCTTTAATAAAAGGTACTGTTATCCAAAATTCACCCCCCAGGGTAAATTTGATAACATGCATCAGGATGTCCAAATTCCAAGAAAAATGACTGATTCAAAGCAAAATCAGGTTTCTAGGGTCCCTTCAGGAATCTTTCTAAACTCCCCAGGCCGAAGAAGGAAGGAGCAAGCTTTGAGAAAGTGCGAAAAGTTGCAGAAAGGCAAATAGGATTGATCCAGGAAAAAGTGAAAATTGGCTAAGTCCTTCTAGAGGGAGCAGTCGGGACAAGCGGGCCAGAAATACCCGAACCAGCCAAAAAGAGACAAGTCAGCCCAAAAGCAATTGGGACAAGCGGGTCAGAAATACCCGAACCGGCCGAACCGGCCGAAAAGAGACAAGTCAGCCCAAAAGCAATTGGGACAAGCGGGCCAGAAATACCCGAACCGGCCGAAAAGAGACAAGTCAGCCCAAAAGCAATTGGGACAAGTGGGCCAGAAATACCCGAACCAGCCGAACCGGCCGAAATTGTCCCAAAAGGTCCAAAATCAAAATAGGACGTCCGGGACAAAAAGACCCGAAATACGCGAAGAAGCCGAAGGAGCCGAAAGCCAATCAAAAGGTGCCACGTGTCTTTGGCCAAATGAGGGACAAGGAAGCCCATTTCGGGTGGATCGGAGGTTTTTGTCCCAAGCAGCACTGGGACATCCGGGACGAATGGACGCGAAGTACGTGGAAGACCCGGCAGGCCCAAGAACCATTGAGAAATTTCCACGTGTCATCAAGAAAAAGCCGAAGGGTCAAAGGGCAAGATTTGAAGCGCTGGCCCGAGCCAATAGAAATTGGACATGTGTCCAATGGAGCATAGAAGTGCGGAGCTCGGGGAGGAGTTGGAAGGTTTGGCCAAATCTAAGCCAAAAGGGGTAAAAGTGAAGGAAGACCTGGCAGGTTCGTGAACCAACCAATGCATGCCACGTATCCCTAGTGATGGGGCATGGGCAAAAAAAAAAATGTGGAAAATATTCCAAGAGCACCAAAAGTCAAAATTCAAGAGACAGCCCGTCGAAAAGCAGAGGAGAGAGAATTATTCAGTGAATCAGAGCATGCCACGTGGCGTCAGAGTGGCAGTGCGCGGGAAAATATTTCAAAATCCGTTTTTGCCTGTTCCGTGTCCTAAATCTTCAGATCGACATATCTTTCGATCCAGAGCTCAGATTTACACGTTCTTGATATCAATGGAAAGCTGTTGAAATTCTCTACATGTTTCCAGGGTCAATCTTGCATTTTGGTATAGTCCGGAGGGAGAAAATTGAGGAAAACGCCTCTGGCACGAAATAACAAGCAGAGGTAATACTTCAACAACCACTTTAATGCAACAGACAGTTCGCCGCTTTTGTTAGGCAAACCGCCGCTTTGCCAGAAACCTGCCACTTCTGCCATGATGGACGAATTAAATGCAACCTAGAGGTGGTTGGGGTAGATTTTGAATTCCTCTCTTTTTTCTCTCCCATTCTTCCTATAAATTGTAAGGAGGGGTTTCTTTCTAGTAGTTGGACATTTTCTGCTTTGCACCCTCCCTTCTCTCTTGTTCATAAGAAGATTTGTGGAGTTTTCAAACCTCCCATATAGACTGTAACACCATTTTTTGCCTTCTGGCTATTGCAATGTATTGAATCGATCCTTGAGTAATATATATGTGTCTGTGGTTGCTTCTAAACCCTCTTACATATTTATTACTGTCATTCTTGATCTTTCATTGCATTTTTTGCTGTCTGTGCATGGTGTTGTGTTATATCTACATGGTCTGTGTTTAATGTGGCAAAGCATATGTTCTTCATTCCTCGGTGCATCACCTCTATTAGCTTAGATTTATTTTATGCATTTTCTTACCTTGTCTCCTTGGCAGATTAGATTAGATTTTGAGAAAACCCTCTGCATATTTCGTGTGCACCTGAACAGAGGAATAGGAACCAGCCTTTCTCTGGAGATTCCTTTCTCACTCTTCAAGTCCCACACTTGGAGAAAGGATTCAATGTTATGTAATCACACTGGATATTAATATGATCAACCTAGAAAAACTGATCAATATCCAGCGGTGCTGTGATTTTGCACTAACAGTTTTGGCATGCCCGGTGGGACAGAGATCTCATTTTTTATTGCAGCAAGGTTGATGTGCATCTGCTGCAATTTTCTTGCATAAGAAGAGCTATTATTTGCATATCTGGTGACTCCAAAGGGGAAGAATCAACTAAGTTTCAGCAGTCAGGCCTAAAAGCTTATGAGAAGAATCACAAGGTCAAAAGTTGGAGAAGAGGAAGTGCCGTTTGAATACCTGCAACTATCTCCAAGAAGAAGGCAAAGAGGAAGAAGGATTCAAAGGTCTCCATCTCCACCAAACAGAACTCTCTCAACTCCTCCACCTGACAGGCCTTTCTTTCAATATACAAGGGTTTTAAGACCACTCAGAATGGCACAACCAGTAAACCCCTATGTCAACTTCACAGGCAGCAGCCCACTTGCTCTCAATGCACAAAATCCAATCCCAGTTGCAGCATTGAAGAACATTCCATATTTTATTGGAGAAAACCAGACCACTCCTGGTGATCATGTCAAGGACATTGCTAACATTTGTGCAATCCATGAGATTAATGAGATGCAAGTAGCTGTCAAAATTGCTGGCGTCTTCATTCAAGGGAAAGCATTGCAATGGTTTAGGAGCCTTGAAGCTGCTTCTATCACGAACTGGAATCAGCTGTGTATTGCACTTCATAATCAATTTGGAGAGAAGGGAGACAACTTGTCTCTTTTGGAACAGCTGACAACCATCAAGAGAGCTTCCAATGAGCAGCTAACTGACTTCAACTTCAGATTTCAAAGATCTTGGGATAGAATTCCAGTAGTAGTCAGACCAACAGCAGAAGGTGCTTTTCTATACTACCTTAAAGCTTTAAATTCTGATATTTCTATGTTGATTCAATCCATGGGAGGCACAACTATCCCTGCTGCTTATAGTATTGCCATTAGAGCTGAAAATTGTCTGATTCAAGCTGGCAAGCTAGCTCCTAGGCCTCCAATGCCATTATATCCAAGTTTAGAGAGCCCAAGTACTAGTCAGGCACCTAGCTTAGCTCCTTCTCCCACTCCTAGAAATCAGAGTTCAAATGAAGCTTCCACTTCATCTCCAAGTGCCCCAAATGAGCTTCAAGAAGTCATGAAGCAACTGCAAAATTTAGGTAATGAGTTGGTCACACTCAAGAGACAGCAAACTCAAGGTTTTAGACCTTCGTATCAGCCTCAAGCTCAACCTAATAGGCAGCCATATCAGCCTCAAAGGCCACCTAATCCAGCTGCAAATATGAATCAAACAAGGCCTCCTGTCAATAGACCATTCCAGCCCTATAATCCAAATGCCATATCTGCCTCTAAGGCATTAGTACCAGCACAAAAACAATATTGCCCAGGAGTATGAATGGTGTTTTCCATGTAATGAACATAATAATCAATCCATGTGCTATAATGGTGCTTTAACCCAAGCTTTATAATTGGTAGGTTTGATGTCAATAAAAAAAAGCCACTGGTGATAGAACCCCGTGTCAAGAAAACCACTCTGAATTCTTTTAGATTTTGGAGAATTTTTTCCTATTATTTCCTTATTTGATTCTTTGGGTATAGGTCATGCTCTTGGACTTTCTCTCTTCCATCGGTGTAAATATTTAACAAGGTTTATATGGTTAGATCTTGAAATTTTAAGTAAGAAGACTCCAAGAATAATAAAATCTTCTAATCTCTTCCTCACAACCAAAACAAAAAACACAAAATTTGGGGGGGGAAAAAAACAAAAACCCTTTTCCCCCCCCCTCCAATTATGATGGTCCAAGTGCCACTTGTCGCTGGGTAGGGTGATCCTCACTCTGAGGGGAGTGTCATAGATTTTTATTTCAAACGAACTTTGAATGTCAAGAACAACGGAGCTGAATATGAAGCTCTACCTTCTTGATTTTATCACGTCCAAAAGGATGGGTGTGAAATGTTAGAGTAGTAATTTGACTCTCAACTCATTGTTAATCAGTCTCAAAAGTATATGAGATTACAGAAGAGTACCTACAATCTACAAGTCCAAATTTCGTGAGCTTTGTAAAGGATTTGATTCATCTCCATATAATCCATTGTTATCACAAATAAGAACCCACCCTCTGATTTTTCATGTGTGTGTGCATGAGCTACATTTGTATTTGGTAATAGGGACCAGCTATCAAAAGTGTGGGACCCTACTACTTGAGATGGACCCTCTAGAGAAGGCTAGTTCCTCATTCAATCTATGCTAAGATCGTACTCCTAATGGAGGGAATGAAGCTAAATACTCCTACTATATGATTTCCCAAGGACCATAAGAGGGAGAGTGCAAATGAAAATAAGGAAATCCTATACTGATAGTGGTGATAACACCAAGAAAAGGGGGTGACGTATTCTGATGAGGGAGGGATGAAGGGAAATACCGTTGAAATAGGTCATAATAGATATTTGACACATTTCCCAAGATGTTCATTCATCACCGCAAATATAACAAGAAACACGGCAACATAAACCTCAAAATGAAATGAAGACTATATACATAACATAAACAACAGAGATGAGAATTTGAAATAAAAATTCAAGAAATTGAAAAAGGTTGAGAGAACACCAACAAATACAACACAATTTTATTGTTCTAGGAATGGGCACAGTGCATTACAGTTGTAGATATAGGAACCATTACAATGCAACGTTTCATGTGAAGGTTTACAATTTCAATGAAAAAATGGAAACAAATTTTACAGAGTTTCCCCTAACTCCCCTAATGTAATCCCTCTTCAAATGATCAGGATTACATTAATAAATTAGAGGAATGTTGAGAAGAGAGAGATAGAGTCCTCAAACCACTTTCAAACCACACAAAAAACAGTGCATGATTTGGCTGAAAAACATGAAGGGAGAACCTACAAAACCCATGACTTGATGTATTGTAGCTTACTTTAGAACAAAATGGCTCCCCATGTCTTATTTAATTGCATTTTCCAACCACCATGGCAAGTGAATGATTTGAATCATTTCATTTCAAAATTTTCACAATTCATCACCCCCGACCTCTAAAGTTCCCTATTTCTTGATCTCTAAGGGTATATGATGGAATCACTATTCCAAAACGTGTATTTTTCTAATTTGGTTGAGTATTGAGGAAGATATGGCCATTTGAGTGCAAGTCAATTTTTTTGTCCCATTTCAACAGTCTCCGGGTTGGTGTGATTAATTTTGGTGGATGGAAATGATTATCACCTTTCCCCCAATTTCATTATAAACATTTAATGTCATAACGGTTATGGGAAGGCATTTGAATTTTTGGAGGGCCCTAAAATTTAAATCCCGCAAAATTTTCATTTTGGGGTGTGTGCTGACTTGGAAAAAAAGTGCCTTTGTCAACTCTGGTGCTAAGCCGCCAACTAACTGCTCTATGTATGTACTTCCCGTGTTCCTTGTCAACTCAGCCACTCTGATTGTTGAACCCTCATTCTCCATTGCATGTATCATGTCCTTCCCAACTTGGGATGAAAATCACCCGACCGCCAGTGACTCTCCAATTGCATTCGTTGATTCCACCTTAGTGGTTAAGCCCCAATGTTGGTGGTATATCAGGGCTATGGGAAACTCAACCCCATAGGAACTTGTTTCTTCCAAGCCTGAGTGCTCAATGTATTGATGCAGACCACATCAATGTCATGTTTGTTCCTGCCTCTCTAGACCCACTCCCATCATCTCATTAATTTCATTGCATTTTTAACCCAATCTTCTTGTGGCCAACATCACATTGGCTTCCTTCATTGTTGTGGTGATTGCGGAGATGCAAAGGAACTCACAACCATTCCTTGTGGGCTACTGGGACCCCGAAATGCTCGATGTGGTCCACATTGTTCATTTAACAAACTTTCTCATCACTCTACAACATCTCAAACACAACTCCATGTCTTGTCAACTTCCCTAGAAACTCTGCGACACTGTCAGGACCTACCTTGACTCAATAGGGCTCCTTCTCTACACCTGACTCTCCGTGCATACTCACCAAGCTACTATTACTTTCCTACTAGCTCGTAAGTTGATTTTGTTTGCTCCTTAGCCATATGTGCCACTTTTCCTAATTCCTCTATTTTTTTTTTCTTAATTTTCCTTGATTTTCTAGATAGGGAGGCCATGAAGATGACATGGTTTATAAGAATTTACTTTCTAAATTTTACCCATGTTACACCCTTTTTTAGTTGAATGTGGCCTTGGGGCCTTTTTCTCACCCTAGCCAATCTCTAAACCTTTGAAACCCAAAATAGGAAAACATACTTCAAGTGACCCGAAAATTCCGAAAACCACTGCCAATGATTCAAAACGTAAATTTTTTTCCCAAAGTACTCCAAATTCTTCCATGAATCTCTATCAATGCCCCAAGTCCATGTTTCCCCAGTTTTTCCAGTTTACCCAAGGTGTAAAAATGGATAATAATTTTTATGACTCACGGGGATATCTGCCTACTAGATGGGTTATATTGCCTGAATGTAATCCAATTGGGCATGACAGTCCCGCATGGTAATCATAGAACTGATCAAACCCTTAAAATTTCTTTCCCTAAGCCACTTGAAACACTTCTTGGGCTTGGACTGACATATTTTGCTATGTGAATTCCCATGCCATAATAAAGAAATTTTCTAAGTTTTGTTTTTTTCCTGGAATTTTTTTTTGAATTTTAATTCCCTTTTCTCCCTGCTTTTCTTCCTCTGCAAATATGATCTATGTGAGGAAGAATGATCCTCTAAAATATCCCAAAATTTGATTCCTTTTTTCCACATGAACCTTAACTAAACTGATTTCTTTTGACAAAGATGAAGCACTGTAGAGATTGGAAGCATCATCTGATTTGGGAATCCCTTGGGGACTTGTTATTAAATAATTTTTCCCCAACCTCTGCACTACTGGGACACATTTTTAAATGATGAATATGCTCCCAACTTTCACAGCTACTCATAAATTCATAACATTCTCAATTGAAACCAAATCCATTTAATGAGAAAAGGGAAGTTTGAGGTTGATCTTCGACTCACACCCACCTAAGAGAGCCTTGCATAAAATGGAGGGGATACTGACTAAGACAAAGGACCTATAAAGTGCCATGAGACTTTCCTATGTAACCCATAAGCTACCCTCTAAAATTTATTTCTTATTTTGCAAGAGGCAATGATAAGCTCAACTTGGCTGATTTGAAGAGATCAGAGAGTGAGAAAACTAAAATCTATCTCTAATTTAGTTGCTCTGTAGTTTTTTTTATTATTATTAAGGGCAAATAGTTTTGAAGGGACTAAAAATACCCTGTGTACAAAAGGGCTCAAAAGCCCATAATAAACATGAAAAAAGCATCCTAGAGAGGGGAACAACAGTAAACTAAGAAACTTCTTAGGATTGCATTATTTCCTGCAACTTTAAGCTTCTACTACAACATTTTCCCAGAGGCCTATTGACTATGCAAGAGACAACAGAAGCATAGAACATATAGAAAGAAATTTTGGAAGGGAAACCTACTATAACAACCAAAAACTGTGCTGAGATCACTTAGATGATTAAGACAAATCCTAAACTAATATTTAAAAGTACAGAATTTCTTTAGTAACAATTGGTTGAGATAGATCCCTTGAATGAATCTGCAGTTCATCTCCATCCCTTGGACAATTAGAAACAATTGTTACTCTTTGCCAAACCTTGTGATCATGTAAGACCAATCCATTAGCATAAATTTGGAATAGTTACCTGGCATTTCCCTATCATCATCTGATTTTGGTACCAATTCTCCTTATTTTAGACTATAAGCTTTGGATTTCTTGTCAAATATCTCTTACCGAGATCCTATGGCATTATCCAAGGTTTGAATTGCCTTTCTCTCAACTCCTCCAACTCCAAGATTTCTACATATCTGGCTTCTATGGGCTCAAAATGGATAACTCTAGCTGTTTGAGACTCCAGTGTTAGTAACGTCAAGAGATTGGGAAGCTAACTTCGTTCCGTAACTAGTTTTGTCGGGAGAGTTGACAGTAGATATTTTTAGTGTGATTCTATCATCCCTGAGGCTGATTTGACTTGGGGTGTGTCACACACATCCTTTTTATTCTCATCCATCCAGGTCCTTCTTATAATTCTCTCAAGAGATGATTATTCATCTACTTTGCTTGACCAGTATTACCCCCTGGGTAATAGTTAGAGGAAGGTTTCTCAAATAGATTCCTTCTTAACAACCCATTCAAAAATTTGAGTGCCAAGGATTTTAAAGAAGTGTCACTTGGTGATAGTACTATGGGACACAAAAATCTTGTAAAAATTCCCTCATAAATTTAGTACGCTAGACTCATTGTCCGCCTTGAGTGCCATTGCTTCAGTCCCCTGGTAAAATATCGCATTGATGTAAAATCCATTTTTGGCCTTTCTGAGTTTGGATTGATGACCCCAATGAAATCTAGACCGCACTATAAATGAATGCTTTGAAAACATTAAATTGGTTAAGAGTGGTGTGTTTTTAAACTTTTTCCTTTCTTGTGAAAAATGCACACTTTTGGACTTCTTGATCCATGCATAGCATTCAATAGACATTATGGGCCAATATATCTAAGCCTTCAAGATCTTGAGGGTTATGGACTTGTGGAGAAAAATGACCCCAACTTCGCTATCTGGAACTCTGTAGCACCGTTTCATCTATTTATTGGAACCAATCCTCTAAGATAAATCCACTCACATCCTTTTTAAAACCAAATTCCATAATAGAACATATAGGTGAATTGGAGCCTTTTCTCCAAAAATTCCCCCCCAGGGTAATTTGATTAAAAAAAAATTGGGCATGAGGATTTCAAATTCCCAAGAAAAAATGACTGATTCCGAGCAAAATCAGTTTCTAGGGTCCCTCAGGAATCTTTCTAAACTCCCATGCTGAAGAAGAGGGAGCAAGCCTTGAGATGTTCGGAAATGTTTGCAGAATAAGTAGTTTGGGCCAGTAAAAATTGTGAAAATCGGCTAATTGGTCCAGCACAAGCAGATGAGGGACGAGTGTACAAAGGTACGCGAACCGCCCGAACCGGCCGAAATTAGTCCAGGCACCCACAAGCAAATAGGAAAGTGGGAACAGAAGTACGCGGCGGGGCGCAGAAAAGCCGATCCAGCCGAGAGACAATTGGCTAACTGCTGAGAGGGTAGCATTCGAGACGATTGTAACAAATGGACGCGAATGATGCCCGAACCGGCCGAAACCGGCCGAAGAGTCAAGTCAGTTCGAAGCAAAGTGGGACAAGCGGCCAAAAATCTCGAACTATCTCCCGAACCGGCTGAAATGATCACAAAGGGCCCAAAATCAAATGGGACCTCCGGGACAAATGGAGGTGAGGTACGCGTAGGAGCCGAATCAGCCGATGACCAATCAGAAAGCTTGCCCCGTGTCCTCACAAGTAGAAAATCAAATCAATGGCCGAGGTTTTTCGAGCACAGATACCTAAACCAATGGGATAGTGCCACGTGTCCAGCTAGGCCCACAAGGAAAATTCAAAAGACACAAGGCCCGGCCGAAAAGTAGAAAGAGAGAAATTATTCAATTCAGCAAATCAGAGCATGCCACGTGGCATCCAAGTGGCAATGCGCGGAAAATATTGCAAATCCGTTTTTCCTCTTGTTCCGGTGCCCTAAAGCTTCAGATCGACATATCTTTCGATCCAGAGCTCGGATTTGCACTTCGTGATATCACGGAAGCTTATAAGATTCTCTACAAATACAGTTCCAGGGTCAATCTTGCATTTTGGTTTAGTTTGGAGGTGAAAATGAGAAACTCCTCTGTCCGCGAAATACAAGCAGAGGTAATGCTTCACAACCATTTAATGCAGCAAACAACCCGCCGCTTCTGTTCGACAAACCGCCGCCGCTTTGGCTTCAGAACCCAGTCGCTTCTGCCTGATGGCGAATTAATGCAACCTAGAGTGGTTGGGGCAGGATTTCGAATTCCTCTCTCTTTGCTCTCACTCTCCCCATTCTTTCTATAAATGTAATGGAGGGGTTTCCTTTTCTAAGGAGGACATTTCCCGCTTGCACCTCCCTTCTCTCTGTTCATAAGAAGATTTGTGGAGTTTTCAACCTCCCATATATAACTGTACACATTTTTTTTGCCCCTTTTGCCATTGCAATGTAGTGATCTATCCTTTGAGCAATATATATATGTGTCTGTGGTTACTTCTAAACCCTCTTACATATCTATTTACTGGTCATTCTGATCTTTCATTGCATTTTGCTATCTTTGCCCATATGTTTTGTGTTAATCTACATGTAAATCTGTGTAATTTGGGCAAAGCATATGTTCTTCATTCCTTGGTTGCATCACCTCGATTAGCTTAGATTTATTTATGCATCTTCTTAAACCTTTGTCTCCTTGGCAAATTAGATTAATTTTGGGGGGGGGAGCAATCCTCGGCATATTCCCGTATGCGAGGCGCTGAACAGAGTAATAGGAACCAGCCTTTCTCTGGAGATTCTTTCTCACTCTCAAGTTCCCACACTTGGAGAAGATCAAAATGTTTGCAATCACACTGGATATTAATATGATCAACGCTAGAAATCTGATCAATACCCATGGTGCTGTGGATTTGGCACTAACATTCTTGGCACGCCCTGTGGACAGAGGTCCTCATTTCTTTTTGTAAGCAAGGTTGATATTCATTCTTTCTGCAATTTTCTGCTTGGAAAAGAGCTATTATTTGCATATCTGGTGAACTCCAAGGGAGGAATCAACTGTTCAGCAGTCAGATCCCTAAAAGCTTATGAGAAGAATCACAATATCAAGAGCTGGAGAATAGGAAGTGCCTGTTTTGAATACCTGCAACTATCTCCAAGAAGAAATGCAAAGAGGAAGAAGGATTCAAAGGTCTCCATCTCACCAAACAGAACTCTTTTCAACTCCTCCACATGAGCGGCCGTTCTTTCAGTATACAAGGTTTGTAAGACAAGCAGAATGGAGGCAACAGAGGAACCCCTATGTCAAACTCACAGGCAGCAGCCCACCTGCTCTCAATGCACAAAATCCAATTCCCAGTAGCAGCACTAAAGAACTTCCGAGCTTTACTGGAGAAAATTAGACAACTCCTGGTGATCATGTCAAGGACATTTGCTAACATTTGTGCAATCCATGAGATCGACGGATGCAAGTAGCTGTCAAATTACTGGCCGTCTTTATTAAGGCGGAAGGCATTGCAATGGTTTAGAGCCTTGAGAGCGGCTCATCACAAACTGGAATCAGCATGTGTATTGCACTTCATAATCAATGGAGAGAAGGGAAGACAACTTGTTCTCTTGTGGAAGCAGCTGACAACCATCAAGAGAGTTCCAATGAGCCAGCGAACTGATTTCAACTTATATTTCAAAGATCTTGGGATAGAATTCCAGTAGCAGTCAGACCACAGCGAAGGTGCTTTTCTATACTACCTTAAAGCTTTAAATTCTGATATTTCTATATTGATTCAACCATGGGAGGCCAAAACTACCCTGCTGCCTTATAATATTGCCATTAGAGCTGAAAATTGTTTGATTCAAGTGGCAAGGCTAGCTCCTAGGCCTACAATGCCTATATTCCAAGTTTAGAAAGCCCAATACTAGTCAGGCACCTGTCTAGCTCCTTCTCCACCCTAGAAAATCAGAGTTCAAAGAAGCTTCCACTTCTTCCAAGTGCCCCAAATGAGCTCAAAGAAGTCCATGAAGCAATGCAAAAATTTAGGTAATGAGCTGGCACATCAAGAGGAAGCAGCGCAAAGTTGTAGACCTCGTATCAGCCTCAAGATCAACCGAATAGGCAGCCATATCAGACCTCAAAGACCCACCTAATCCAGCCAAAAATATGAATATTAAACAAGGATCCTGCAATAAAAAATTCCAGCCCTATATCCCAATGCCTATCTGGCCTCTAGGGGGGGGGGGGGGGGGACAGTAGGACCAGCACAAAACAAAATGGCAAAAGAGTATGATTGGTGGTTTCCATGGAAGGGAAACCCAATAACCACCGCCCAATCCCCCCCCCCCATCCATGTGTATATGAGTGCTCTAACCCAAGCACTTTAATGGTAACAAGTGGCTGGTTAGAGGGTGAGAGTAGTCAAGAAACAAACCAAAACAAGAAACATTACAACAGCAATCAGCCCCAAATGATACCGTTGGTAAATTGGCAAGAGAGGATTTCTGTGGCATGAATCAGGATAGTTCCAGGTGTTGCTGCCAACACAGGTCAAAAGGGAGCAAATTGGGTGAAGAACAACATTAGTCCCAGCCAAAAAAGAGAGAGAGCAAACTCCAACAGCTCCACAAATATGATTGGCAAGCAAAAACCCAGTTTTTAAAATGAACAAGGGCAGACAAAAATAGCCCCTTAGGCCAAATCAAATTGCCAGCTGTGCTGCCCATATTCAAGGGGCAAATGTTGCAAAACCAAGGGACAGCAAGAGGGGATCCTCATCACCATTTCAGTATCATTTGTCAGAATTGAAGAAAGCAACGTCAATATTATTATGTGGGAGGAGAGGAGAGACCTATCCATCCCAGTGACAAAGAAATCATGCTGCAAGTGCCATAAAGGATTGGCCAACTTTCAAATTCAAGCAGGTTTAAAGGCAAGCATCAAGTGCTTACCAAATTGATGGCCCAGCCTGAAAGGAAATCATGGAACACAAACAAGTATATGTTGAATCCCCCCTTTCTATGGTTTCCATTAATTATTGGAAATCAGCTAGTGCATAACGCATGATAGACTCTGGGGCAAAGTAGTCCAGGAATGCCTAACAGATAGATGATCAGCTAGGGCTTCCAGTATGAAATAACATCTAAGGGAGAGTAGTTCAGCTGGATGGGGAGACAAGCAATAATAGCAACCGTTGGAGTGATTAAAAATTTGAGTCTTCCCTTGCATGCATTGTCCAAATGTTGTGTCTACAGAATATCAGTTTCATAGACTTCCACACTCTTTGCCCTCTGTTTGTCAAGGGACTTTAATGCCAAGTTGGGGGATATTTGTCCGTGCTTGGTCACACACTGCTGTTCAGACACGAGGTGGTATGGAAACAAAGCTACAAAATTAGGTTGGAACTATTGCCAATTTCCACATTGAGCCCCATACTCCAAGTCATATTATACCAATTGCATCAGCATTTGATCAAGAGATCACATTGGCAGTGATTTGAAGCTGACACTAGGTTAGAAGATCCAGATTTGACTCTTGATGAATGCGCAAGCAAGGTGGCTGCTTTTACCTTATCAAGAAGTTATAAAGAATCTGAGTAGGGGTCTATTGTATAACACGAAGAAAGTCAACCTATCTAATCACCAAGCCAAGCCACACAGGATGACTAATGAGGTAATTGGCAACTGTTTTTGATGGATCAAGGAAGTAGACAAGGCGCAGGAGGTGGAGCCATGCTTAATTTAACCTAAAGGAGGTCAAGTATTATTAGCAGTTTAGATTTCAATTTGCATGCTCCACTAAACACTGCTGACATGAAGCTGGTGCAAGGGATGCTGGGCAATAAGAGAAAAATAATAACTTGCAAATGTGGGACAGTGAGTGATTGTAAATAAGGTCAGGGACAGCATGCTGCCAAAATGATCTATCAGATGCCCTACAAAAATAGGGTGTGGGACCTAATGGAAGATTTGGAGGCTTTCAGATCCAAGGCCATTCCAGAAAAGAGAATCAAGCTGTGACAGGCTGCAGCTGTTGGGGGCACAACTTGACATTGTAGAAAAATTCAACAAGACAAGTACAGCCAAAGCACCCACGTGATGGTGAGGCCTTCAGTGCCAGAGAACGATGTTCAATGGCAAAAGTATGTGAGAAATGCCAGCAACATCCACTTCTTGCCCAAGAATGGCTGAGATTCAAGCTAAAAACAGAGGAAGTTGAAACAGAATATGGTGACCAGGTGATACGCTGAGAAATGACAAGCTGGCGGGCGGACAAGGGACTTGCTCACCTTGGGAGTCCTTTTTAACCCCAATGATCAGTTTAGGAAAGAAGCAAATATCAGGGTCAAGAGGGAAGATTCGGTACCCATCTTGTAAAAGAGAACAAGTGGTACATGGCAAAATTGGAAAAATGCAACTGAGCAAGAGAGATATGAGTTCATACAGCTTTGTCAAGGAATTCCATGACGTGTTTGCTGGAGCTATGAAGGACTTGACGGGCTTCAATCCTAACTTGCTTAGCATACCATCGAGTTGGATCCAAAATACAAGCCTTCAGAGAAAAAGAGACCAGTCAATCCACACATGGAGCCTCTCATGAGAAAGAATTGGACAAAGCTGATGGAGTCAGCAATTATATCCCAATCAAGCATCTAGTTGGGTTGCCAACTTAGTTCCAGTCAGAAAGAAAGTGGAGAGATCAGGCTATGTGTTGACTTCAGAGTTGAATAGAGCCTCTCTCAAGGACCATTAAATCCACTCCCTTCATGAGCAATATTGCAGGTGGTAGCTGGGTCAGACAGGTTTCGCTGCTTGATGGATACTCAGGCTTCAATCAAATTATGGGAAGGAGGGGAGACCAGTTCAAGACAGCCTTCACAACCAAAGCGGGCACATATGCTTCCAAGAGATGCCATTTGGACTGTCGAAAGCACGGAGCAAATTACAGCGAGCTATGGATATGGCATTCAAAGGCTTGATAACAGATAGTGGTGGTATACCTAAGATGATTCACTGTTTCTCCAAAGAATGCCTGCAAACCATCTCTTTCACCAGGAAAGTTATTTCAAAGGTGTAGAAAGTTTGGAAGTGGTCTTTAAATCCTAAGAAGTGCATCGTTCTTGCAATGAAGGGAAACTTCTTGGCCATATTGTCTCCAGGAAGATTAGCAATTGATCCAGAAAGGCGTTGAAGCATAAGAGTCTACCATTGCCAAAATTCACCAAAAAGGCTCTTCAAGTTCCTGGAAGGATAAACTTTGTTCGGCGGTTGTCCCAAAATTTTGCAGCCTTGTCAAGCCCATACCAAAATGTTAATAAAAAACAGGGCTTTCAAATGGACGGCAGAAGCAAGGGAGTTTGAAGCAATCAAAGAAGCCATCTCCCGGCACCCACTTTCATCAAACCCGGACTTTTCCAAGGATTTCATCCTTATGCAGTGGGGGGATGACACTATTTCTGCCATTTTGGTGTACAACAGAATAAAGATAATGATGAACAAGCCAATTGCCTTCTTAGCCAAAGCCTAAATGACTGTGGAATTGAGTACTGTTTTATCGAAAAACAGGTGTTTGCAGTAGTCAGGAGCTTGAGAAGTTCAGCATTTAATCTCAAACAACAAGGTCCAGGTGCTGGTGGGCTCACAGCTGGGGTTAAGGACTTCTCCTCAACAGGATTTGAATGAGAAAAGGGTAGGAGATCACACGTGTCATGGAGTATGACATTGAGATCAAATCACCAAGCTGGTAAGAGGCAAGGGTGTGTCGGCAGCTCACTTCCAAACAACCTAAAAACCCAGAAGATAAAGAAGAAGCTGTCCTGCTTTACAAAAATGATCAAAAAACAGGGAAAATTTATGATGCGTCATTCCCTTGGACTCAAAATATGGATAATTTCCTACAGACGGGGCATGGCCCTTAGAATGAGCAAAGCAAGAAGAAGGACACGTCATGTTGCAGGCTATTTCCATATACATCAGTGGATGGAGTTTTGTTAAGAAGGGATGTCAATGGAGTGCTACTGAGATTGCTTAAACAGGTCAGATTCCAAAGGGTATTAAAGGAGTTCATGATGGAACAGTAGTGGCCATTTTGCACCAAGATTGACAGATCTGAAAATCATGAAGGCTGGTTATTATGGCCTAAAAATCTTTAGTGAGTGCTATGCATGGATCAAGAAATGTAAGAAGTATGCCATTTTGCATAGGAAAAGAGAGACTTGCAGCCTTCCCATTGATCCAAATCTCAGTTGACCAGCCCAGTATTGCAATGGGGTGGAACTTCATGGAATCATCAATCCAATTCGATGCCAAGGGCACAAAATGGATTTGAAGCACAGACTACTTCAACCAGATGGACAGAAGCTAGTGGCACTCAAAGAGGCGAATGAGTCTAGATTTGGGACTTTACGAGGGGGTACACTACCAGATTTGGGCTGTGCTGCTACAATAGTCTCTGTGAAAATGAATTTGCATTCAGTGGATCTAAACCATTACTGAGTGGGTTGTTCAAGAACGGGATTACCTCAGCACTTCATCAAAATATTACCCTCAAGGTAATGGCAGGCCGAGTCTACAAACAAAACTTGCTTTGAGGATCATTAGGAGGACTCTGATGAGAATCAGAGGCTTGGCATTACCAACTGAAGTCAGCCTTAGGGGCTGATAGGTAAATCCCAAAAGGTCCACAGGTAACTCTCCATTTAGGCTTGCTAGGAAGAGAGCAATCGTGCCCTGTCACTTGAGTACGTGCCACGGTTGGAACTCATTGAAACAATGGAATTGCTAGAGTTTGGGTAGAGTTTGGACCATGAATGGTTGTGAGATATGTAGGAATTGATGGAGCTGCAAGGAAATCAGAGATCAGCATTCCAAGCAATGGAAACGGCATCAGGCTTTGATCAGAAAGACCTTTGATAGGAAGGCCAAAGATAGATCTTTTAAGTAGGAGATCTTCTATCTTGGAAATGGGATGTGGGACAGAGCAAACCAGGAAAGCGCATTCAAAATTGATTGCCATTTGGCTGTGGCCCATACATGGTCACACAGTGCAAGAACAACAATGCGTTCCAAGTGGCTCATTGGATGGTGTGAAGAAATGCAGGATTCCAGTAACATGGAAATCTATACTCAAGTGTGTTTCTAGAGGGGAGTTTCCACTACACTGTAAAATACTTAGATGAGATTATTCCCCTCCAAGTGCTGTGAACATTGTTTGCTTTAATTAGTTTTGTTTCCCCTAAGTGCATTGGCACCAGTTACTGTCTATGGAGATGATGCAGCTTGCTAAAATCAGGTCACATTCCTCATCTTTCCCTTTGCACATTCTAAGTCAGTTTGGATTCTAACAGAATATTTGATGACTCCATGCCCAATGGATGGCTTCAGGCAATGGCCTCCTTTCATTAGCAGGGAGACAGAATGATTCCCGCTGAGTCGCCAAATTTGTTATCCAAAATTCACACCCCAAGGGTAAATGTGATAAACATGCATCAGGATGTCAAAAATTCCAGGAAAAAAATGACGGATTCAGAGCAACACAGTGTTTCTAGGGTCCCTTCAGGAATCTTTTATAACTCCCCAGGCCGAAGAAGAAGGAGGGAGCAAGCTTTGAGAAAGTGTGGCGAAGGTTGCATCGAAAGCAAAGGTTCGTAGTTTGGAGCCAGTTAAAAATTGTGCAAAAATCGGCTAAGTCCTGGTCCTAGACAAGTGGGACAAGTGGGGACAAAGGTACGCGCGAACCGCCCGAACCAGGCCGAAATGAGTCCAGGCGGCCCAAAAGCCAATGGGACAAGTGGGACAGAGTACGCGGCGGGCGCGAAAAAGCCGATCCAGCCGAGGAAAAACATTGGCTACTGCTGAAGAGGGTAGGCATCGGGACGGAGTGGAACAAATGGACGCGAAATGCCAGAACGGCCGGACGCGCGGAAAACAGTACAAGGAGCCCAAAAGCAATTGGGCCCGCGCGGGCCAGACATGGCCCGACACCGGCCGAACCGGCCGAAACGAGTCAAGTCAGTCCAAAGCAACGTGGGGACAAGCAGGCCAACATGCCGAACTGCCCGAACCGGCCGAAATGCGCCCAAAAGGGCCCAAAATATGGACATCCGGGACAAATGGAGGTGAAGATACGCGTAGGGCCGAAGCAGCCGAGGGACCAATCGAAGCTGCCACGGTCCTCACCAGAGAAAAGTCAAAAAGTCACGGGGCGAGTTTTCTGAGCACAAACGCTCCGAACAATGGGATAGTGCACGTGTTCCCAACTAGGCCCACAAGGAAAATTCAAAGAAGCCACCGAACGTAGAGAGAGAGAATTATCAGGAAGCAGAGCATGCCACGTGGCATCAAGTGGCAGTGCGCGGGAAAAATATTTCAAAATCCGTTTTCGCCTTGTGTTCCGTGCCCTAAATCTTAAGTCGACATATCTTTCAATCCAGAGCTCAGATTTGTCACGTTCGTGATATCAAACGGAAAGCTTATGAGATTCTCTAAATGTTTCCAAGGTCAATCTTGCCGTTTGGTTCAGTTTGGAGGATGAAATTGAGAACGACTCTGGCGCGAAATAACAGCAGAGGGTAATGCTCAACAACCACTTTAATGCAGCAAACAAACCCGCGCGGTTCTGTTAGACAAACCGCCGCTTCGCCAGAACCCGTCGCTTCTGCCAGATGGAAGAAATTAAATGCAACCTAGAGGTGGTTGGGGCAGATTTCGAATTCCTCTATCTTTGCTCTTCCCATTCTTTCTATAAAATTGTAAGGAGGGGTTATTTCTAAGGTGGGACATTTTTCCGCTTTGCACCCTCCCTTCTCTCCGTCATTAAGAAGATTTGTGGAGTTTTCAAACCTCCCCTATAGACGTACCCGTTTTTGCCTTTTGCCATTGCATGTATTGAATCTATCTTGAGCAATATATATAGTGTCTGTGTACTTCGAAACCCTATTACATATTAGTCTGTCATTCTTGAATCTTTCATTGCATTTGCTACCTGTGCATGATGTTGTGGTACAATATACATTGATCTGTGTATAAATTTGGCAAAAGCAGATGTTCTGCATGCCTTGGTGCATCACTCTAGTAGCTTAGATGTATTTTATGCATCTTCTTTCCTTGTCTCATGGCAACATTCGATTAGATTTTGAGGAAAACCTCTGCATATTTCGTTATGCACCTGAACAGAGGAAATAGGAACCAACCTTTCTCTGGAATTCCTTTTTCACTCTTCAAGTCCCACACTGGAGAAAGGATTCAATGTTGATGTGGTACAATCACCACGGGATATGAGTAACAACCTAGAAACCTGATCAATAACCAGGGGTGCTGTGATTTGCACTAAACAGTGACCTCTTCATACTACGGTGGGCCGGATAGGAGGTTGTCGAGCATTGATGAGGTGAAAGCCATTCCCGTAAGCGAAGGAGAAAAAGCTAGCAGCTACCTAACGAGCACTTGCACCATGCGGTTTTCACTCTCAACATCGTCGTAGCCGCAGCAAGGCCCTAGACATGGCCATGCACCATCAAGGCGATCCCACGGGGGGAGTAACAAGCAATTTGCATTATTGCTTTGTTTATGCCAGTTTTGTGGGGCACTATAGTTTTTTATGATTTTGCGGGATCATGCGAGCATTTGACCATGCCTTACCGCTGATGGCATGGATAGAACTTGACCCATATTATATATACAGAATCTTTTTTTGGTTTGGCAATCCATTTGTATCTACGTTGAATTCTGGGTTTATTCTCAAGTGTACTCTAGATGTTACGAATTCAAACTTCTACACTTTTTAGAAATGTATGTGCAGGTGGCTGTGAAATGATAACAAAATTATTTCTTTTGTATTTTTTATGGATGTTGATATATGATAATGCAAACACCAATGTGATGTTTGAACTGTAGTTTTCTTAAACAATATGATACTTCATATGTCTTGGCCAAACGTGGTGGAAAGAGTGTGATATGATAAGTGAATGAACTTGCCCCTCTCCTAACCCACACAACTAGGAAGATGTGAGGGCTCAACAAACACCAAGAGCCAAAAGGGGCACAATGGTACGAAATGTTTTTGAATGGTAATGATGAGGAAAGAGGAAAAAGAAATGGGTTTGAGGGACAAATTGAGGACACTACAACCTCACCATTACTTTCGTTACTTCATATCTTAGAATGTGATTTACTTTCCAGTTTTCTAGACTTGGATCCGTAGATGGCTACTTGGTTCCTTGACCCCGTAGCCTAATGAATAAGACCAGAGACTCTGAGTTCTCTTCCTTTGGTATTACAAAGACAGTCCCCAACAGGAGCCAGCTGTTATCCCCGTTTTGAGTTCACAACGAAACGGTCGGATAACCCCTACAAAATTTTTGAAGTAATTTTGCATTTTGACCTCTTTTAGAGAAAATCGGGTTTTCGGGTGTTACTAACAGCTTGACATAAGTTTTAACATGCTTTATGTCTTATGTCCTCCGAAACCCGAAACCCGTCTTATATTGAGCATATCCTTTGAAATCGGGTTTTCGGAAGTTCAATGCATCGGAACGTACTTGAGTTAAAATATGCTTTGTGTCGTCCGACTTCCGACTTCCGAAACCCGCTTTGTATTAAGAAAATCCTTTGTAATCGGGTTTTCGGGACCCCAAAGCATCGGAACATTCATGTTCCAAAACATGTTTTATGCGCCATGTTCTCCGATTCCCGAAGTCCGCTCATATCCTTTGTAATCGGGTTTTTCGGAAGTTCAATGCATCGGAACATTCGTGTTCCAAAACATGTTTTCTGCTCCATGTTTTCCGAAGCCCGAAACCCGAAATGCACTAAAACTCCTCGTGTCGGGTTTTCGGACTCCTCCAACATACTGACGTGGCATTCATGCCGAGTGGTTGGTGAGGTGGCACGTGCCGAGCTGAAGTGTATTTATTACTGATTTTCTTATAAATACGCGGATTTCCACGTCATTCTTACCGTTCATATTTTTAATTCGTGGATTTTTCGCATGCTCTTCCGCTCCCAAAACCCGCAAACTCGCGTCGCCAGACTGGATCGTTTGTTTTCGATTTTTCCTGTCTCGAATTGAAGGTATTTTTCGTTCCTTCTTTATTCTTGATTTTTCTAGATCGATTGCGTGTATTTTCTTTCCAATTTCTTGCCAGTGGTTGAGGGTTTTTCTTCTTTCTTCTTTCTGTGTCGTTTTGGAAAGGGTTTTGGGTTTTTAGGGTTTATTTTCTGCTTGTGGCTGTCAATTGGTGCTGTTCCTTCCAATTTCCAATTGCTTGCATGATGTATGGAATATGAATAACATAAAAGGAAAGGATGTTTTATATGTGGAAATTCAAAGGAAAGACTCTGTTTTTGTTTCCCGGATTTTGAAGGCTGTTTTGCAGATTCAAAAGTCCGAAATACAAAGGAAGCTCGCAGTGACGGGGTTTTTCAACATTCCGACCTCAACACTAAGTGCCGGGCACCTCCTAAGTTTCGCCATCAACAGTGGACGCCGGGGTTTCTTCAGGTTCCGTCATTAACAGTGGGTGCCGGGTTTTCTCCTGTTTCCGCAAGCATAAAGCAAGTGTCGGGTTTCGCCAGGAGTCCGACATATCAGACCTGTCGGGTTCTCAAAGTTTTCCGATATCTTCTTCTGCGTGTCGGGTTCTCCTCTGCTTCCGACGCATTCAGTCAATCAGGTTTTTCAGTGTGCACAGCATCTCCGGAGTTCTGAGTCTTTCTCCTTTCAATATTCTTCATGTCGGATCCTGGTTCATCACAGGAGAGGGCCGAAAAATCTAGCAGGATGAAATACAAATTTAAGAAACCAGAACCCCCGTCATATATCGACTGTAATTATGACATCAGGGATACTGAGCTGGGCAACATAGACATGGACGACTTTTGGAATAGGGTAAAGAGTTCTTCTCAAACCCCGTGGATGGTGGCTTTAGCTAACAGTGGCTTGCCCCTTGCAGCAGGCTTCCCCATGTCTGCCCAATGTCCAGAGTTTGTTTTGGCGTGTGCATCCAGCTACGACTCAGCTTCTCGTTCCGTAAGGAATCAGGCTGGTGAAGTGGTTATCCAACTAGATGGGGCTTATTTTGATGATCTCCTGAAATTACCAAATTTTGAAGAGTATGGGGCCCTAGACATCAAATTGGCTCAGAAGGCCTGGGACAGTAACCAGGAAAATTGCATTAGGGATGTCAATAAGAAGTTCTTGGTCAAACCTAAACCAGTAATATCTAGATTTCCAAGAACTATTCCTAGATCGGATTTCATACAAGAAATCAACGACATTATCACCTTGCTGAGCCGGGTTTTTGGCTTGCCGGAATCAAACTTATTTCATGCATGGATGTACCAATTCATGGTCACCATTAAGAAGAACAAGCAAGGGATTGACTGGGGGACCCTTATCAGTGATGAGATTGACTCTCAGATGATGACGGTCCTGTCAACCGGAAAGTTTTATATGTTCTCATATGTAGCCTATGCAGCAGCTGGAATGAGGAGCTTACCCCGGACTGGATACAAAAGGAAGCAGAACGACAAATCTAGTCTATAAGTATTATCCTCAAATAACGAAGAAGGGGTCCAATGATCATTTTAGGAGGGTAAATGACGCCTTTTTCTACGAGAACATATGCCAGCTGAATCCAGGGCTGAGAAAAACAAGGGTCTCAGACGAGGCATGGGCTGAAGTATCTAAATGCGGATGTATCTTCTTACAGTTTAAGAAGTTTACCTACCTTCAAACGGTCATGTACTCTGGAGAGCCTTTCCGTTTGCCTCGTTATCCTGGAGATAGATTGATACTAATAGAATTGGTCAGGAAACTATTGGATTTTCACAAATTCCAACAGAGCAAGCATAAGGCAGCAGTATCCTTCCCAATTTCTATTGGGAGATATACTTGCTCGACAGCGGCTAAGGCCAAAAATGTCGAATGTGAACTTCAAGAGAAATTAAAGAAGCATATGAAGTCTCGGGATGGTTTTGACATCCGAGGAGTGCTGAGAACCTATGGAGCCCTACATCTGCACAGGCCCGACATTGAGGATATCTGGGTGGATCTGCGTAACGAAGTTGCAGTTCACAGAAAAGATAACAGTAGGCTAACTATTGATGAGATCTAGACGCTGGAGCTTTCAGATTTGCCAGATGGCACGACCGACAATGAAAGTGTGTTGGATATGTCCTATGATGGGCTTAACGAAGATCGATACATTTTTCCACCTATTGATTGGTCGGCCAGTGAGAAAGCCTCTATCACCGATAGGTCAGCCCTAATTTTGGCTCGTACAAAGAAATGGATCTCCTCTTGGGGGATGAATTTTAAGGATGATAAGTTTCCAAAATTGGCTGCTTCTGAGGCGGGGCCCTCTAAAAAGAAGAAGGACAAGGAATCTACTGGGGGGTCTATAAAAATCAGGATTCCCAAGAAGAGGAAAGAAAGACAAATCTCTTCAATTTTTTCTCCAGCTGAAACGGTGGTTGTGCTAGAATCACCAACGCCACCAGAAATAGGAGAAATTAATTTGGAAGAAGGAGGAAGCCAGCCTCTGTCTTCACCATTTGCTGATTGCTCAACAGGAGAGACCTTGTCTCTTGCATTCAAGGCTTTGGAGGTCTGAATCTATGCCTCCCCCTCAACAACCACTCCAATCTCCTCATTCCCCATCCACTTCTTCAAGTATGGCCAATATTTTTCTCCGGGCTCTCACCCCTCTCTGTTGGAACCCAAGTGATCACCAGCACTCCCCCACAACCTGTGCCTTTATTCATTGCACCTACTACCATGTTGACTATTGTTCCCCCTCCAATAGTAGAATTTGCTCCTCTTGAGAGTAGAATACCAGTTACTGCAACAATGGCAATTGCTTCTGATACGCCACAATGGCTACTCGAGAAAACTCCGAGGAAGAGAAAAGTATTTGTACCCCTACCAGCTTTTGATTTCAGCTCACTCAAGACTTCTACTGCGATATCAGTCAAGAAACCCAAAACAGTTTCAAGGGTTTTGGTAGATGCTTCAGGAGATAAGTTCGCAGAAATTGCCACTCCCCTCAGCTGAAAAAACTAGAGATGATATAACCGCAGCTGATTACCAGGTAACCAGGGTGTCTCTAGGGAAAGTGACAACAGAAGGAGCGCAACAAGATGCACGGGCTTCCATAGATGTGCTGTGCCAAAAGTTGAAAGAAACAAAGGTCAGCCGAGATGAGTTTAAGGAAAAAGTGGAACAGTTGACAGAGGTTTTGATCAAACTCTCAAAACCCCTTGAATCCATACCACCTTCTTCTACTTCTGCTTCTGCCGGATTTGATTTCTCGTCGGTGCCTACGATTGAGAAGATTACAAGAAAAGGAAGAGTGGTTGACGAATGGATCCAAAAGTTGCTCCTACAGGGGAAGGAAGTAATTCAAGACTAGGTGAAAGTTCATCAGTCTTTGGCAGAGATTTAGAAAGAAGGAGAGAAGATGGATGAGGAATTTACTGAAGAAATTGGACAGCTTGATTTGACTTGTGAAGCTCTCCAAGTGCTAAAGCAAATACCAGCACATCTCTTGGTAGAAGAAGGCGTTCTTCCACATACAGATAAACACTTTCAGCTGATCAAGGCCACCAAGTTCAGAGTAAAGATCCTCAACGAATCCTGCAGCAAGTTGAGAGAATCAAGGGATAAATTGATCGATGGGAAAAGTGATCTGGAAGAAGAATTGATTAAGATTTGTCCAAAAGTGTCAGTTGGGAACTCAATTGCCCTATCAGCAGATGATCTCTTCAAACAAGTTCAAGAGACTATTCAGCATGAACCTGTAGACTGGATTCGACCTTGGAGTCATTGGTCAGTTTTTGAAGATTGAACATATGTTGGAGGCCTTAAGAAAGCTCAGCAAAGGATTGAAGAAACTTCCTGGCACTGCCAGCGATGCCCATGAGACCTGCGAAATGTGGAATGATCATTCCACTGCACCTGAGGAAAATGAAATGCAAGGCATTATTCGGAAGTTCTAGGAGTTCCGGAACAAACAGTCTCAGCTGGAGGAAGAGAAAGGAGACGAATCAAATGATGATGACTCGGATTGAGCTCCAACGTCCCATGTCATGTCTATTTTTAGAATGACATATCTTCTATTTCCATTTTGTCATTATTTTTAATTCATACTTTGACTTGATCTCCTGCATGAGAATCATGCAAAGCTGAACTCTAGTTAGCATGCTACTTTTCAGGATCTGTCCTGTTTTACCTCTAGCTTCCTTTGTTATAAATAAGGGATGCTTGTGCATTCCAAAGGGTCGAGAATTTTTGAAGCATTAAGAGGATATTGGAAAGGAGAAAAACTTTGTGTTTTCTTTCAATCATTTTGAAGAATAGGAGTTGATATTGTTTTACAGACTTTGTGTTGTGAAATATATCTTATTTGAGACAGTGTCCTTATGTTCATGATCTTAAAGCTATTCTTTGCATAGAATCTCAATATATCTAATTATCTCGAACACTATATCTGTGATCTAAAACTCGTATGATTATTTCGTGCTCTGCTTTTACTCGAAAGAAAATACGTTTCTCCCATTTTCTTTTCTACTGTGCTTCTTTCACTGTAACAGTTTCTAACCTATTTCACTTACGAAAGCAATATCCTTGAATCGTGTGAATGTGGATTTCGGGATTTCATCCCAACCCCCCAATGGTTAGATTAGTGTGAATATTGTATATAATATTTACTGTGTTTTCGATTAGCAATGAACAGGCAGCCTCACCTGTCTTTGAGGAGGGATTAAATCCCATGTACTATGGTTGAACCTCATATTTTGGTTTGACAAAATATCCAACCAACAGTTTTTGGCGACTCCGCTGGGGAAATACGGATCAATAGTATAAAGCTTATCCTCTCGGTGTCTGGCGACTCCATATTTGCCTTATTTTTAATAAGATCTCCTTTCAGTTCAAGCTGGCCAGGAGGATTTTCACTCGGTCCCGCCGAGCTTAAGGTGAAATTGATCCACTCTTTGAGTTACTGCAACAGCATAATTTCAGCCTTTCTCCCAACAGCGTTGTCTCTAACCGAGCCAGAAGTTCTTCACCTGTTCGGAGAGAATCGGATCCCTGAAGAACGGGAAGCATCTGCAACTTGTCGTGCACTACTCTTGTCTGATACCCTGGATCCCTGTACGCACTCTTTTCAGAAGGATGGCGATTCAACCTGTGCCTTGGGGTGCAGTTATTGGTCCTCTTTCCTTGACTCCTCCATTGAATGAGTTACCACGTGGATCTCGTAAAAAACATTCCCAAGTTCAATGGGGATGGGAAGCAGCATCCTGATGAGCATATTGCATCTTTCTTTGTTGCATGCGGTGTCCTCGGAGTAGCCCACGAAGATGTCTCCGTTCGGCTCTTCGTTGAAACATTGCAGGGAGTAGCAGCTGAATGGTTTTACCACCTCCCGAATGCATGCATTCCAGATTGGGCTACCATGCGGACCAAGTTTGAGGCACGTTTCAAACCAGCTGAAGATTCTCATGCTTTGTTAGCTCAGCTCACACATATGAAGAAGGAATCGCATGAACCTATGCGGGAATTCGTGGCTAAGTTCAATAAGCTGATCCGGAAAATTCTAGTAATAGCTGTACCAACTCTGGAAAACCAAAAATGCTTTTTCATCAATGCTCAACCCCCTGATATAAGCTTTTTATTACGAAGGTCGGTTATCCCAGATTTGGCTACTGCTCAGTCAACAGCTACTGAAATAGAGGATGATCTCATCTTACCGGAAGGATCAAGAAAGATATACCCAAAATCAAAAATCAAGGTTCTTCTCAAGGTAATACTGACCCTATGTTTCAAAAAATGGCTAATGATTTGATTGCTTTAAAGAAGCAAGTGTCTCAGCAAGTGAGCAATGTTCCGTACCGGGATATCCCTAGGTGGAATTTTAATAACAATGGTGCACCTGCCAAAGATAGGCCACGGTTAGCTCCTGCTCAACCGAGGTTAGCAATTGAAGCTCCGCCTGTTAATGCAGCAGTGGAAATAATTGAAGAAGATGATGAACCAGAAGAACAAGATTCCCGTGAGGATTTCGAAGCTTCAGGATATGCTGATGAGTCTTATGATGAGTCAGCTGGCGACTCCAGCATTGGTTATTTGGAATATGATGAAGATGAATGTGAGCCAGATGGTCAATCATTTGCTGTGTTCAACTCAGGTCCCAATCTCAGGTTCCCAGAAAGCCTCTGGAAAATACTAAGGAGAAGAATAAGGAACCTCCTGTATCCATAGTCAAAAGGGGTACCCCTATTTCGGCGCAAACTGAAGAGAGGTTACTAAAAAGACAGCTGCTCCTTATTCTCCTTCTCCTAAGGTCAGTGCCCCAGCACAAGCTCATATAATTAGAACTGAGCCTACTATCATTCCTTCTTACACTGCTTTCGATATTATTGATCATGCAAAGAGAACCAAAATTCAAATGTCAGAAGCAGAATACCTTCAGTCGAATCTCCCAACAATTTGAAAAGCTGGTCAGGTTCAAGTCATCAAAAGTAAAGCTGGCCGTTCCAGTCACCTGCTAAAGGTCTCCTTTCAATCCTACTCAACCCACACCTCAGAATAATCTGAACTCTACTTCTTCCTCAGGAAAGATTGAACCATTTTATTTGTCTCTACTTATAAATGGGTTTTTAACTCAGCAATTGCATCATTGATTCAGGGGCCTCTGATAATGTTATGGCCCTGCAAAAGTGGCCCAAGCCCTCGGGCTTACTTTGACTAAGTCGTATGGACGATGCTATTCCATGGAAACTAAACAAGTCCCCTCTGATTGGTCAAATTAAGGACGCACAGTTTGCATTTGTTGCCTTCCCTGAGAAGAGAGTTAAAAAATGACTATTCTGGTTGCTGATATCCCTGCGGCTTATGGTATTCTCTTGGGTAGAGGCTTTGTAAAGATGTCGGAGGAGAGATTAGTATGGATGGGACCAAAGCCAAGATCCCAGTCAAAGGGGTTCAACAGGTTCTTCATCCTGAACCGCAGGCAAAGTATTTGGTGACTAAATCAGATGATCCTAAGGCTCAGATTCTTTTCGAAGATGCTAGCTTCGGGAATTATTCATGGCATCAGAGATACCCATTGTATGCTGTGGAAGAGGAAGATCCAATGCAATTTGGGACGCTCGAATTTAATGGTAGCTGCTCAAGCCTCTGGATCAGGCGCTGGGGTTGTCTCATATCTCCTAGCTCCGAGATTTTTCCATCAGCTTATAAGTTGCAATTTGATAATACTAACAAACACGGCCGAATATGAAGCCCTGTTATTAGATTAGAATTGGCCACACAGAAGGGAATCAGGAATCTCAAGGTTCAGGGGGAGAAGGCGGAAGCCTGATGTTAATCAGGTCAGGGGTATATATCAAGTTAAAAAGACGGATCGGTGAGGCATACAGGAACCAGCAGTTTGGGATAGTATAGAATGCATTTGATGCATTTCTATTAAGCAGTTTGAAAGAGAATTATAATCGACACAGGCCGATGTCTTTGGCCGCGTATCTGCATCTCTTCTTCCTTCCTCATCCTCAGTTCAAGCAAGAACATTACTCTATCGAGATTGTTGTTCACCGCCCTAAAGCATGATCCCAGGATAATGCAACTCACCTGGCAGGTATTCGAGATGATGATCAATAGGTTGTTGACTTTCCTAGAAAAGGCTGACACATTTCACGTGAGCTATATTTTTGAAGGGTTACGGATCAGCCTTTCGTGAAAGCTATTTCAGAGCGCATATCAAGAGGTTGAATGGCTGAAGTTTATCCAGCTGAAAGGCAACAAGATACCAAGAAGGTTCTGGTTTCCCCTGGAGGGTCTGTTGACAAACGATGATCGCGTTTATCCAAAACAAAAGGGCCAAGTTGAAAGAGCTTCATTCCTTGAAGAGATCAACAATCTAGGTTCATCCTGATTCAACTCGGGGATGTTGTGAATATCGGGTAAATGTGTGTTCTCCTGAAGAGAAGGAAAGATTCATTTCACTTTTGAAGAAATACATCGATGTCTTGGCCTGGTCTATTGCAGATTTGATCCTTCAAGCCTAAAGATGTAGCACAGTATCCCTTTGAGCCGATGTCAAGCCGTATAGACAGAAGCAAAGACATTTATTAATCCGAGATTTCAGGACAATCCTGGCAGAAATTCAGAAAATGTTAGATGGCTGAATTTATTTCCCAAAAATCCATTCACGTCCACTTGGATTGCAGAAATCCCTGTCAGGAAGAAGAATGGTGGATCCGGATTGTGTTGACTTCCGTAACTTAAATCAGTCCTCACTGGAAGGATAACATCCCTGCCAATCATGGATCGCGTATTACAAACGTAACATAGATAGGAAATGTTATCCATGGCTCGACTGGTTCTTCAGGGTATAATCAGTTCGAAAAGTAACCACAGAGGATCAACACAAGACAGCTTTCACGATCCCCAGGGCGTACCTTTGTTACAGGAGGATGCCATTCGTCTTGGATCACACCCCCCGGATTATCTGGCGCGGAGCTACTTTTCAGAGGGGCTATGGATCTAGCATTCAAGATCTGATGGGCAAGGTCATAGTGTGTATTTGGATATGACTTGACCGTTATTTCTATAAAACGGATGTGATCATTATGCGTCATGTAGAACAAAAGGCTTTAAGCTGCAGACGTCATGTGGATGTTCGTTGACATCATAAGAAGTCCTGTTAGGTGGGGGTATAGAAGGAAAGTTGATTTGCGGGGTTCATATTGTGACAGAGAAGGGAGAAGGAAACTAAAAATTGACCCATTTTTTTTCGAGAAAGGTAAAGGCTATTCAGAGACTCCTTGCCACAAGTAAAACAGGAGCGTTCATTCTTTCTTCGGAAAGGTCATTCTGAGAAGATTAGATGTACCCGATTTCGCTGACCCAAAACCAAGGATATCCTTGGAATGATGAATGAAGTGTTTTTAAAAATTCCATTTTCGATGGAGTAACCGAAGGGAAGCTGGCATTTGAAGAAATCCAAAAACGGCCAGTTGCGTGTGCTCCTGTCTTAGTAGATCCAGATTCAAGAAAGATTTCATCATGTATAGCTATGCTTCGCCACACAGTAGTCAGCGATCGTTTGAGGCAGGAAAGGAAAATGGAGAAGGCCATGGAAGATCTTATCGGATTCATGAGCTGTCTGTTTGAAAGAGCATTTGAATTGAGATGTCTCAGATGGAAAAAACATGTTATGCGGTGGATGCGATGAACGTGTGAAGCATTTCCGGTCTATGGCTGAATCTCAACTCGTGTTCTCGTTCCTGATACTTGATGTTAATCCATTCTAACTCAACAAGAAGTTGGGAGCACAACGAGGTACTTGGATATTGCTACGGTCAGGAGTATGAATTGGAATCAAAAACCTACCACAGTTGGACTGAGGAAGGAAGCGGCCTCTGTGCAATTGATTGCGAGAATCATGCTGAAAGAAGAGTGTGAAAGAACAAGATTACTTCTTCCGAGCTGCCTTGGTGCTTTTGTGGAGTACGACCGAGAATGGTACACGGACATTGTTTCTTCTTAACTATGTGAATCCCTCCACCATTTTAAATCAAAAAGAGAGAGGACGTTCCAAGTTAAGATCTGCAAAAACACCTTTTGGGAATAATGACAAATATACAAGAAAGGTATTGTGGTGTCTTCTGCGTTGTGTCGATTAAATCACAAAAGGAAAGTTATTAGTAATCCTTCATAGCATAAGCATGGCGGAGGACAGTAGTCCCGTTAACAGCATATAATAAGATCTAAGGGATAGGTATTATTTGCCATATCTTTTCCGGGATTCAGCAGAATGGGTGTCTAAATCTGAGATTGTCAACATTTCGGCCTTGGGCTCCCAAGCTTAGCAGCTCTTCTTGAAGCCTTGGTGATTGTAAAAACTTGTCGCCAATGGGGGATTGATTATCGAACATGGAATCTTGCTTCCAGTGCTGGACACAACTATGGGCTGCCTGTACCGATTCCTTTTACCACGGTGTTAGAGCTGTGTGTCCCAATCCAAGCAAGCGCCTCTGAAGTGTTTGCACGTTCTTGACCGCAACATCATCGTCAGATTTGGTGTGCCCTCATAAAGATGTAGCGAGTAATTGCCTCTAATTCTCATCACCAGAATTAAAAAAATTCTATGCTATGGAGTCTACGATTACTCTGGTATTCATCTGACTAGTTCCCCAGTGGAAATGGGAAAGCGGAGTCCAGCAAATAAAGACATCTGGTTACTTTTATAATCAGGAAACTAGTGGATGATGATGAAAAATCAGAGCGAATGGAACAAGCATTGTATGTGATGCATTATGGGCTGATCGGATATGATCACTCAAAGCGAGCCATTTAGGGATGTCCCCTTTTCAATTGATATACGGAATTGATGCTGCTGAAACCTATCTCAGTAGTAAATTGTCGGCCTTTACAGTTGGCGAAAGGTGGTTGAAATGTAGCTTTTCAGAATTCTATCGAAAAGAGGGTTATGTACCTACCAGCTAGAAGAAGAGTGAATCAAGGTGTTGATCGTATATCAGATCATCAGTAGCAGGGTGAAAAGATTTTCCGATTTAAAAAATCAAGAGCAGCGTAACTTCATGATTGGAGATTTGGTCCTACTTGGGAGAAAAGGACGAGAACAGAGGAATGCACTGGAAAGTTTGATTGCTTAGTGGAAGAGGACCTTTTCAAAAATTCATCAGCTGAATGGCGAAATAGTTCCTACTATTCATATCTGGATGGAGACTACTTCCGTTGCCTTTCACGTGGCGCAACATCTAAAAAGCCTGTTCCACCGGATTTAAATGCCATAGATGCTCGCTTGCATTGTATCATTATTTGCTTTGTTGTTGTGTTTGCTTTTGGTTTTCTTCTTTCTTCATTTAGTTTTTTTTGTTTTCTATCTTGACTCGGTAGCAATGATAAAGGCCCTAGTCTGCGAACAGAGATTCTGAGTTCTCTTCCTTGGCTATTACGAAGAAATTCCGCCAACTGAGCCAGCTTTATCCCCGTTTTGAGTTGCACGACAAAATTATCGGATACCCCTATAAATTTTCGAAGTGATTTTGCATTTGGGCCCTCTTTAGAGCAATACGGGTTTCGGGTGTTACTAACAGCTTGAACATATATTTTAACATACTTTATGTCTTAGTCCTCCAAAGACTCCGAAACCCACCTTGTATTTAAGAAAAATCCTTTGAAATCGGGTTTTTGCAGGAAATTCAAACACATCGGAACGTACATAAGTTTCTAAGAACATTTTTATGACATTGACTTCCGGAGAACGCGAGACCCGCCTTGTATGAGAAGACCTTTGTATTGGGTTTTGTCGGAACCCAAAGCATGCGGAACATCCATATCCAAAACATGTTTTTATGCGGTCTATGTCTTCGATTCTGACCAAAGTCCGCTAAAATCCTTTGTTTTCGGGTTTTCGGAAGGCTAGTTAGCACCTAAGCACTTCATGTATGTGTCTATGTTTCCGGAAACCCGAAAACCCGAATGCACTAAATTTCTTCGTGTCGGTTTCAGACCCTACCACACATGGCTGACATGGCATCATGCCGAATGGTTGGTGAGTTGGCACGTGCCGAAGCTGAAGTGTTATTTATTACTTAATTTCTTGTATAAATACGCGGGAATTTCCACGTCATTCTTACCATTTCATATTTTTAATTGTGGATTTTTCGGCATGCTCTGTTCCGCTTTCAAACCCGCAACTCGCATCTGCCCGCATATGATCGTTTGTTTTCAAATCTTACCTGTCTCGAATCAAAGGTTATTTTTCTTCCGCTTCTTTATTCTGTGATTTTATGAACGGATGCGCGTATTTTCTTCCCAATCTCTTGCAGTTTTGGGAAAGGTTTTCTTCCCTTCTTCTTTCTGTGTTGGGTTTGGAAAGAGTTTTGGGTTTTTAGTTTTTTCTTTTTGAGACTACAATGATGCTGTTTCTCCAAATTTAATTATGATGCAGATGTATGGAATATGAATACAAATAAAAGAATAGGAAGTTGTATATCAGGTGAAAAATTCGAGAAGACTCTGTTTTTGTTTCCCAGATTTGAAGGGACTGTTTTGTAGATTTCAACGGCCAGGTATAAAGGAAGCTGAAGTATCGCAGTTTCTCAACATCCACCTCAACAGTTAAGTTTCTGGGAATCTCCGATAGTTCCAACCTCAACAGTGGGCGATCGGTTTCTCTCGTAGTCCGCCCCCTGATTAACAGTTAGTGCCGGTTGTTCGCCTTTTCCATCAATCAAAGGCAAGTGTGCGGCTTTGCCAAAGT